>JBBBDQ010001353.1:4567500-5040000 GCA_037127315.1 Ascarosepion bandense
TTTATATATTTATATATATATACGCATACACACACACACACACACACACACACACATATATATATATATATATATATATATATATCTGTATATAAAACTGTGTGAGAGGTACGTGCGCATGAAAGGGGAATATATATATATATATATATATATATATATATATATATATATATAGACAATTTCCTCTATATATTTATGTGGGTGTGAGTATTTGCTTAGCTGATATTAATATGTATGTATGTGTATGTATGTGTATGTATGTGTATTACTGTGGTGTAATAATTTTACTTTTTCTTATGCTTATTAATCGGGTACTCATATATATATAAATATATATATATATATATATATATATATATATATATATAAAGATTAAAAAGTGGTATGGGGGAGATGTAGATAACAGATGCATTTTTTTAATGGTGAAAAAATAAACAGAACGTCCTTTCTTTTTTTCTTTTTTCTTTTTTTTCTTTTTTACCAATTTCTTTTTAATGATTATGGTTAATATTGTTTCTTGTCTTTTGGCTATTCTTTGGAAAATGGATTTGAAATCACACTAGTTATACACTGTTGCAAAACTAAGTCTAATAAAAAAAAATAGCAAAACAAGAAGCAAAAATGGTTTTTTACTCTTGGCAAGACCAACAGTATAATGCGTCAATTGACGCCATCACTACAAGAGCAACAACAATCACAACAGCCACAACATCAACTAGAAAGAAAGAAAGAAAAAAGAAAGAAAGAAAGAAAGAAAATGAAAAAGTAAGAAAAGAAATCATGCGAAAATAGAAGGATTTAAAAAAGAAACACAGAGAGTGAAATATACAAAATAACCAGCAAAAACGGCATAAAAAAAGAATTTATTGAAAATTTAAACTCCGATTGTCGAAGGAGAGGGAAAAATATCACGTGACAAATATGGCCGAAAACTAAACAAACAAAAATTCATGCAACAAATATGGCTTCGTCATTAAAGAGGAACACTTCAGGCAACAACAAGAACAACAACAAATAGAACAATAAAAAAACAATAATAAAAACAAAAAATGAAATTTGCATATACGAGTAAAAGAAAAAAAATGAAGTAATTGCACCCCTCTATCCACACATTTACATGCAACATCACCAATAAGCATACCCGTATGTAAATCCAAATATGACAAATAACAAGTTTTTTCTTTCTTTCTTTTTTTCTCTTTTTTTTACAGCAATGCAGCAACAAGAAAAGCCAAGAAAAATATTTTGAACATTTTTTTAACGTTGAATTTACAGGCAACTCTGAAAGACTTAAGAACTAAGTGGAGATTATTATTATTATTATTATTATTATTATTATTATTATTAATTCCTGTATTTGTTGGTATTGATGCTATAGCTGCTTTTCAAGTCTTTTATTCCTGTTCTCACCATTCCTCAGTAGAGAGCAGCCTATGACCGCTTTCTGTAAATCTTTGCATTTTGCAAATACTTTGATCCCTTGACAGCACACAACGCTTTAGCATTTTCTTTTTCCTGATTGTTCATTTTTTCTTATGTTTTGCATTATTTCTTTATTCGTTTTTATGCATTTTTATTCAACAAATGCTTGCTAAACGTTACATGTATGTCGTTATATATTTTATTTAAATTATTTATTATTATCTATTTATTTTGCTTGGAGCTTGCAATGGTCCAAATATAAAAAATGGAGTCTGCCTTTTTCTTTTTTTCTTTTTTCTAGTCTCTATTTTCTTTTTTAGCAACAGTAAAAGACATTCTTTTCTTAATTATCTTTATATCAGTTTTAAGTATTTTTATTACACTTTTTTCTTTTCATTTTTTTTTTTTAATTTGGGTAGACAAGGATGGGGTGATTCTGAATTCTATAGATTGAAGTTAACTTCCCCTAGAAAATATTTCCAGGGAAAGTTGATCGTACCTTTTATATAACAATGGACAAACGTAATATAAATTATGAGAAAATTGGACCAGGGACAAAATTCTCTGAAAACTAAAAGAAATTAAAGAAAGATACATAATTTGAAAGAACGCTAACAACAAAAAAAAAAAAAAGGTAAAGTGAAGGAACCGAACGTTGGTCTGTGTGGTAGGTTCTTTACTCGAACGAAGCTTACATATGCAAACCAAACTCTTAACTCCTCCTTCTCAACCCTTAAAAGTAGACGCCATTTTGTACCCTTTGGACCATCTGTATATTGTTGTTGTGTATGGAGCATGCGCGAAACATTTCTATCTATGGAACGTTACAAAGCGACATTTATAACCTGCTTTTTTCCTATTTTCTACCCTTTTCCCATTCTGCTCCTCGTACATATGTTGCAGGCGTAATCATTGTTGTTGTTAATATTATTATTGCTACCATTATTATTATTATTATTATTATCATTATTATTATTATCATTATTATTATCATTATTATTATTATTATTATTATTATTATTATTATTATTATTATTATCATTATTATTATCATTATTATTATTATTATTATTATCATTATTATTATTATCATTATTATTATTATTATTATCATTATTATTATCATTATTATTATTATTATCATTATTATTATTATTATTATCATTATTATTATAATTATTATTATTATCATTATTATTATTATTATTATAATTATTATTATTATCATTATTATTATTATTATTATTATCATTATTATTATAATTATTATTATTATCATTATTATTATTATTATTATAATTATTATTATTATCATTATTATTATTATCATTATTATTATTATCATTACTATTATCATTATCATTATTATTATTATTATTATCATTATTATTATCATTATTATTATTATTATCATTATTATTATTATTATTATTATTATTATTATTGTGGTCCCTATTATGATCATTTGTGATTGCTTTCCGT
This sequence comes from Ascarosepion bandense, assembly GCA_037127315.1. Taxonomy (NCBI): domain Eukaryota; kingdom Metazoa; phylum Mollusca; class Cephalopoda; order Sepiida; family Sepiidae; genus Ascarosepion; species Ascarosepion bandense. The sequence goes on from JBBBDQ010001353.1 coordinate 4,570,405, forward strand.
GCAACACATGTAAAAACATGAACATTGAAATATTCTTACCCAGTATGCTTACAGCTTGATTATCATTTAGTATATTTCTTCTTTTCTTTCTCAAATATCTGCGGATGACTATATATATATATATATATATATATATATATATATATATATATATATATGAGTGTGTTTGTGCGCGTGCGTGCATGCAGTTACAGATTTTCGAGTGTGTAATATGTACATACAAACACACATATATACATATATATATGTGTGTGTATGTGTGTGTATTTGTGAATGTGTGCGTAGTTGTGAATGCGTGTGTGTAGCTATATTGCTTAAAATTTCTTCTATGTATTGAGGGCAGAGTGTGCAATATCAGAGATAGATCTTGTTTTAATATGTAGATAGTGTGGGCATAGAAAATAATACTACATGGTGATTGGCAGTAGCACGACTCAAAGGATCTTCACAAACACAACATAGTCGCAGGAGGCATGAAACTGGCATTCAATATGCAGTATTTATTTCCATGCCAAAACTATCTATCTATCTATCTATCTATCTATCTATCTATCTATCTATATATATATATATATATATATATATATATATATAGGGATGTATCTATTTTAGTTTTTGCTTGTTCACATGATTAAACTTTGCAACAGATCTATCTATCTATCTATCTATCTATCTATCTATCTATCTATCTATCTGTCTGTCTGTGGCTGTCAATCTCTCTAATTAACTTATCAAAAGAACTTTTAGCACGGTCGTAAATCTCTTGTCTTCTTTCAGCTGTTTATTTTATGCTCGTTAAGTTATTTCTATTCCATTATTATTATTATTATTATTATTATTGCTTAAACGTATTTTTGAACTTATGGTTTCTTACATAGGACTTAGTTCCAATATATATATATATATATATATATATATATATATATATATATATATATATATATATATATATATATGCTTTTTGTTAATCAAGTCTCACGAAGAAAGAAAGAAAGAAAGAACAAGAAACTTCTGTTCATGAACTGGACCAAAGACGTTGTCTGGAGCCATCTGTAATAATTTCTTTTTTTTTTTTCATTTTTCTTTTTTTTGTTTTTTGTTTTTTGTTTTTTTTTTTGCTTTTTAAATTTTTTTTTTGAAATCTGAAAATTGTCCAGAGAAAAAAACATTTTTGTCAAACAATGACTGGCGCACCCAATAAAAAAATGTATGGCACACTAAACCTGTGTTAATGTATATAAATATACATATATATGTACGCTAATTTGACTATAGGCTACATATTCAGGAATATACAGTCGTACCAACACGCAAACACAAAAAATATATTCATCGATATATTTTATTATTTTAAATGTTACTTTTGGTGGATACCCGTACTTAAGTAGACGTTCCCTTCATTTATTAAAAAGTATATCTATTTATTTACGTCTACCAGCTCATTTTAAGGAAAACAATTACGATCTCTAGTAAGATTATTCGAACATTCAGGACGGTAGGAGAAAATGAATAAATATACTGTTTAATAATAAAGAAAAAAACGGAGCGTCTACTACAATACGAGTTTCCAATAAAAATAACCTTTCAAAACAGTTGTATTAATTAAAACTACAATACTTTCTTTAGAAGTCCATATCAATATATATATATACATATATATATATATATATATATATATATATACATGCATGATTATATATTTTTAAAGGTTTTTCATATGCAAATGTGTAAGCATATATATATATATATATATATGTATATGTATATGCATATATCATTCTGTTCGAAGGATAAAAATGGTTTCTATGACTTAATTACGACAATTTAAGTATAAAGATATTTCCCATATAAAATATATGTCAGTGTATGTGTGCGCTTTGTTACTGTTGCTTATGATTTGCCATCTTTAATAAATCCGTCATAAAACGCACGTGGATATGTAAGTGCGGACGCAAGAATCAACACTGTATGATAGCTCTCAGCTTCAAGGTTCAGGGTTCAATGAGATTGAGTTCTTAAACTGGATATCTCCATGCGGTTTCGTCTGTCCTCACTATTTACATGTACATTTAAACACGGCAGAATATATATACAGTTATTAAGAAAGCATTTTTCTTTCGTAATGTTTCCTTTTAAACTAGTCCTTCCTCTATGTAAAAATTACTTTTCTTCTTCACAAACAAGGAAAAACAGTGGGTTAAGCTACACACACACACACACAGACACACACACACACACACACACACACACATATATATTATACATGGGAAATATCCTCTTACTCAATACTTAATACAACAGAATTGTCATTTATATATATATATATATATATATAAGAATGCTATGCTTATTGAATGAGAAAAAAAATTACTTAGATCAAAAGTTCTTGAGAGTACAATTATTGAGTCTTGCCTAATTGTTAATTTACGCCTTGGATATTTACAAATGTCGCTTTTTCTAAGTCAACATACATAACCATGAAACGTGGAAAAAGTTTATGAAAATAGTAAACTTTTGTTTTTGTTTATACTTTTCAAAAACTTATATTAATACATAATTAGATTTAACAAATAGAATAGTAAATAATATTTGCATAAAAGTAAAGAAAAATAAATTAAACACGTAAAAATAATATTTACTTAATTTTTTTATTAGGCAAAAACGTATATAGCCTAGTAATCATCATATTTTACGATATCTTACATAGCTGACTTTAGCAATTTTTTTAGAACGTTCTCAAGTTCAAAAGGTGAAAATTTATTAATATTTTTCTTTCATTTTACCTGTAAGTATAAATATAGGTTACAAAATGGATTTCCGCATTGACCTTGATAAAGTTCATCAGAAGACGAAACGCGTTGGTAAAGTTATGCTTTCGTTTTCTTGCTATATATATGGTGTCTGTTGACTTCTTCATCGAATATGGATTTTACTAACATATTGTCGTATCAGCCAGGAAGCTATTGCATTGAAAATTTACACTGTTAACCTAATATAATACTGAATCGTATACGTGCGTCACAAAATTTATTTATTCTACTGAAAAGTTAGACAAAACAAATTACTACGTACAAATTGAAATTTTACGCTTCTAATTTAAAAATCTTGTTAGAGATTGAAATGTTTCATATAAAACAGATACTATCTGGGGAATATGTACACGTGGCCTATAGATGGTTTGACTTACAATGACTCTTTAGGCTCTGCAATGGTTGCACGTTGGTTCCTAAAAAAACATCAAATATCCCATGCTTTGATTGTTTACTGGATTGGTCACTTATATAGTTAGACTTCTTTCATCGTGGTTTAAGGTCAGCTGATCAGTATAAATTTGTAGAAATTAATCGCGCGTAGTCTGTTGGAGGCTTAGTACATCTCTACATATTTGAGCTGATCCAGGTCAACTTGAGAAAGAGGCGAAGATGGCTACAAATAACACCTACAAATATTGTATTGTCATCATCCATCAGCAGTCTCTTTCTTGCAGCCCTTTTTGGTCCATAGTATAATTCAACACATTGATTTTATATATATATATATATATATATATATATATATATATATATATATATTGTCATCCGCAGACAGATCTGTTTCGCCGTATCACAGCTCATCAGTACGGTTAGACTCCGATTGCTTTTTTACCCAGGATTGAAACCCGACCGAAATGGCATCAGTCTGGGCTATGGGCGTTCTGTGGAAGTAGGCAGACTTTTTAGCAGATATCATTATACGCGCCCAATAGCTAGAGCGCTCTAATTCATTTCACTGAATGAGCGATATATATATATATATATATATATATATATATTACGTAGAATCCTTGGTATTTGGTATATATTTGAGTACTATATTAAAAAACAAAAGTTGGATTATAAATCTAGGGCAAAGCCGTCACGTGACGCTAGCTTATAACACTGTTAAGTCTCCCTTCTTTCCCCTATTTTTCTTTTCTTTTACTTTTTCTTTTTTTCTTCTTTCTTTTTTCCTTGCTTTTTTTCTGGATAATTTTGACCCATTCATTGTTGTATGTATTTGGTCTGAGAAGCAGTCTATAAGAGCCGCGAAATATAATATTACCAATGGGTTTATAAAAATATCCAGCTTATGTTCTTTATATATATATATATATATATATATATATATATATATATATATATGACTATATACTGAAGTATGTTTAATATAATTTTTAAAAAAACGCACCTGCACATAACAAGTTCATTTTGACCGTTCATATGACGTCACTTTGAGTGATTGATTTCTCCAAGTACAAGAATCAAACATTCAAAAGAAAAGAATAGCGTATCTACACAAAGAAAAACTCCTTGAAAACGAATGTAGCAAAAATTCAAGAGTACTCGGGAAGAAAATAATATAAAGTAAGAGTTTATATGAATTTCAGCAAATTTATCGCAACATCAAACAACTTATTCAGGAATTTAAAAGATTTAATTAAAATTAATTTCTATTAATTAAAAAAGAATCATAGACTGAACATGGCTCTATTATTTAACAAAACATCTCTGAGATAATTCTGACTGCTGATATGCACCTTATATTCGAAGAGGAAATCATTTTCCCTCGGTTAGTCATGTCTTTTTTGTGACACCTATTTTATTTAAGGAAATAAGTCATATAAGTAAAGATATAGCGTTTTTGTAATTGAGATGACACGAATTTTTGAATGTGCGTTCTTTTTTATATTTAAACTACAAATCAGTATTATAATTATTATTATCATTATTATCCATTATTAATCTTGAATTGCTGAGTTAGTTCCAACGGATTGTTTAAAAAAATTATTCCCTCTGTTTTTTATTAATAAAATATGTCGTCAATATATCGGACATTAATAATAGAATTCCTTTCTTTCACGTTCTTGGAGATGACAATAGTAAGATTTTATTACTCATATATATATATATATATCACAAAACACAAGCAAAAATTCGTGTCTTCTCAGTCATAAAAGCAAGTGTCCTCGTAAATATAAAATGTGTTATAAAATCATGATTAACCGTGTGAAAAGTTCTTTTCAGGAAATATTACTGTGTAAAGAATTATGCAACATAAAGCAAACACTTATCAAGAATTATTTCCCAAAGCATGTCGTTGCTGAATAAATAAAATAGCTTCAAAGAAATTCAGAAAAAAATAATATTCATTTTGAAGTAAGAGAATCAGAGATTCAACCCCACAAATCATATATATAGATGTTTTTTTTTTTATTGCATATAGAATACTTTTTCTGGATGATGTCTTATCTAATAATGTAAGGAACAGTCTTTTGGTACACGCGGGAAAAAATAAAATAGGAAATTAATCGACCATGATTTATGAAACAAAAAACATTCGTATCAATATAATTACCAACTTTTCCATATATATATATATATATATATATATATATATATATATATATATATATATATATATATTGTCTATTTGGTCAACAATCTCATTTTTATGGAGGTTTCATTAAAAATAACAGAAAAGCAATTGTCATTAATATTTTATATACTTTTTCATGTGTACTTATGAATTTTTCTTTTCAGAACTCAAATAATATAAAAAGATTCAAAGGTTCTGTATTTTCGAGCGCTTTTGACGATACTTTTAGTCATTATCAAGAATGAATTTTGTTTTACTTGTAAATAAATATGTGTAAAGTTTATGCATATAGAGTCTTGTGTATGTTAAGTTCCGTACATCGTAAGCACATTCTTATACAAGTTCAGTTCTGAATAGAAAAAAAAACGTAAGAACACATGAAAAGTTATATAAAAAAAACTTTATGATAATACCTTGTCTGTCATTTTTAATGAAACCTGCATATATATATATATATGTTTGTATGATTGTGTATATATGATGTATACTAGTATCCGAAAATATGTAAAGATAATGAGTCAAAGTCGAAAATCCTTATGATAGACACGTTTCGCCGAAGATAATGTTATCTTTGGCGTCATCAGTTTGAATAGACAAAAGATAAAACTAGGTTTTTGGCGAGTGTCCCTTTTGTTATTTTTTTTTTTTACACATGTATACCTAAATACACATGCGCACACATAATACACATATACATATATACATTTTCACATCTACATGATGCAATGGATGAACTGCTTCTAAGTGACACAAAAATGAAAATGAGACTGATTTTAACTCATTTTAACAGATATATTTACCAAAATTACACAAAAATATATTGAAATACTAAAGAGCAATTTTATCCGATGAAATTGCTTTTGGTTTCAACCATGGCCTTCAGACGACTTTGGAATTTCCTGCAACTCTTCTGTACAGTCTCCTTGTTTAACTCGTTGAATGGTTCACGGAGAAGAAAGGGCGCTGTATGCTTTAAATGCTTATCGTATATGCTTGTTACTTGTTTTATTATAGACATTTATCGCTTGTTGATGTTTTATTGCATTGCAATTGAAGTAAGTAGTGATTTTCTGGTTTTACATAAAAACTTCAGACGGTAGTTTATATAATAAATTCAGAGATGATGAATAAACAAAATGGAACTTTTTTTTTTTTTTTTGAAGACGCATTTCACCGGAGAAAAATTATGTTCTTTTTCGTGTCAATAACAAAAAGACAAAACTATGTTTCAGCAGAGTGTTTTAGGATCTCTAATGAATTATGCGTTGTGGTGCAGTGGATATCAACTCGGAACGAGAAATCGGGGAGCCGAGATCAAATTCCAGTTGAATTCTTTGCATTCACTTACGCGCAAATACACTTCAAAAAGGTATTAATCCGTCTCTTCCCCTTATTTAATGGTTAAATAACAGAACAGATTGGATTCTATAGCCTTGGCTGGCAGCCAGTCTACCACAGAATGTAATGACAACCTGTAGCGGGATAATCTTCTGCCCAGGTAGCAATGTCTCGAAAGAGACATGAACGCTCTAGCGTGTATCCCGTATTGCACTTAACCGACTGACAGTATATATATATATATATATATATATATACGTACATATAAATAACATAGATACATTTATTTTATTTATTTATTTATTTTTTATAAGTTTATGTCTACTCGTATACACATAAAATTCTACCAGAGCAAACAGATTTGATGCAGATTAAGATAATCAAAAAAAAAAATCATAGAATTAGACCGACATTCTCCAAGACTCAAGTCAGGAAGTAATCAGCTAGAGTAATTAATACGATTTACGACAAATAGTTATCCTCAAAATTTCCAAGTCACTCTCCTAACACATAGCTTTGTCTTTCTTTTACCCAAACAGACGATGCCAGAGAGAACGCATTAGCATTTTCCGGCGAAACGCGTCTTTGATAAAAAAAATGTTCCATTTGCCTAATTAACTTCACACACAGAGACACACACACGCACACGCACACACACACACACACACGCACACTATGTTTATAAGAGTAAGAAAAAATAGGAAAGAAATCTACAGTTCGTATCATTTACTTTTTAAAAAAGTGCTCAATACAAAGTAGAGCTATATAGCTATATAATATTTTTATCATAAGTGATTATAATCAAAACATTTTGCATCGGTATACAAAAAAAATTATTTATTTCAATACTATGAATTGTACTTCGTCAGGTGATATTTGGTAACTGGACCAGGTAAAATGTTTTATAATCATTCATATTAAAAACCTTCATATATATATATATATATATATATATATATATATATATGTTCTCTATGCATATATATATATATATATATATGCAGAGAGAGAGAGAGAGAGAGAGAGAGAGAGAGAGAACAAGTGGGTACTTGGCGAAGTGTTTAAGAAGTTGCCATTCCGACGGTGAATCACGTGTTAATATGTCAAGCAGGTAACCTTGTTGATATTGATTTGTTAGATGATTCTTGCGTACGGTAGCCTTAAGAAAAATCGGAAAACTGGACCGTATATCCAGTAAACGAAACTGTTCGGGGAGCCATTGGTGATTTTTTGCTGACACGAAGTCACAAATCATCGTGACCGAGCGCTTAAGCATACTAACTTTGAACAAAAAGATGGCGAAGCCTTGGTATTTTGACTAAAACGTTGAAGTAATCATATGCGAATAGGGAAAATGATTGCAAGCATTTGCAGGCCATATAATTAAAGACCTCCATTAAGATTTACTTACTAAGGTAAGCTGAGCCTAGTCCAGTTCGCTGTTCTTGAAGAAGATCGCACGTCATTGCATCAGTATCGCACAAGCAGTACGTTCACGCCTGCATCAGTCGTGGACTTACTAAAATATCGCTAATCAACGAACGTCTGACTCAGAATGAGTCTTATGCATTAGAGTAAACGTCTACAAACGAAACCCGAATAAACAATTAAAATTGCACGGAGTTTTATCTATCTATCTATCTATCTATCTATCTATCTATCTATCTATCTATCTATCTATCTATCTATGATCTGTTTCAACATGTCACAGTCTGTTCATATCTATCTATCTATCTATCTATCTATCTATCTATCTATCTATGATCTGTTTCAACATGTCACAGTCTGTTCATATCTATCTATCTATCTATCTATCTATCTATCTATCTATCTATGATCTGTTTCAACATGTCACAGTCTGTTCATATCTATCTATCTATCTATCTATCTATCTATCTATCTATCTATCTATGATCTGCTGCAACATGTCATAGTCTATTCATATCTATCTATCTATCTATCTATCTATCTATGATCTGCTACAACATGTCACAGTCTGTTCATATCTATCTATCTATCTATCTATCTATCTACGATCTGCTGCAACATGTCACAGTCTGTTCATATCTATCTATCTATCTATCTATCTATCTATCTATCTATCTATCTATCTATGTGATAGGTAAATTGACATTAACTGGAAGATAGACATCTGCCAGTTAATGTCAATTTACCTATCCATTGATAGATCTGTAGCTTACAAATATGGACATGAGCGATTTAGGCAAAGGGTTCATCATTCGAAACTCACCGATTCTTGTTAAATCGTTGAAAGCAGGCATCGTTTAAAAAAATTAGACGCGATGCACGAAGCAGACAAATAGCAAACAATTAATTTCGTATTCGATGTGAAAAGACGAGAATCGAAACAGACATTTATCGGAAACCCAAATGACAAACCACTTTTCTCGATTGGAGTCTACTCAATAGATTAAGATCAACCATTTGTAAAGTAGATGCCAAAATTTTAAAATAATTAATAAGAACAATTTTGGGAAAACAAAATGGTTGGCAGACTTTCTATGGTGGCCACTTTTTAAAAAAATTGTTTAAGTCGTTAATAAATTAATACAAATTACTGATGGACATATTGTCCATCAGCAATTTGTCTTAATTTATTAACGACTCATCCTGAAGTTTGGTGTAAAGAGCCAATAAAATTATTTGAATATACTAATGTTCACCCAACACAAGTATACACACACACACACACACACACACACACACACACACACACACACACACACACACATATATATATATATATATATATAAATAACGTAGAATACGTGGCATATTAATCAGGTAAATTGCGATAGAGACGAACTCAAAAGAAATCAATGTTAAATTAATTTATTTAATTTAACAGAGTAATATAATTATTAAAATTTTTTAGACATTCTATAGTTTCATGGGTAATTCTACAATTAAAAAATTCATGAGTAATTCTACAATAAGAAAATTTAGATATTCTACAATAAATTTTAGTTATTCTACAATAAATTTTAGTTATTCTACAATAAATTTTAGTTATTCTACAATAAATTTTAGTTATTCTATAATAAATTTTAGTTATTCTACAATAAATTTTAGATATTCTACAATAAATTTTAGTTATTCTACAATAAATTTTAGATATTCTACAATAAATTTTAGTTATTCTACAATAAATTTTAGATATTCTACAATAAATTTTAGTTATTCTACAATAAATTTTAGATATTCTACAATAAATTTTAGTTATTCTACAATAAATTTTAGATATTCTACAATAAATTTTAGATATTCTACAATAAATTTTAGTTATTCTACAATAAATTTTAGATATTCTACAATAAATTTTAGTTATTCTACAATAAATTTTAGATATTCTACAATAAATTTTAGATATTCTACAATAAATTTTAGTTATTCTACAATAAATTTTAGATATTCTACAATAAATTTTAGTTATTCTACAATAAATTTTAGATATTCTACAATAAATTTTAGTTATTCTACAATAAATTTTAGATATTCTACAATAAATTTTAGATATTCTACAATAAATTTTAGTTATTCTACAATAAATTTTAGATATTCTACAATAAATTTTAGTTATTCTACAATAAATTTTAGATATTCTCCAATAAATTTTAGATATTCTACAATAAATTTTAGTTATTCTACAATAAATTTTAGATATTCTACAATAAATTTTAGTTATTCTACAATAAATTTTAGTTATTCTACAATAAATTTTAGATATTCTACAATAAATTTTAGATATTCTACAATAAATTTTAGATATTCTACAATAAATTTTAGTTATTCTACAATAAATTTTAGATATTCTCCAATAAATTTTAGTTATTCTACAATAAATTTTAGTTATTCTACAATAAATTTTAGTTATTCTATAATAAATTTTAGATATTCTATAATAAATTTTAGATATTCTATAATTTCATGGGTAATTCTACAATTTCATGTGTAACAGGTATTAACTGTTGTACCATTTGGGTCTGAAGAGCCGCAAGGTCACCAGCGGCGAAATACGTATTACCAATGAAAGTGTAGAAAATCTAAATATTTTCTAAATTATATATATATATATATATATATATATATATATATATTCTTCACTACTTGACGACATGACTATTGTAAACAAAAATAAAATAATAAGCCATTGTTAAAGAGCAAACACACAGCAAGGGCTTCCATAACTCGTAGTAAATTTAATAACTGGTAGTAAAGAGGAAGAATTGAGTCGACGGTACATCCCTATTTTACCTCTCCCTCCATGAGTGTAATAGTAGGGAAATGTATATATATATATATATATATATATATATATATATATATATATACAACGGTCTTTATGAGAATGAAGAAGATGCCAGATTATTATTGCAAGTACATATTATTAATGTCAGGTTTTTATTTGAATTTTTATAACGAATAATTTTCTAAAACATATTAATGGCGTATTTTTACTTTAATTTATATAATACTAGATTAATTTAATTATAATTTACACAAGACTTTTATTTTTATTTCTAAAATTAATAACACGCTTTTAATTAAGCTTTTATTTTTAATTAATTTTTTTAAAGAATAACAAATGTTTTTAGATACTTATAATTAATAAGGATTTTCATTGACATCATAGAACCGCATTACAAATTTACGAACTGCGTCTGCTATTTGGTCAATGTTATCGTTGCTTAGCAAAGTTTTATATCAACACAAGATAAAATCGTCTTTGATGGTGGATGTTTTTATGTTAACGTCCGTGTAACCTCTCTGAAGATGGCTCATGTGAGCCGAAGGCTTAGAACCAATTTAATAAAAAATTATCGAAATGTTGGAAACTTTTTGTGTTTATTTTCAAATGAAATTAAAGCCAACATACGACTTTTAGAACGGCTCATGATTAAACATAATAGACATTCATTGTGTCTTATATTTAACTGTATATGTTTAGAATATATATATATATATATATATATATATGTGTGTGTGTGTGTGTGTGTGTGTGTGTGTGTGTGTGTGTGTATGCATGTAAACATTAAGACAAACAAGTTATTCTATGGTTAAGTAGAAGTATATGGCCTATTTCAAGCGAACCATCTTCAGCTTCCGTCTTTATTGTATAGAAGACGGGAGCTGAATATGGTTCGGATGAAAAGTGCTTACACTTCCACTTAACCAAGGATTAATGTGTCTGCCTTAATTTTTGAATATATTTGCACTATATGCATTTAAATACATATATATTTAGAGCTCTCCTCGAGAGTTCTCCTACCACTTTATGTACAGGATACCCCTTTGGATTCTTCTATATCTACACTGCATATATATATTTAATTGTCCAGTTAAGATCAAATTCCAGGCTTCTAGTCTCTTCGATAAAGAAAAAAAAACCGTAACAGAAATATGATAATTTCAATGTCTTCCAATCTATGTACATGCAGGCAAGCAGATGCAGAAATGAGTGTGCGAGTGTGAAAAATATACGTGCGTGTTTGCGTGTTTTTATATGAGGCATATATGAAAAGCTTTGTGTGTGTTTGTAAATGTGTGTGTGTGTGTGTGTGTGTGTGTGTGTGTGTGTGTGTGTGTGTGTGTGTGTGTGTGTGTGTGTGTCTACGTGATGCCATATGTTCATGTCTATGCAAAGATCTGAATATCAGTATCTTGGATAGAATATGTTAGCGTATGTTTGCGGGTATGCACAATTATCTAAGTATGCAAGCGTGTACCCGCGGTAATACGAATGCGTATTTGCATGCATAATTGTATATACAATAAAACATGTGTGTATGCATATGCAATTGATATAAATGATTAAAAAAAAAAACATTGACACACGCAAAATTTTCAATCCTAAATATTTATAGAACACACTAAAATTATTTTTCATACTGCCTTTAATAGTTCAATTTTCAATACATAAAAGTAAAAGTATATATTATAAACAGACGCAGATAGATATACTTAATTTAGTCCTGTATAAGTCTCTCTCTCTCTCACTCACACACACACTCTCTCTCTCACTCACTCTCTGTATATATATATATATATATATATATATATATATATATATATATATATATATATACCTCTGTATTGAGAGCTTTTTGTTAGTTGATTACTCATGTCGGGTTTTTTTTTTCTTTGGGCTTCGTGCTGATCTCGGTTCGAACCCTCTTTGACTGACGTTCATGTACTAAAAACTTTTTTTTAAAAAAAACATTCTTTTCCTTCTTTCGATAGTTTTTGTAGAAGGTTTTTTGACACGAGTATAATGTTTACAATCCCAATTATCATAGCTCTAGGTTAGTCTATCGAGCGTTGTTTAAATCAAATGACACGGAACAGATCCAGCTTTCCCTGACGATCCGTTTAGGTCTAACCTAGGTAGGTCCGTCTGGCTCATTACGTGTTTATATATATATATATATAGGCAAAATTTGTAGAGGCTCCAAATACAGTGCTGATTGCAAGTTTATAATAAATATATAAAAACAGAACAAATATAGACAAACTAAGAGTTTAGCCCGGTTTCACTCGGGTAGTATAAGGAATAATAAGAATAAAAAATATATGATGAATTTGAATAGCAAACACTGACACAATGGCCACCCTCGTCACTTTTATAGATATAGATAACAATATAGAATGTTTTTGTTGGATTAGGGTTGGAGGGAGTGGGGCAAGATATATATATATATATAAATAATATAAAGTAGGGTGATCGATTCTATATTATAATCAATACATAAACTGATCCCTGAATTGTGGGGTGATAATATCTATCTATCTATCTATCTATCTATCTATCTATATATATATATATATATATATATCCCTAATTTGGGTTTTCTGAAAAGTTTCAAGGTGCAGTTAGCGTTCTAAAATTTTGATCTACATTTGAACGCAAAATGCAGACGCTAAGACGAATCTGTCAATCTAACAAATAATTACACAACGTACACCCTGGTCACTTTTATAGATACAGATATATGGAAAAACAGTACTTGGATTTTAATGGCTACGCGACTAAATGTTTCATGCGGTAGACGATTATAATGATATCCTAAGAAACAATAGTATAAGGTTTCTTATAAGGTCTACAGATTGTCCTACAGTATCGATCTCTTTTACGTCCACATAAAACATTTAGTCGCGGAAACCATTAAAATCCCATTGCTATTGGCTAAAACTCACAAATATAAAAAATACCTTAAAGAATTACACGAAAACAAACAAACATATATATATATATATATATATATATATGTATGTATGTATGTATGTATGTATATATATGTATATACATACACTTTTCACACACACACACACACACACACATACACACACACACACACACATATATATATATATCAGCATGCAGTGTGGGTATAGAAGAATCCAAAGGAGTATCCTGTACATACAGTGGTAGGATAACTCTCTAAGAGAGCTCTAAACATATATGCATATAAATACATATAGAGCAAATGTAAGAAAAATTAAGACAGACACGTTATTTCATGGTGAATCGGAAACATAGGTCTATTTCAGGCGAACCATCGTCAGCTTCCGTCTTTATTCAACAAAGGATTTTACACGAATGATGCGTGTAAAATGCTTTGACCATGGTTTGCCTGAAATAGGCCCATACTTCCGATTCACCATGAAATAACGTGTCTGTCTTAATTTTTCTTATATATATATATATATATATATATATATATATATATATATATTACTAGAATAAACGTTATTTTTTGGGATACCCATATTTTGAGTAGTCATTCTCGTTTATTTATTTATTGCATTTATATCTAAATACTAAAATGATATCTACTAAGATTTAGATGCTATAGGTCTGTAGGCGTTAAATTCAGTGTTCGAATAAAAACGTGTATATCTATTCAATCTACCTGTGCCCATTATAATTACTTTTTTAATGATAGATATATATGTGGGTGAGTGTGTTTTCTGTCTGTGCGCACGCGTCTGTATGTGCGTGCCTGTGTGTTTGTGTCCGTGTGTGTAGAGTACAAACTACTGAACTTAAACCTGTTTGTGACACCTACTTTATCAACTGTGATATAACTAGTGGCTGCGACATCACCAGAGTGGTCGACTATTTTGTTATTCCCTGTCTGTTTGTTGCTTTTAACGTCTAGCTTTATCTCTGCCTAACCATCGTCTAGCTATTTAGCGCTGGTCCTAGAGCTGTTTATATCGATCAAACAAACGAAAAATCACTATAGAAGTCAGTCAGTTAACTGCCGTACGTCATGCATATTTGGGCGATCATGTCTCGAATGCGACATGACTGACTCGGCAGAAGGTTTTCCTGCAATAGGTTGTCACTACTTTCAGCGGTTGACTGGTTTCCTGAACCCAGTTTGTCCTGCTATTCGGTGGAGGGTGAAAAAATAGATTAACTTAGTAGACCGCCTGCAGTCTCTTTCTCACAGGCGCGACGTGGCTTCCCTGTGTCTCTTCTATAAATACTTTCACGGCTTCTGCTCCGATGAACTTAGATCACTGGTGACCCCTAGGTTCGAATTTGCACGAGATACTAGATTAGCAACTAGATCCCACCCTTTTACAGTGAAACCGATAAAATGCAACCGCAACATCTACTCCAATAGTTTCTTTTCTCGCACTTCCAGACTGTGGAATTCCCTTCCACAAGACTGCTTCCCCGACGGCTACAATCTCCTGGATTTTAAATGTAAGGTCAATAGATACCTCCTAACACAATAATTCGCTTCCATTCTTTCAAACACTCTTCCCATCCTCCCAACTATCTATCACCCCCCTCTTCTGACATTTCCTATATCTAACCACTCTTTCTATTTAACTTCCCCTATGTAGCCCCAAGCGCAATAGTGGCAAACTTTCCAAAAGGTATGTGTCGGTGTTGTGACCTCGTCAACATGTGTGTGTGTGTGTGTGTGCGTGTGTGTGTGTGTGCATACGCGGAGAAATGCGACAAATTAGAAACAGGGTTGGCGTCTTTTGGACAGAACAAAAGACGGAACGGCATGTTTTGCTGTATTAAAACTGGTAATATCTGTTCGTTAGGCTGGAGTCTTCCAATTCAAATGAAAGGTCAAAACTATCTATCGTTTTTAATTTTTTTTTTTTATTAAAGCGGTTAATGTCTATTGGGTTTTAAATTAGTTTATTTCGAGTAGATCTCCGCCATTCTCTCTCGCCTTGTGCTATATTTGCGTTTGTGATGATCGGTGAGGTTATGCTTATCTATGGTCTTATGTTTATCTGTATATATATATATATATATATATATATATATATACACATGTGTGTGTGTGTGTGTGTGTGTGTGTGTGTGTGTGTGTGTGTGTGTGTACAGAAATGTTCAAGGCCCGATCAAGAATATCTTCCTCCAAAATATTTATTTATTAAAGAAAATAATTAGAATTAAATATGAATCAAATATGGACTGGAGTAGATAGATCTATCTATCGCCCGGTTCACACTCTACCCACGTCTATTGAACAAGTTAAGAGGCTCATCCCTTGTTCCCTGTTTAGGATGTGGTTTCCGCCTTTCTCTTTTTCAATCTTTTCACTATTACGTAGCCCCCTGCACATCAGTGGCGTTACCGCCTTGCTTGGTGTGATTCGATTAAATGAAAAAAATGATACGATAACAAACAAATAGAAGTTTTTTTTTACAAATTTAGCATGTTTAGAATTTATTTCAACTTGTTAGAAAATTAAAACTGAAGGAGGGAAAGAAAATTCTGGTATTACATTTTGTCTGTTGTTTGTTTTACTTTGGTTATGAAGATATCAGGTGTATTTGTCATGTCAAGCAGCGTTCGTTTGCATAGTATATTTGTCTCCCTTTGCCAAAATTAGCTAAGCATGGGGAATAGGGTGCCATCAGCATGGTTAACGAGTTAGTCAGGATGATTATTACTACTGTATAATGAGTGCGATTTTCATAATGTCTCTATACATTGTGCGCCAGCCTAAGCTACGTTAAGTAAATAGAAAAAAGTAGAACCTCACGTTGTACTAATACTACTATTAATAGTTATAGTTAAAAATTTCAGATCCATAAGAGTATAGATGAAGTTTCATAACATCCCAGCAATTCCTAGTGTAATAATTTACCCAACAGTAATGGAATAAATATTATAATATTAATAATCGCAATCAACAAACTCTCAACAAAAATATTTTTCCCTTTCCTTAAAAAAAAAAGAACTATAGCATATATTTTTACAATTATTTTATTATACTTTAGTTTTTTCAGAAGTAGTTTTTTTTCGTTTCCTATTTTCCTTATCATTTTCGAACATTGCGCCATTACTAGTTTAAGAATATTAACAGCAAAAAATAAAAATATTATTTAAGAAAAAATCCATTGGCGCATTAAATATTAAGATATGAATGTTATTATTATCAACTATAATTAACACAACAGAAGGAATATTAATAAGAATTTTATTTCTGGACAACAACGCCAAATAATAATACAAACAACAACAATGATTCAGATTGTTTAATGTCACCACTTTTTGCAATTGTCATATTGGCAATTCGTAAACCATCTTTTATTTACAGAAAACAAATCATATTTACATCAAAGTAAGGACAATTTTATGAATAAATTACAGATAATTCCTGTTTTTGCCATTAACTATTAATTTGTCGGCTTTTTAAAAGCTTGTATTTTTTTTAAAAATGGCATTTTTATCTAAACTTTTCATAAAAACCAAAACGAGGCGCCTAAAATGGCTGCTTCCCTTACCCGCAAAATTGAATATTTTAAAAATCTAGGTTATTTTAATTTGCTTCTTCTGCAATTTTATTTATACTTATTTTTTCATATCTTTTTTTAATATAAACATTTGCTTTTCATTGCTTTTCTAAACAAAAACGACAAAATCTGAATATTTAATTTGCTATGTTCTTTGTTTTGTCCTCAATTTAATCTTGTGTACGTTTGCCTGTATGTTCTCTTAAATGTACTTTGCTTCATGAACTTTGTTTCAATTTCTGTGTAAAATCAGGGCACCCATTTTACACCATACACGCATAAGCATGAACACCCACACACATATGTGTCTACACATATTCATGGGATATGTATATGAGTGAGTTGGTGATCGGGACTGAGTGTTAATGCTAATATATTTATTTATGTTTATACATATTTAAATTAAATGCAGACTGTAAACCAAAATGACTTAGGAAATAATCTAAAAAAACAAAAAAACAAAAATCAAACCAAAGAAATATATTTCCCCCCCCTACTTTTTTCTCTCCTACAAACCTTTTCTCCCTCACTCTCTTCGCTCTCCCTCACTCTCTTCGCTCTCCCTCACTCTCTTCGCTCTCCCTCACTCTCGCTCTCCCTCGCTCTCTCTCTCTCTCTCATCCCCAACAAATATCTCTCTCGTTCTTTCTCTTTCCTTTAATATATATATCTATATATATATCTATATATATATGGGTGTACAGAAATGTTCAA
Organism: Ascarosepion bandense; assembly: GCA_037127315.1. Classification (NCBI taxonomy): domain Eukaryota; kingdom Metazoa; phylum Mollusca; class Cephalopoda; order Sepiida; family Sepiidae; genus Ascarosepion; species Ascarosepion bandense. The sequence continues at coordinate 4,588,651 of JBBBDQ010001353.1, forward strand.
AGTCCGACCAAGAAGACCTTCCTCCAAAATATTTATTTATTAAAGAAAATAATTAGGTTAAATATGAATCAAATATGGATTAGAATACAACAAAATGATACGATAACAAACAAATAGAAATTTTTTACAAATTCAACATGTTTAGATTTTATTGAAACTTTTATCAGAAAATTGAAACTGAAGGAGAAAAAGAAAATTCTGTTGTTATATTTTGTTTGTTTTACTTTGGTTAATCAGATATCAGATGTACTTGCCCTGTCAAGCATCGTTTGTTTGCATAGTCTATAAAATATAGATTTAAAGAATCTAAAAAATTATGTATCTACAGCCCAAACCGATGTAACCTAAATTCATTCATTCTCACATGAAACATTCCCTAATCATTATAGGGACATTATCAGAAATAAAAATACCTACTACAAGTACAGCATACACACACATTAACATCATCAACCCGGATCCATATACAGCAACTAAAATTAAGATATACGAACTACAATTCTACACATGGAGGCTGCTTAACACGACAAATGCAAGTGAAGTTTGCTTAAACAATGAAAAATAAACGCAGAATTTTAAAATGCCAGGATTTTCTTTTCTCCGCCATTTTTCATTCTCAGATGAAGCTTAAATAAAATTTTAAACGTTTACTATTTGTTCCTTATTCTGTATTTTCAGAAAACAAATGATATTTAGAACAAAGTAGGGACGATTTTATGAAGAAATTACAGAGAAGTCCTGTTTCTGCCATAAACTATTAATTTATCAGCTTTTTAAAAGCTTGTATTGTAAAAACTGGCATTGTTAGCTTATTATCATAAACGTTTCATAAAAACCAAAACGACGCGCTAAAAATAGCTGCTTCCCTTTCCCCTAATAAAAAAACAAATAAGAAGCATTTATAAGCAACCAGTTTTGCTTTTGTTAAAGCTTCCTCAGAGAATATCAGTGTAAGTGTGTGACAAATAAACCGACTAATGTTAGATTCATGAACGTATCCTATTTGTTCCTTATCATATCATTCGACCGGATTGAAGTCCATATTTGATCTGTTTCACCCCAATTCGCATAGATTTATGTTATTTAATATTTATTATTTCATTCTTGTACCTCTACAATGTAATTGAAAATGACATTGCTTTTGTCTATATTTGTGAGGTTGAGGTAGTATTTACATTATTTATATTGTTTGAACTGTTGTCCTCATCTTTATTGGCATATTCATATTCATGACGTTTCCGCCCTTTTACACTCAGGCCTTCTTCAGGTGACTGGAATTTCAAACCGAACCCTTTATTTCGATCCCTGGGATATACTGTTCTCATTTCATAAACCATGCTACTTCCAGATATCTTAGTTATTTCCCTTTAACTAAACTCTCTAAGTTATTTGTTCTCCATTCTGTAGCGAAGTATTGAACCAACAACTCTTTGGGTCAAGTCAATGGATCTAACCAACAGTTTTTTTTTCACTGGATCATGTGGACCATGTGACATTGTAGATAAAAGCGTTGATTAGCTCTATTGACTTGACCCAAAGAGTGCAATGCCTGGCTACAGTAGTGGGTACAGAGTTGAGTTAAAAGTGGATAACTAAGATGTCCGGAAATATAATGGCTCATGGAACGAGAACAATATACCCCTGTGATCACGGTAAAGGATTCGGAATATGGCAATAAAGATTAGGACAACAGTCTAAGAAATGTAAATAACGTGGACATTTTTTTCTTTTTTTGCCTTCCATATTCAACACGAGACAAGAGCATATAGAATTAAACTTAGGGCTAACCTTTCCAATAAAGGTCGGTTGTTAAACCCAATTAGGACACAGAACTTTCTGAACATCCTCTTATCTGTAATTATTGTCTGTCTCTCTCGATTCCCGTTTTTTATATATTTTCTTGAGTTAATTATTTTAAATGCAATCTGGGGGTGTTATTGAAAAAAGAATTTCGATTTTGGGTCTTATGGGAAAAAAAATTTCAAAGAATTATTTCGCTTTTCTGCATACTAACAGACTTATATAACCGTATACTAGTGGCCTTGTGCCAAACTAAGCTACGCTTAGTATACAACTATTATACTAGAACTATTTACCATAGCTCACATTAACAATGCAGTTTTACTAACAGCAGAAAAAAGTTTGTAAATTTTCCACCCTAATAACTTTTTTAGCTGGTCGATCAGCTAGTTCTAATTGCTAATGATCACAAGTTCAGTTCGGAGCAGGATCGATTTTGGTCCGGAGTCAATTTCGCTGTTGGCGAAATATATTGTATTTTGTTACGAAGAATAGACGATCGACAGAGATAAAGAAAGTGTATCTCTTCCTTCAACGAGAAATTCAAGATCAACGCGTGGATCATCCTCTGACAATGAGAAATACCTAAGTAAAATACGGAAAAAAAAAACATAATTGGGGCTTCTCGCCAGTGCAGACAACTTTTGAGCGAAGATCCCACAGCGAAGACACTTGGAATAGTTCACTGACTCCGACCAAAGAACTTATTTGGCGTAGTGCTAATCAATTATACATTTTCGCACCTCCCTAATCATTTTTTTCGGACAATTGTTATCTGTTCTGGTCATTGATATTCCAGCCAATCAGAATGCTACCATGAAAGAACCGGAAGTAGGCTGCTTGACGGGAAATTTCTGGACACGAACGTACGGTTTAGTAATGAGCAAAGCAGATAAGGAATAAATTCGCACATTTTTGTGGTTGTTGTTGTTAAATCTAACTTTATTTATTTCTTCTTTATTCGTCTCGCGTTTCATTCACGGGTTTATTCTGAAATGTCTTTCTTTTTTTCCCTCATTCATTTTTCTCTTTCTTCATTTCACTCGTTTTTTTTCTTTCCAAAATATATTTATTTTTCTTTCTTTTTACATATAAATGAATCATTAATTCTCTCTTCCCTTATCTCGCTTTCATATCTCTTTCTTTCTTTCTTTCTTTCTTTCTATCTTTCTCTCTTTTCTAATTTCATTCTTTGGCCTTTTCTCAATTTACTTTTTCTCTTCCTCGCTTTCTTTTACTCCCTTTCTGCCCTTCTTTCTTTCTTTCTTTCTTTCTTTTTCTCTATTTAATTCTCGTCTTTCATTCTTTCTTTCACTCCTTTTCTTTTCATTCATTCTTTCTTTACTACTTTCATCTCCTTTTTCCTTTTTCTTTTTTATCCTTTCGTCCTGTTGATAATAGTAGGTATGGAATTTGACCATCTCTCTTAGTGAAACTGCCAAGACAATAGAGATATGACGCTCACCCAGAGAGAACATCACATCTCCCTTAAGTCATGGTCAATATAACACCCTGTTATCTATGACTAAAACTGGTTGCTCCAGACAGTTATTGTCAGTTGCTCGTGTCAATGATAGCTTTATCTTTTATATTGCTTGAATTTGCGAGCAAAACAAATGTTACCCCTCCATTGCACTGAGAAGAGACGGTCAGGCGTTTCCTGATGTCTACTGTAGTATCATGGTACCGTTGATATTTCGATGTACTTGCATACAATTAAAAAAAAAAACTGTGTCAAATTCTATTTACTTATTAACCTGATACTGACACAAGGCCACCAGTGTCAAGCTCTTTATCACGTGGATAATGAATAGCTACCCACTCTCTTCGTTACATTACCTACTCTCTGATTTCAAATTCTTTCTTGCTTTTTGTTGATTCTTGCCTTTATTTTTTCTCGCTTATTCAAAGCTATTTTTATTCTTTCTTTTTAATACAGCTTATTTGTTGATCTAGTAAGTTTGGTCCTCATTGGGGACTAAACGAATCTTGCCATGTGTCAAAGTTGGTTTCGTTCTACAACTAGTTTTTATTCCTAGCGTTATTCATACTTCATCTTTTCTTTTTGTAAACAATTTTTCCTTTTCGCATTTTCATATATTTTATAGTTTTTTTTTCTTTTTTGTTTCATTTGTTCTTTCTTTCTTGCCTGTCTTTCTTTCTTTTCATCGACCATTTCTTTCTAGCTTCTTTCTTTCCTTCTTTCGTTTTTACTTGCAATCTTCTTTTCTTTCTTTCATTCTTTATTTCTTTTTTGCCTCGTCCTTCTTTTCTTTCTTTTAGTGGTTCCTTATTTTCTTGCATTTTACTTTTTTTCATTCATTTTTTCAGTCATTCAGTTTTTTCTTTTTTGGCTTCTTTCATTCTTTCTTTTTGATATTCTTTTCTTTCTAACTTCTTTCACACTTTTTTCTTTTATTCATTTTTTCTTTCTTTCTTTATTTTTTCGTTATTTCTTACCACTTTTTTCATTAATTCTTTCTTGCTCTCTTCTTTTTCCTTTCTTCTTGCAGTTCCTTTTTTTCTAGCATCTTTCATTTTTATTTAACTTATTCATTCATTCATTCATTCATTCTTTCTTTCTTTCTTTCTTGTTTCTTTCTTTACTTTATTCCTTTCTTTCCTTCCTCGTTCTAACATTTTCTTTCTTTCATTCATTTTTTTTTCATTACTTCTGGTCTCTTTCTTTCTTTTCGTTATATCATTATTTCCCGTGTATTTCTTTCTTACCTATGAAGTTGATAATTTTTAAAACAATTATCAACATCTGAATTTAAACACTGGATTTTGATACTATTGCCAATTTCTAAATTTATTTAAAAGAAAAAAGAATATGCATAAAAAAGAATTGAATGCAAGAAACAAAAATGGCACACATTGTTTAAATTTTAATGTGGGTCTTTTTTTACTTTAATAAATATTTTCCTGATCAGAAATTTATATAAATTTTACACCACCACCTAGCTCTCCACCAAAAAATGTTTTACATTAAAAATATTCATATTTCCATCACTACTTTCTTTATACACACACACACACACATATGTATATATATATACATATATATATATATATATACATACATATATATATATATATATATACATATATATATATATATACATATATATATATATATATATATATAAAAACTAGTGGAAATGTTTAACGTGTTCACGAAAAAAAGATGAGATGAAAATATAGCGGGAAATCTTATACAATTCTTTTGAACATCTTTTTTAAACAAGAACGCCTAATACTTCCTGACTTATCTCAATTCAGCGACAATTTTTGTTATATGTCAAATTTACCCATCTGTTGAACATTAAAAAAAGACACAAAAAGACCGCACCTCATTCTATATTTACAGATAAAGAAAACATTTAATAAATAATCCTGCATAATATCCCCAAAGAACATTTCGTTTGCACACATCTTATTCACACCTATGTCTGTTCAATATACATACCTCCATGAATTCTAAACAAACATACTTCAGCACACAAACGCGTTTATGGAAATAAACGCGTTATTTAATAAACCAGAATAGTCATCCCAGAAAATGGTATTCTGAATCCATTGAAATAATTTTTTTAAACTAACACAGTTTCTTAAACTGAAAATTCATCTGATAAAATCAGCGTGACTGTTAATTTGACAGTCGTGAAATAAATGAGTCGAAACGTCCCCTTTTTTTATCAATGGGCGGGAATCGACACTTGAGCAGTTCTAACCTAAAAAAATAAAATTTAGTTCAAAATCTGTCAAAATTAATTACATTAGATTAACAAATTAGGGTAGTATTCATGAAAGTTAGCAAAAATAAAAAAAATGTCGCCAATACAGTAAAGACTACTTAGCAATATTACTATTAATAATAATAGTTGTATAGCACTGGTAACCAGGAGTTCGTTTCTATAATTATAATTCATTATAATTCATCAATATGGCCTCGTAGAGAAAAAAATACATCTAGAATTTGAGTGTAATAATAATTTAGAACATCGGGCATTTTAGATGAATATTAGTAACTTAAAGCAAGATCTCAAGCAATGTAAGTAACATTAGCGACAGTTAGGCAAGTCCTCACTCACTGAGTAAAAATAGTGAGAGTAAGGCAAGACCTCAAGCAATGTAAGTAACATTAGCGACAGTTAGGCAAGTCCCCACTCACTGAGTAAAAATAGTGAGAGTAAAGCAAGACCTCAAGCAATGTAAGTAACATTAGCGACAGTTAGGCAAGTCCTCACTCACTGAGTAAAAATAGTGAGAGTAAGGCAAGACCTCAAGCAATGTAAGTAGCATTAGCGACAGTTAGGCAAGTCCCCACTCACTGAGTAAAAATAGTGAGAGTAAAGCAAGACCTCAAGCAATGTAAGTAACATTAGCGACAGTTAGGCAAGTCCCCACTCACTGAGTAAAAATAGTGAGAGTAAGGCAAGACCTCAAGCAATGTAAGTAACATTAGCGACAGTTAGGCAAGTCCTCACTCAGTGAGTAAAAATAGTAAGAGTAAGGCAAGACCTCAAGCAATGTAAGTAACATTAGCGACAGTTAGGCAAGTCCCCACTCACTGAGTAAAAATAGTGAGAGTAAGGCAAGACCTCAGGTATTGTAGTTAGCAGTAGTGATAGTAAGGCAAATCGTTGTTTAAACTGTTAATCAATGCAAGGGGATGCGCTTTCCCTGTAAATTGTAACAAAGATACTTTCAGCATATTTTCGGTAGGAACCATAAGTGGGCTCTGTGGGTGTTCAACAAATATAAATGTGCCTGAGCAGTTGGCTAGGAATAGTAAATAATAGTGATTGTAGAATAAAAACTAGAGTTAATGATGCCAAACCACTAGAATTGTTGATAACATTATCTAGAATTGTGGGCAATAGTTGATATAGTAAGAAAAGGCATAATAATGGTAATATTAAGGAAAATCTTTATAAAGGTTCGGTCAATAATTGCTATAATTTTGGCAACGTTTAAAAATAGTAGCAAGAAAAATAAGAAAATACATATAAAATACATGAAACACGTGAAAAAACGTAAAATTACAAATAGCACGATATGTAAATATATAATTAATATTACAATAATAATAATAATAATAATAATAATAATAATAAAATCGAACAAAGCAACACATTGAAAAAATCCCTGGAAACCCATGCTTGGAAGATGTACAAAAAATTGTCTTGTTAGGTGCAGCCCTCACGCTAGGGAGAACTTTGTCTGTGTGGCGCTAGGGATGTTAGGGTAGATAGAAAAAACATGAGATAGAGCCATAACAATACACCACGACCAGCTTTAGGTCTTCCCGCAGAATGGGTAGGTAGTGCGACCATAGCAGAAGTAAAATAATGATAACAAATGACAACAACAACATAATAATAATAATAATAATAATAATAATAATAATAATAATAAGAAGAAGAAGAAGAAGAAGAAGAATGAATTTAATACCATTAAGGTGTTTAACTATTAAAAATACATTATCGTCACCCCCTACATAGTGTCTCTGCCTTTTACTCACATCACTGAAAATATTATTAATAACAAGATATGTGTCTCCTTATTATTGCCACCATTATTACTATAGTACATTCTCTATTTCTCTATACATTGGTTACTTTATTAAAGACCTTGTAATAACAGTATCACTAATCATCCACACCATTTACTAGTATATAATTTCTTCTCTTCTCAATGTGTGTGTGGAGATAGTACTAACGAGGGGACCTTTTTTTTATTCATGTAGTGTTTTGAGGCCGCGGTGACGCGACATTTACTGTCCTCACTATAGAGTGGGCCTTAGCAAAATTGTATTGAAGATAGTTGCATTTCACGATAAATAAGAATAACAATAATAAAAATAGAGTTGGGCAATATTTACATTGGGCAATGTGCAAACATTATGGAAAATCTGTAAACAAACACTGAACGTCACCCAGCACCGGTTACAGAAATAGAAGATGTAACCATTCTATGGGATTACACCATCTACACAGACAGAAAAATTGAAGCAAACAGGCCAGACATTATTGTTAAAAACCAGAAGGAGAAAACTTGTCTATTAATTGATATGGCTTGTCCAGCGGATTGTAACATAGCAATCAAGGAATTTGAAAAACTGTCAAAATATAAAGACCTGGAAATTGAAATAGAAAAAATGTGGAAATTGAAAACAAGTGTTGTGCCAGTGATAGTAGGTGCACTTGGAATGATAAAAAAATGGAACAAAACAACACATTGAAAGAATCCCTGGAAACCCCAGCTTAAGAGATATACAAAAAATTGTAGTGGAGTAGAAGTGGATTCATACTTTTTCCCAATGGTATGGGCGTGAAAGTGAATATAACGAACACGACTGGTATTAGAACTCGGTCCTCAGATTCCAATTCTGTGTATTTATCTTTAAAACCATCCGCACATCCAAGCTTACAGCAGCTAGTAATTCCAAGTGGTATTTTACTTAGTACTGACGGTCTTCTTAGAAATAGGATGTTTATAACTGCTACTATGTTTGGTTAGCTAATCCTAGAAGTGCAAACGTTTGTGGGGTCCCATGCTAGGTTTTAAAGTACAGCCGACACACCAAGGAGAACTTTGTCTATGTAACGCTAGGGATGTTAGAGGAGATAGAAAAAACATGAAATGGAGCCCTAACAACACACCACAACCTGCCTTAGGTCTTCTCGCAGACTTGGTAGATAGTGCGACCATAGCAGAAATCGAAATAGCATGAAAAATGACTACATAATAGTAATACGTATTCTCCCAATAATGCTACTGATTGTGATGATGAGTAGCTGGTGTACCACTATCACCATTATCAACAATTTCGCATTTTGTTCAGTTCGTTTAAGATTAAATTCATAACATACTGAATGAAGCCATGATGAAATTAATGTCAGCTGGAAGTAGAAGATAGACAAGCCTAGAAATTATTCGAAGTAACTGAGCCCGGGAACAGAAAAACGAAATATCCATGCTAGTTCATCTGACCCCAATAAAAGTTAAGCCATAAGCAAAAAAATATAAAGATCCAAAGTTTCCAGTATTTGCTGATGTAAACCTCACTGCAAAATTCCATCAAAAAAGGGATAAATACGATACCTAGACGATGTGTGCTAACTATATACAGCACAATATCTGTGTTAAGGGTTATTAATATAATAAGACAAGCACCAGAAGATAGAACAACAAATAGTAAAAGAGAGGAGAGGTTAAGTCGTTAGAGTCGCAGTGAAGACAGACCGATACTAATCGTCAATGATATTCCAAATTTTAATGCTGACTGCTATTAGTCTTTGTTTTTATAGTTGCCTTGTTCTACAGACCATACAATTCTTGAGAGCGCTAGACGGGTGTTAGCTGCTCTACAAGTGTTTTAAATACTATGGAATATATTAGACAAAATAATGACAAAACAACAAAAAACAAGAGGAATTAAAATGACGGTAGCAACTTTAGAAATTTTAACTCCCCAAAAGACTACAGGACCAACGGAATGAGTTTTGGTTCAATAAATAATGTGACGTTATTCCATTCGTTTAAATAGAAAAACACAAGGAAATTAAATATTATATGCAATTATTTTTATACCTTTGTGACACCAACTATAAATGGGAGTAGTTTGCAATGAACCGTTCGAGGTGTGAATTGGTCATCAATTGTTTCCCTTGAAAGTCATAGAATACGATTGTTTGGAGACTGTTGAAACGAACCATTCACTATTTAAACTGGACATCAGACACCAATTGTTTCCAGTAAAAACAATTGTATCCGATTGTTATATACGTGGAGAAGGTTGCAACGAATTGTTTTGACTGTAAACTGATTAAAGAAATTGTTGGTTTCTTGAACCGTTACTCTTTTTTCCATCATGTGTCACTTACAATACCTTGAAACTGACTTATCAAACGGAAATCCCTATACGTCACTCGACCTTGGCCGCCAGATGTGACAAAAATGGACTGTATTCAGCTAATCAACGAAACATAGTCGATTACAATCGATACAAGACAAGGGATCTTGGAAACTGTCAAAGAGAAATGACCAGACTGACAGCTTTGTTTAGAAAATCGTTATCAGTTTTTGACGAAACATGTTTCTTTTCTTTCAAATTAAAGGGTCTACAATCAGAAATAATTGCCAAAATGAAAGTTTTTTTTTTTAAAGAAAACAGCCGATTACTACTAATAATAAATTAATAATAACAATAATAAAGTTAGTTTAGTGCTGTATCGCCGAAGTGGCAGGACGATACCCAGACGATGTGTGCTAAGTATATACAGTACAATATCCGTGTTAAAGGTTATTAATATAATAAGACAAGCACCAGAAGACAGAACAACAAATAGTAAAAGAGAGGAGAGGTTAAGTCGTTAGAGTCGCAGTGAAGACAGACCGATACTAATCGTCAATGAATTTTGATGCTGACTGCTATTAGTCTTTGTTTTTATAGTTACCTTGTTCTACAAACCATGTGATTCTTGGGAGCGCTAGACGGGTGCTAGCTGCTCTACAACACTTAGATATATAGTAGGTGATTAAAATTTGATTAGAAAATAATCGAAAATGATTTTCTCAATATGCTGGCGTTTGTACGTTTCAAGTAGTTATTTTCTTCCGGAGATTATGTGAATAGTGAGGGAAACATATTAAAAATTGCAACAATCAAATTTCGTTGCTTTCTTTGGTGTTCCTTTGCTACCGGAGGAGGTTTCAAGTTTCATAGATAAATGCTAAAGGGAGTCTTCTTCAGATATTAAATTTAGACCCACATAATTACAACAGTTTTACATTACCGGTTAGACGAATATGGAATATTGAATTGGACGAATATAATAATAATAATAATAATAATAATAATAATAATAATAATAATAAACATATCAGATAATCAATAATAAATTAGATAATAAATAAATAATTAATTTAATTAAATTAATTAATTAAATAATTAATTAAATTAATAATAATAGATAATAAATTAGTTTGTTTGTAAACAAACACTGGTATGAACATCACCCAGCACCGGTTACAGAAATAGAAGATGTAACCATTCTATGGGATTACACCATCTACACAGACAGAAAAATTGAAGCAAACAGGCCAGACATTATTGTTAAAAACGAGAAGGAGAAAACTTGTCTATTAATTGATATGGCTTGTCCAGCGGATTGTAACATAGCAATCAAGGAATTTGAAAAACTGTCAAAATATAAAGACCTGGAAATTGAAATAGAAAAAATGTGGAAATTGAAAATAAGAGTTGTGCCAGTGATAGTAGGTGCACTTGGAATGATAAAAAATGGAACAAAACAACACATTGAAAGAATCCCTGGAAACCCCAGCTTAAGAGACATACAAAAAATTGTCTTATTAAGTACAGCCCACACACTAAGGAAAACTTTATCTATGTAATGCTAGGGATGATAGGGAAGATAGAAAAACATGAAATGGAGTCATAACAACACGCCACGACCTGCCTTAGATCTCCCCGCAGACTTGGTTGGTAGTGAGACCAAAGCAGAAATCGAAATATGATGAAAAAAATGACACAATAATAATAATAATAATAATAATAATAATAATAATAACAATGACGATAGCTTAATTTAGATTTATACTACGAGAATAGGTCCAGCTGACTGATGGCACAAAAGTTGATATCCGATCAGTATCGACTAGGTCGGAGTGGGGAATGGAGTGGGGAATGGATATGTTTGGTTAGCTAATCCTAGAAGTGCAAACGTTTGTGGGGTCCCATGCTAGGTTTTAAAGTACAGCCGACACACCAAGGAGAACTTTGTCTATGTAACGCTAGGGATGTTAGAGGAGATAGAAAAAACATGAAATGGAGCCCTAACAACACACGACATAATGTTGTATGGCCCGAAATCACTAATAGTCCCACCCACTAAAAAAAAGACAACACTGATGTTTTATGCCTCAGCACCAAACCGATGTAGTTCATAAAATAATGATAATAATAATAATAAGTACAGCCCACACACTAAAAAACATTTTGTCCATAAAACGCTAGTTATGATATGGGAGATTTAAATGATCTAAAAAATCGTGATTAAAAGTAGTAACATTTTTAGTATTATATTTGATTTACTTGGGATTTTTTTAAGTGTTTGTCAATCTTTTGTAAGTTATTTAAAGCCAGAAAATATTTTAGAACACAAACGCTTTTTGCAGATAACAACGATTTGCTGATGCTAGTCCTATTAATTAACCAATAGAACGTGTAGGGGTAGAGGTGGATTCATACTTTTTCCCAATGGTATGGGCGTGAAAGTGAATATAACGAACACGACTGATATTAGAACTCGGTACTCAGATTCCAATTCTGAGAATTTATCTTTAAAACCATCCGCACATTCAAGCTTACAGCAGCTAGTAATTCCAAGTACTTAGTATTGACGGTTTTGTTAGAAATAAGATGCTGATAAGTGCTACAATGTTTAGTCAGCTAATCCTAGAAGTGCAAACGTTTGTGGGGTCCCATGCTAGGTTTTGTTCCTGCAGAGATGATGGCACTATATAAAGGTATGGCTACTTATATGTGTAAAGGCAGCCATAATACACCCATAACTCTACTAAATAGGTCAACTGGTTTTCATTTTACCTTGAAATGAAATTAAGGAAGTCTTTGACACAAATAATGATTATAGTGACGGGTGTCAATAACAACAACAAACAAGAGGAATTAAAATGACGGTAGCAACTTTAGAAATTTTAACTCCCCAAAAGACTACAGGACCAACGGAATGAGTTTTGGTTCAATAAATAATGTGACATTATTCCATTCGTTTAAATAGAAAAACACAAGGAAATTAAATATTATATGCAATTATTTTTATACCTTTGTGACACCAACTTCGCAGACAGATCTGTTTCAATTGCTTCTTATCCAGGATTGAAACTCGACCGAATTGGCGTCAGTCGGCAATTCTATCTCTGAGTTACGAGCGCTAGGTAGAAGGGGGCAGCCTAAACCGGATGTTAAAAATATAAACCGCTTCCTATTATAGTTACCGTTTAACATCTTCTTGAAAAAAAATAATAATATGCTTTTAGTAAATCACCATTTATGACTATATATATCACGACCTGCCTTAGGTCTTCTCGCAGACTTGGTAGATAGTGCGACCTTGGCAGAAATAGAAATATGATGAAAAATGACATAATAATAATAATAAGTACAGCCCACACACTAAGAAAAAAATTTTGTTCATGCAACGCTACTGATTTGATGGGAGTTAGATAAAGAAGTAATCAAATATAGTCATACCAACACACCACTACTTGCCTTAGGTCTTCCCGCAGATTTGGTAGGAAGTGTGACCATAGCAGAAATAAAAGTATGATGAAGGCGATGAACAAGTGGTAATTGATGCACGCGGTCTGGTTACGGAAAGGATGGACAAATTGCATCAATAAATATTTTTGGCATGATGAAGATCCAAGACTTCCGGAAGATCATCTTTCTCAGCAATGCTTACATGTTAAAAAGGAATCATAGCATCAAAGACCAACATCACATTTTCATGGTAAAGTCAAGTTCAATGGATGGACGCTGTACCTATAGTGAACAAGGCTGTGCATTAACGAAAAAACCATGAATAATAATAATAATAATAATAATAACAACAACAACAACAAAGGAAAAAACTTGCCTATTAATTGATATGGCTTGTCCAGCAGATTATAACATAGCAACCAAGAAATTTGAAAAAATGTCAAAATATAAAGACCTGGAAATTAAAATAGAAAAAAAATGTGGAAATTGAAAACAAGAGTTGTGCCAGTGATAGTAGGTGCACTTGGAATGATAAAAAATGGAACAAAACAACACATTGAAAGAATCCCTGGAAACCCCAGCTTAAGAGATATACAAAAAATTATCTTGTTAAGTACAGCCCACACACTAAGGGTAAATTTGTCTATGCTACGCCAGCGATGTTAGAAGGGATATAAAAAAACATAAAATAGAGTCATAACAACTCACCACAACCTGCCTTAAGTCTTCTTGCAGACATGGTAGGTAGTGCGACCATAGCAGAAATATATTTATAATGAAAAATAACATAATAATAATAATAATAATAATAATAATAATCTAGAGCAAATTGTGACAATGATTTGAACTTAAGTAATTTTGAAACTACTACTACTACAGGCAGCCATGATTTGGGTCAGGTTTTTATCAATTTAGAAATATGAAGATATAATAGAAGTAACTGCGATTTATTATAACACTCTTTTGTGCGTTAAACTACGGCTTGAGATCTAATTAAAATAAAACTAATAATAATCTCGGTCAAATTGGGACAATGATTTAAATACTTTAGCAATCATAAAAGCTCGAGACAGTCAGAATTTCGAGAAAGATTTTGCCAATGTAAAGGGATAAAGAAATGACAGACCCACTACGATTTATTATAAATCGCCCCCATTTATAAATCGCCCCCCATTTATAAATCGCCCCCCATTGTAGTCACTGTTTAAGTTCTTCCTGAAATAATAATAATAATAATAATAATTTTTAGTAAATCACCATTTATGACTAGGAGCCAATGGCTGAAACATTGTGGCAAAATTCCAAACGATAAGACCGGATCGTAAAAAGATGAATTTTAATAAAATATCATCACAATTTTTTAACTAAGAAAATCGATACATTTCTCTTTTTACGCAGGAATATACGTTATAAATCATAATTGTTTTAATCTTTATACCTGTTTACTTTCTAAGTCGATGCAAAATGTAGCAATTTCTAGATTCACAGAGGCCAAAAAACAAAAAAATTGCAGATAGAATTAGTTATATATTTGAAACTTCCCGAAATTCCACAAAACGAGATACTGTTTAGGAAATGAAACTCCTGTGCCAAGGCTACCGTTAAGAGTTGCACAATTCTAGTCACGGAGCAAAATTCACATCTGCATAATGGTGTATGTTGCTGTTGAGATAAATTTTGTTTAGTCGTAGCTTCAAAGGTAGTGCATGCAAAATAGTCAGAGAAGATGCGGTGTGGTCGAAAGTTGGAGGCGACATGATAATAGTATGAAGATGGCTTTGGGCAATGTGAGTGGGTTTCTTTGCATGAAAATATGAAAGGGAGAGAATGAATCAAGTGAAAAAGAGTAAAAGAAAAAGGAAAAGGAATAAATGATTGTATGAATGGAAGGGAAAAAATTTGAGAAAGAAATATAAAAGAAACGAATGAAAAGAGGGGAAAGAAAAGAAGTGAAATGAAATGAGGAGAAAAGAATAAACAGATGTTGTGATGAGACGATAAAAGAAAAAAAACGCAGCATAAAGGAAAACAAATAGAAGAAAGCAATAAGAAGAAAGAAAGAAAGGAAGAAAGGAAGAAAGAAGTGGTGGTAAAATGAAAAATGCATTAGAAAAAGAAAGAAAGGAAAAAAGAAAGGGACACAAGAACTTAAAATGAATAGAAAGAAAGAAAGAAAGAGTGGTGAATGAAAAATGCATTAGAAAAAGAAAGAAAGCAAGAAAAAACAAAAAAGAAAGAAAGAAAAGGACACAAAAATTAAATTGAATAGAAAGAAAGAAAGAAAGAAAAAAGAAAGAATGGTGAAATGAAAAATGCATAAAAAAGAAAGATAAGACGAAAGAAAAAAGAAAGAAAAAAGAAAGACAGACAGAAATGAACACAAAATCAAAAAATGAATAGAAAAAAGAAAGAAAGAAAGAAAGAAAGAAAGAAAGAAAGAAAGAAAGAAAGAAGACAAAGTAAAAGAAAATGATGTCCGGGTGAATGAAAAAGGAATTAAAAATTAAAAAAGAAAGAGAATGAATATTTGAAAAACACAAAATAGTGAAAGCAATAAAAGACGAAAGATAAAACCAAAATGAAATGAAGAAATAACGAATGAAAAGAAAGAAAAAAGTATACACAAGAGAAAAAGGAAAAAAATACAAATGAATGAAGGAAAGAAAAAATTATGAAAACAAAACAAGTAATGTGCAACTAATTGAAAGAGATCTAAGAAAGAAAGACTAAAGTATGAAACAGACTAAAAGAAAGATAGAAAGAAAGACTGAAGAAAAAAAGAGAGTTTGAATGAGAAAGAAAGTGAATGAATTATCGATGTCAAAGAGACTGGAAAGAAAGAAAGATAGAAAGAAAGACTAAAGGTAAAACGTGATTGAATGAGAAAGTAAGGAAATGATTTATCGATATCGAAGAGACTTGAAAAAAATAAAGAAAGACTAAAGATTAAAAAAAGATTGAATGAGAAAGTAAGGAAAATATTTATTGATGTCGAAGAGGATTTAAAGAAAGATAGAAAGAAAGAAAGACTAAAGAAAAAGAGAGACTGAATGAGAAAGAAAGAATGAAAAAGATTTATCGATGTCAAAAAGAATTGAAAGAAAGCCTAAAGAAAAAGAGAGACTGAATGAAAAAGAAAGAAAAAGATTAATCGATGTCAAAAAGAATTGAAAGAAAGAAGAGACATTGTCTTTCAGCAAACGTTAAAGATTGTCTCTCTAGTCAAATATCTAGTGTTAGGTAAATGTTGATAGTTAGTTCTAAACACTCAACCAAAAATCAAATTTTGCACCTCAACATCACGTATCACATATTTCTCTCTACCCTTTTCCAACACATTAAAAAATACCTTCAAAAACACTGTTGAAAAAAAAAAAAAGCTGGAATGTTTCAATTAAAAAAAATAACTGTTATTATTTTTATTATTTGTTTACTAATAATAATTTTGAAAAAAAAAGCGATCCCCAATATAAACACCAGTCTGCCTATTTAATTATTTAATTATTCAAAAAAAGAAAAAAAAAAGAAAGAAAAAAGGCATAGTATCCGAAATTAACAGAATGCCTTTTATAAGTGACGACATAACCAATGAAGTTCCCAGCAACTAATCGTTACTGCACCACACTTACCAACAGCACGTTTTTCTCATACATTTTGCTTTCCGCTTGTTTGGTTTTCATTTCTTTATTTATTTGCTTGACTAACTTTCTGCTCACAATTATATGAAAGGAATGTAATAAAGTCCAAAAAAAAAAAAAAAACTGCGAAGGTGATAATAATTTTTAACTTCTTTCATTCAATAAAAAAAATAAAATGAAATAAAAGCAGTAAAATGTTGCGTTTTTCTTGTAATAATTACAAAGCATATTTCAGTCTATTGCTTAAATATTTTTTTTATATATATTTTATATATATATATATATATATATATATATATATATATTATATATATATATATATATATATATATATATATTTTAGATATATATATATATATATATATATATTTTTTTTTTATATATATATATATATATATTATATATTTTTTATATGCGTTCATTTCTGACAATATAAAGATTCTTAAAGGTTCACATAAAATTTAAATATTCACAATTATATTTAAAGCACCCTTATACATATGTGTGTCTGTGTTTGTGGATGGTAAAATACTATATGAAACGAAAGGGAAGATAATGAGACTATGTGAGAAAACGACGCGTTTCGACGACATTATGTTGATTTTGGCTTCAACGTTGTGCGTTGTAGTACAGTGGATATCGGCTCGGAACGAGAAGCCGGGGATCCGAGTTCGAATTCCAGTTGAATCCATTGTATTCACTTACGCGCAAATACCCTTGGGAAAGGTATTAATCCGTCTCTTCCTTCCAGTTATGGGTTAAATAGCAGAACAGATTGGGTTCTATAGCCTTGGTCGACAACCAGTTTACCGCAGAAAGCAATGGCAACCTACTGCGGGATAATCTTCTGCCCAGTCAGTCATGTCTCTTTCGAGACATGATCGCCCAAGCGTGTTTCACGTATGACACTTAACTGACTGACAGGTAGAAGAGTCTGTGCCAGGAGAATGCTTTAGGATCTTTCGTGTTAATACACTAACAGATATAAAACACACACACACACACAAACATATATATATATATATATATATATATATATATACATATATATATATATATATATATATATATACATGAGCTGAATATATGGGTCGGAATCCAACAAAATGAATAGAATAATTAAAGAACAAGTAGGAAAAAAGTGTCTTTAATCTAATTAATATGTTTCATTAACAACAGGCTTCTTTAGAGATTTGATAAGGACAACTGATATATATATATATAACGAAAAAGTAGGAAAAAGTGCCTATAATCTAATATGTTTTTCTTTTAACAAGCTTCTTCAGAGATTTAATAAGGACGAATGATTTAAAAATCCGAAAGACAGTATTTTTAAATGAGATATTGTTTTAAATGTCAGATACGTGTCACATGTGATAAAGCTATGGGTAAATACTAAATATAGAAGATAGAAATTGTGTTTGTTTAACTGTATGTGTCAACACGTTTTTTTTTTTAATGAAATAAGAGATAACAGTTATGAATGTATGCGTTGGGAGAAATCAAATGATGAAAGGATTTTCATTATAAATAACGTGAGAATCATATAATATTACTTAATTATGTTATTATAATAATTTTGATACAGAGTTATTTTATACCAGCAGTATAGCCCGGGGTTGCTCGGGTGTAATGAAAGCTCTAAATGACTATATATATATATATATATATATATATATATATATATATATAATATATATATATATAGTTGAGTTATATATGGTTGAGTTATATATGGTTGAGTTATTACACAACCCAGGTTTCTACCTTTGTATGATTCTAATAGGTATTTGTTGGTATGGTTGAACTTTGTCATAATTTCTGCTCTTATATGTATAATTTATTTGTTTGAATATATATATATATATATATATATATATATATATATATATATATATAGGCATGGATATAAATATATATAGACATCTATATACTTATTTATATCCATGCCTATATATATATATATATATATAGGCATGGATATAAATAAGTATATAGATGTCTATACGCGTAGATAAACATCAATATATTAGTTTTAGTCAGGTGTGAATAGAACAGTGATTCATGCTGTATATCAGAGCAAAAATATATATTTTAATATATATACATATTATCATACGTTCTTGGCACAAGTCAGAATTTCATTCGTTATACAATATCTTTCGACATGAATTAAAGACCGACATATTTAATTTATTTGTTTGATAATTATATTTAATCGACACTCAAATATCTACTGATGTATGAATATCGATAAAAAATAATATTCAAACAAATAAATTATACATATAAGAGCAGAAATTATGACAAAGTTCAACCATACCAACAAATACCTATTAGAATCATACAAAGGTAGAAACCTGGGTTGCGTAATAACTCGTTTACAAATTATATATATATATTGTGATGATTGTTACAATGGTTTATAAAAGCATAGTATCACTACACAAAAACCTCCGCGTTTCGATGCTGCGTATGCCGCTAGTATATATATATTCTATTTTCAATATTCGACGATATAATAAATCAAAATATATAATAATACGTCACTGTTATAGAGAAAACATGCGGAAACAGCTTTAATAACTTCATAAAGTTTAATAACTAGTAGTGAATTTTAATAACTGATAGCAAAAAAAAAAAAATAACTGAACCGTGAGAAGAGGGTATATATATTTATATATATACCCTCTTATATATATATATATATATATATATATATATATATATATATATATATATATATATAATAGGATATAAAATATGGTTTTAAGCTATGCTGTAATAATGGGTAAAATGCTCAATATCAGGAAGAGAGCGTATTTAAACATTAAAATTGATATTAAAATGGACACTGAGCTCAACACCGTAAGATGACAGTCTGTTTAATGCTTGATCACAATCTTAAAGTCTGGTGATGCTGTTCAAGCATGTAACACTTTGTCACCGTATGGGGTTGACACCAGTGTTCTCTTACATATATATATATACTGTCAAATGGAACGAATGCTTTCTGAAAAGTTTTAAAGAAGCTGAGTGTACTAAACAACATGCAGATCATCATGAAATCTTCTGTCGTTTGAAACGGTTAGTCATCGGTTCCATTTGATGTAACGACTGGTACAAAACAGGGTTGTGAGATAGTACCAGTTCCGTTTGTCTTGTATTTTCCCCTTATGCTGAAACCCGCCTATGGGAACCTTGAAAACGGCTTTCAGTTTGAGTTCCAGACAACTCGTTATTTACATAATCATCACACACAAAGAAGGGTAGTTCTTATATTACAACTTTTGTTTGCCAATGATGCACTTGTTGCAACCACTCATAACTGTTGAAGGTAAAAATCTCAAGTATATTAAGTCATTTGAATATCTGGAAAGTAAGGTAAACAATGGTGCATCTCTTGATGACGAAACTGTCAACAAAAACTCTAAGGCGCAGGATGCTTTTGGCGAAATTCTTCATCTTCTATGGAATGAAATGGACCATATCATTTAAGACAAAAGGTAAGTGTGTACAGGGCTGTTGTTCTCAAAACCTTACTTTACGAATCTGAACGCCATACAGACTGCACAAAGGTTCCGACTTGGCAGCTCGACTCCAGCCACTTTCTCACCATAGTCACAGATAAAAGTGATTACTGGATGTGGAAATATTAGAAGATAGAAATATTAATAAAGAGCGAAAAGAAAAGTGATGAGGAGAACAGTAGATAGCAGCTAAATTGTAAGCAAAACTAGAAAGACCCGACTCCCTTAGAAATCGAAAAGAGTATAATAAAATTTAAGGGAGCAACACAAGCATTTATTCTTTAAAATAAGCCCATTATTCTCGACGATCTTCTACCCGCAACCAATTTATCCACTGGTTTTAAATAAAATAACATAAATAAAATAAAGTAAAACTATAAATAAACAAAGTTTTTTTTCAGTTCATCAAAAAACTCAAAGAGAAAGTGTGTCATTGAGCGGAATAGGCTATAGTCACTCGGAGCAGCATTGGGACTGAGAGGCAAATGTAGAATGTGGCTTCCCTCCATCTTTTCTACAAATATTTTCATGGTTTCTGCTCCGACGAACTTAAGCCAAAAGAATTTACACGTGCAACCAAACTGGCAACAAGGTCCCATCCAATTACAGTTAGATCAACCAAATGCAGCCGATAATTCTACTCCATCGGCTTCTTTTCTCGCGCTTCCCGCCTATGGAACTCCCCTCCGTATACTTGCTTTCCTGACGGCTACAACCTCCAGGAATTTAAATGCAATGTCAATTCCTATCTCTTATCCACTTAACTCCAGTCCTTTCCAAATCACCCCGTGTATCTTGTTCTTTTCCTTTCTTTCTACCTTCGCAACTGTCTTCACACCTGTGTTCCCATCCATCTCCTGCACTTTCTCAGACAACCCCTGTAACTAGTTCGTCTTTCTCTTCACTCTCCTCCCGTCTAAACTTTTACTCTTATGTAGTCCCCTGCGTATCAGTGGCCTTCCCGCCTTGCTTGGGGTGAAACCATTAAAAACTTATATTTAGAGGATATATGTCTTTGAGATAAAAGCAAAATAATAGTTTCTTTCATGTTAAGAGACACAATTTTCTGCTACAGATGGAGTTGCAGGTTCAAACCCTACTGAGTTCAATAAACGTAATATACACTGTTTTATTTTTTTTTTCAAACACGGGTATCCACGATACTAACGTTTGCAGTATGAAATATTGGATTAAAATAAATCCATTAATTCTTTAGTAACTGATTGGTCTACGTTTCGGATACAAACCGAGCAGCCATTGGTTTTGGAATATAACTAAAGGATGAAAGGGAAAATGTAACCTTGTTAGGCTGTTATGCTCTTTCTGACCAAGTGAACTAAAGACTACCTTATTAAACGGAACTTTCTCTTACAAAACAGGAAGCGGGTTCGCAACCTGCCGGAAAGGACATTTTCCTTATTAAGTTTTATCGAGTGTGCAAGCCGATAAATATAATACAGAGTGTCTAAAAAAAATGAATCGTCTACTTCAAATACGAGTCTCTATTATAAGTAACCGGTCAAGTAAGAAAAATCTCTATATTCACTAACGGCCAAAATTATTAGGCCACCCCAGTTTTTAAAAAAATGATTTATTTCATACTATTTTTTAGCCAAGTGAATAATTGTAAATAAAAATAGAATAGTTAGCTTTTTTTTAAAATCATTTCACCCCAAGCAAAGCATTCTACTGCCACTGTTGCGCAGGGGGTTACATAGGGGAAAGTGATGAGAAAGTGTGGTCTTTATAGGAAATGTCGGGAGGAGAGTGATAGACGGATGAGGATACCTAGGATGGGGGTGGGGTGGATGGGAAGATAGTTTGAGAGAATGGATGCGAGTTAGTGTGATAAGAGATGTCTATTGACCTTACATTTAAATTCGTGGAGATTGTATCTGTCGAGGAAGCAAGTATATGGAAAGGAATTCCACAGGCGGGAAGTGCGAGAAAAGAAGCTGTTAGACTAGAAATTGCGGTTGAATAACATGTGCATCAAATGAATTTATAAATATTTAATAATTACCTATATTGCAGTTTCATCAACGAAAGAATGAAGAAAATTTAGGGTGATTCGAACGAGCTCAATTGGCTTCCTTGCCTTGTAAAATTTTGCAAATAAACAATTCTATTTTCATTTAGAATTATCCACTTGGTAATAAATACTAAAATAGTATGAAATACATCATTTCTTTAAAAACAAAACTTGGGTGGCTTCATAATTATGGACAGTGCATATATGACACTTCGTGATATATGCATACATGCATTGTAGAGCCGTGATTACCCTAGCATTTTTCGGTTGGTTTTAAGTTTTAAATTTCCTTATTCTAAACTAGTTACGTCCCAAGACTATAGCGATGGTTTTATACCAGTCCCAAGGTTATTAGCACAAAAGGGAATGCAATAAACACACGTAGAATTCGAACTCGGCTCTTCGATTCCACAATCCGAGCCGCAATTTATGCTATTTTTTAATTTACAAAGAATATATCAACGCATGTGCGTTGTGGTGCATTGGATATCGGCTCGGAATGGGGGAGCCGAGTTCAAATTTCTGCTGAATTCATTGTATTCACTTACGTACAAACACCCTTGAGAAGGGTATGATTCCGTCTCTTCTCTCCAGTTATGGGTTAAATAACAGGACGGATTAGGATTTTATCCTTGACTGGCAACCAAGAAAGTAATGGCAATCTACTGTCGTGTAATCTTCTATAATCTGGTATAATAGTCAGTCATGTCTCTTTCTAGATATGATCGCCCAAACGTTTATCACGTATGGAATTTAACTGACTGATATAAACAGGTAAAAATTAAATGAAGATAAAAAAATTGAAATTCGTACAAATTTTGAAATTGTTAGGAACCTGAATAGGCTCGAACTCAGTTTTCACGTTGAGTAATGTTTTATTTACAAAAATTAGTTAAAAAACATGTTACTGAAAATATTGTTCTTCACTAGCCACTACTTTTTCTCATCTTTCTGGTAGCATTTGAATTCCACGTTGAAAAAATGACAACTATTTCGAGGTTAACCACTAGTCAACCCATTATTTGGCATCTTCATAAAAATATTGATTTTTTTTTTTTTTTTGTGAATACGGTGGATGAGGTAGAACTTTCCATTTAAGGGTTTCCAAGTAGGTTTTCACCCGTTTTGCAACATGTGGCCTAGCGTTATCATGTTGCAAAATCAACTTGTCGTATCTTTGCTTCTTTAGCGGCTGTTTTTCTTCAATGCTTGACTCAAACACATTAATTATAGTCGATAGCGATCTCCAGTGATGGTTTCCGTCAGTTTGTGTAGCTCATAATAAACAACACCCAGCTGATACCACAAAAGTCAGGTGTTTCGAACCATGCTTTGCCGCAAATGTTGATACATGACCGGGCTTACCCACACGATCTTCTACGTTGCGGATTATCGTAGTGTATCTACTTTTCATCGGTGGTCAAGAAACGAGGTAAAAAATCTTTTTTTCCCCCCCTTCTGCCGTTGAATCGGCTATTCACATATGACAAGACACCGTTCGACGTATCTCGGCTTCAACTCGCACGGCACCCAATGTCCTTGTTTTTGAATCAGTCCTAATGCTTTCAAACATTTTGAAACTCTCATGTGATCAACTCCTAATGATTCTGCAAGTTCGGCTTGCGACTGACATGGGTCTTCAGGAAGTAATACCTCCAATTTTTCGTCTTCAAACTTATCCGGTACGCAAGAACGTTCTTTATCTTCAACATAAAAATCATTATTTTTGAGGTGTCTAAACAAATCTATGGATGTTAGAAATGACAGTAATCTGGGAGGCCTTCTGCAAATAGCAAAATTGCTTCGGTGATGTCAGTCAGTTACGTGCCATACGTGATACACGCTTGGGCGATCATGTCTCGAAAGAAACATGTCTGATTGAGCAGAAGATTATCCCGCAGTAGGTTGCCATTGCTTTCTGTGGTAGATTGGTTGCCGACCAACGTTACAGAACCCAATCTGCTTTGTTATTTAACCCATAACAGGAGAGAAGAGACGGATTAATACCTTTTACAAGAGTATTTGCGCGTAAGTGAATGCAAGGGATTCTACTGGAATTCGAACTCGGCTCCACGATTTATTGTTCCGAGCCGATATCTACTGCACCACGACGTACATCTGTGATGACAGTGGAATAAAATTCAATTTGCTTAAATGTGCTAAAGCTACAATTTTACGAGTACCGCTACAACAAAATTTCCTGTTAGCTTAGACGTGTATGTAACAATAAAAGATTTAGAAAAAGATTATAAGTCTTGACAATGAAAGATTTCCCCAAAAGAAAATGAAAGATTTAGAAAAAGATTATAAGTCTTGACAATGAAAGATTTCCCCAAAAGAAAATGAAAGATTTAGAAAAAGATTATAAGTCTTGACAATGAAAGATTTCCCCAAAAGAAAATGAAAGATTTAGAAAAAGATTATAAGTCTTGACAATGAAAGATTTCCCCAAAAGAAAATGAAAGATTTAGAAAAAGATTATAAGTCTTGACAATGAAAGATTTCCCCAAAAGAAAATGAAAGATTTAGAAAAAGATTATAAGTCTTGACAATGAAAGATTTCCCCAAAAGAAAATGAAAGATTTAGAAAAAGATTATAAGTCTTGACAATGAAAGATTTCCCCAAAAGAAAATGAAAGATTTAGAAAAAGATTATAAGTCTTGACAATGAAAGATTTCCCCAAAAGAAAATGAAAGATTTAGAAAAAGATTATAAGTCTTGACAATGAAAGATTTCCCCAAAAGAAAATGAAAGATTTAGAAAAAGATTATAAGTCTTGACAATGAAAGATTTCCCCAATAGAAAATGAAAGATTTAGAAAAAGATTATAAGTCTTGACAATGAAAGATTTCCCCAAAAGAAAATGAAAGATTTAGTAAAAGATTATAAGTCTTGACAATGAAAGATTTCCCCAAAAGAAAATGAAAGATTTAGAAAAAGATTATAAGTCTTGACAATGAAAGATTTCCCCAAAAGAAAATGAAAGATTTAGAAAAAGATTATAAGTCTTGACAATGAAAGATTTCCCCAAAAGAAAATGAAAGATTTAGAGAAAGATTATAAGTCTTGAGAATGAAAGATTTCCCCAAAAGAAAATGAAAGATTTAGAAAAAGATTATAAGTCTTGACAATGAAAGATTTCCCCAAAAGAAAATGAAAGATTTAGAAAAAGATTATAAGTCTTGACAATGAAAGATTTCCCCAAAAGAAAATGAAAGATTTAGAAAAAGATTATAAGTCTTGAGAATGAAAGATTTCCCCAAAAGAAAATGAAAGATTTAGAAAAAGATTATAAGTCTTGACAATGAAAGATTTCCCCAAAAGAAAATGAAAGATTTAGAAAAAGATTATAAGTCTTGACAATGAAAGATTTCCCCAAAAGAAAATGAAAGATTTAGAAAAAGATTATAAGTCTTGACAATGAAAGATTTCCCCAAATGAAAATGAAAGATTTAGAAAAAGATTATAAGTCTTGACAATGAAAGATTTCCCCAAAAGAAAATGAAAGATTTAGAAAAAGATTATAAGTCTTGAGAATGAAAGATTTCCCCAAAAGAAAATGAAAGATTTAGAAAAAGATTATAAGTCTTGACAATGAAAGATTTCCCCAAAAGAAAATGAAAGAGATAATTCGTAAGTGGGATTAGGGCTACTACACAGTCAGGAAAATTGAAGCAAATAGGATGGATTCTAATGCCAGAAACGAATAGAAAAATCTTGCCTATACATGGATGTGGCTTTTTTAGCAGATTGTAACATAGCAACCAAGGAATCTGAAAAACTATCAAATTATAAAAACCTGAAAATTGAAATAAAAAAAATGTGGAAATTGAAAACAAGAATAGTACCTGTCGAAGTAGGTGCGCTTGGAATGATAAAAAAGAAGCACAACAACACATTGAAAAAATTCCTGGAAATCCCATAATACAAAAAAGAAAAAAAGTTCCTCGATATCCCGGTTCATACTCCACCCACGTCTATTGAACAGGTGAAGAGGCTCATCCCTTGTTCCTTGTCTAGGATGTGGTTTCCGGCTTTCTGTTTTCCAATCTTTTCACGCTTACGTAGCCCCCTGCACATCAGTGGCGTTACTGCCTTCCTCGGGATGATACGATTAAAAAAAAAATTACAGCCCAAACACTAAAAAGATCTTTGTCCATGTAACGGTTGTGATGTCAGAAGTGAGAGAAAAAAATAAAATGTGAATACTGTTGCCATATCTGGTCGGGTGCCCCTGCTATTCTTCTTGGGCTTCTAGATAAGGTACAGGGGAGGGTCCGTAATGTGATCGATACCGACTTAGCAGAACGCCTGCAGACTCTCTCTCACCGGCGCGACGTGGCTTCCCTGTGCCTCTTCAAAAATCATTTCCCGGCTTCTGCTCCGATGAACTTAGATCACTGGTGCCCCCTGGGTTCGAATTTGCACGAGATACTAGATTAGCAACTAGATCCCACCCTTTTACAGTGAAACCGATAAAATGCAACCGCAACTTCTACTCCAACAGTTTCTTTTCTCTCACTTCCCGACTGTGGAATTCTCTTCCAAGGTCAATAGACACCTCCTAACAAATTAACTTCCATTCTTTCAAACACTCTTTCCACCCATCCAAATATCTATCAACCCCCATTCTGACATTTTCTATATCTAATCACTGTTCCTATTTACCTCACCCTATGTAGCCCCAAGCGCAATAGTAGCAGTGGAATGCCCTGCTTGGGGTAAAATGATAACAAAAAAAAATAACAACACACCATAACCTGCCTTAGGTTTTGTGTGTAGTGTGACTATAAGAGAAATCGAAATGTTATGAAAATAACATAATATTGTTAATAATAATAATTCATATGTATAATATCTTTATAAGGGAGATTATTCTAAAAAAAGGACTCCGCTTATTCATTCATATAGCAATAAAGATAATAATTCGTACGTTTAGTATCATTATACGCAACTTTATTCTAAATAAGTCCCTGCCCTTTCATTCCTTTAATAATATTGATAATAATAACAATATTAATTCGTATGTTTAATATCATTATATGCAACATTATTCTAAATAATTACCCGCCCTTTCATTCCTTTAATAATATTGATAATTTTAACAATATTAATTCGTGTGTTTAATATCATTATACGCAACTTTATTCTAAATAAGTCCCCGCCCTTTCATTCCTTTCATAATATCGATAATTTTAACAATATTAATTCTTATGTTTAATATCATTTTACGCAACTTTATTCTAAGTAAGTCCCCGCTCGTTCATTCCTTTAATAATTTTGATAATAATAACAATATTAATTCTTATGTTTAATATCATTTTACGCAACTTTATTCTAAAAAAGTCCCCGCCCTTTCATTACTTTAATAATATTGATAATAATAACAATATTAATTCGTATGTTTAATAGCATTATACGAATCATTAAACTAAATAAGTCCCCGCCCTTTCATTACTTTAATAATATTGATAATAATAACAATATTAATTCGTATGTTTAATATCATTATAAGCAAAATTATTTTAAGAGAACGTCGGTCCTTTTCTTTTCTTACTACTACTCCTACTACTACTACTAATAATAATAATAATAACAATAATAATAATAATAATAATAATAAGAATAACAATAATAACAATAATAATAATAACAATAATAATAATACTAACAATAATAACAATAATAACAATAATAATAATAACAATAATAACAATAACAATAATAACAATAATAATAATAATAATAACAATAATAATAATAATAATAATAAGGCAGTAAATTCAAACAAGATTTACAGTTAGTAGATTCTGTAGAAAAGCAAAACAGAAGCCAAGAACCAACTATTGCGGCAAAAAATATAAAAATGAAAGCCAAAGATAAAGCTCTTGAACAGATGAAACAGCGCTGGCAAGACAAACCTCTGCATGGCCAATATCCAGTACGTGCCAATAAATCCAATGTTGACAAAGTTAATACTCATCGATGGTTACGTGCATCTGGATTAAAGTCTGAAACTGAAGGATTTATACTTGCAGCACAAGACCAAAGTCTTTTCACGAGAAACTTTCAGGCAAATATTATGCATAATAATATGGATCCAAAATACAGGTTTTGTGATAAACACCAAGAAACAATAGACCACCTAATCTCAGGCTGTTCTGTGCTTGCCCCAAACGAATATAAAAATCGCCACGATAGAGTTGGGCAATATTTACATTGGACAATGTGCAAACATTATGGAAAATCTGTAAACAAACACTGGTATGAACATCATCCAGCACCGGTTACAGAAATAGAAGATGTAACCATTCTATGGGATTACACCATCTACACAGACAGAAAAATTGAAGCAAACAGGCCAGACATTATTGTTAAAAACCAGAAGGAGAAAACTTGTCTATTAATTGATATGGCTTGTCCAGCGGATTGTCACATAGCAATCAAGGAATTTGAAAAACTGTCAAAATATAAAGACCTGGAAATTGAAATAGAAAAAATGTGGAAATTGAAAACAAGAGTTGTGCCAGTGATAGTAGGTGCACTTGGAATGATAAAAAATGGAACAAAACAACACATTGAAAGAATCCCTGGAAACCCCAGCTTAAGAGATATACAAAAAATTGTCTTATTAAGTACAGCCCACACACTAAGGAAAACTTTATCTATGTAATGCTGGGGATGATAGGGAAGATAGAAAAACATGAAATGGAGCCATAACAACACGCCACTACCTGCCATAGGTCTCCCCGCAGACTTGGTTGGTAGTGAGACCAAAGCAGAAATCGAAATATGATGAAAAATGACATAATAATAATAATAATACAAAGAGATTTTACAGGGAAATAGGTAAAAAAAGAATTGAAGTGACAGTCCCCCCAGAATGGAAGAAGTCACACAGTTCTGGGAAAAGATATGGGCTTGCCCTAAAGAACTTAGCAAGGAAGTACATTGGATTACGCAGGAGATAGAACGAATGAAAAATAAACCCGAACAGACATGGTCTGGAATTACAGAAGACGATGTTAAATTTGCACTAAAAAAAGCACACAATTGGAAATTTCCAGGCATAGATAAAATTCCTAACTTTTGGCTATATTATTTAAATGCAGCACATAAAAAAATAGCCAAAGAACTTCAAGAAATGGTTGACGATCCCACTAAAATTCCTGCATGGATGACCAAAGGAATTACATTTCTTCTACCCAAGAATGGTGAAACAAACAACCCGAAAAACAACAGACCAATTACATGTCTTCCGACAACATATAAACTACTAACATCTATTTTAACAAAACAAACATATTTATTCTTAGAAAGAAATGACATAATACCGCTTGAACAAAAAGGGTGCAAACGTGGCTGTTATGGTTGTAAAGACCAATTGCTAATTAACAAAATGATCCTGGAAAACTGCTACAATACAAAGAAAAATCTTAGTACTGCCTGGATAGACTACCGAAAGGCATTCGATAGTGTGCCACATGACTGGATTTTAAAGACTTTAAATATATACAAGATATCGCCCGTCATCATCAATTTCATCAAACAATGCATGTCTATATGGAAAACAACCCTTTACCTCAATCATATAAATGGAACCTATAAGTCTGATGAAATAAACATCAAAAGAGGTATATTTCAAGGTGATTCTTTGTCTCCATTACTATTCTGCATATCATTAATAGCACTAACCAGTCAACTTAATAAGACGGAATGTGGTTATAAAATAGGACAAAAGAAAATAAGCCATCTATTTTACATGGATGACTTAAAGTTATATGCTAAGAATGATAATGAGCTGGAAGGTCTTCTGCAAACTGTAAAATGCTTCAGCGAAGACATTGGAATGAAATTTAATTTGAATAAATGTGCTAAAGCTACAGTTTTACGTGGATCAATACAAGAAACATCCTCAATTAGCCTAGACCCTGCTGTAACAATAAAAGAATTGAAACCAGAAGAAGCTTATAAATACCTAGGTGTAAATGAGAGCGAAAACATTCACCATAAAAAATTGAAAGAAATAGTGCGTAAAGAGTACTATAGAAGGCTACGAATGATATTAAAAACTGAATTAAATTCACAGATTAGAGTTATGGCCATTAATAGCCTTGCAATCCCAGTTGTCCAATATAGCTTCAACATCTTAAACTGGACTCTAAACGACATCAGGCGAATGGATGCTAAAACAAGAAAGCTTCTTTCTAAGCATAAGATGCATCACCCAAAGGCTGATGTAGACCGTCTATACATACCCCGTAAAGAAGGTGGAAGAGGTCTTATTCAGCTGGAATTGTCATACAAGACAACCACTATTGGCTTACTAACATACATAGAAACAACAAAGGATTGGATGATACAATTAATAAGGCAACATGAAGAAAGAAAGAAAAAATATTCAATAATAAAAGAAGGCAGTAAATACAAACAAGATTTACAGTTAGTAGATTCTGTAGAAAAGCAAAACAGAAGCCAAGAACCAACTATTGCGGCAAAAAATATGAAAATAAAAGCCAAAGATAAAGCTCTTGAACAGATGAAACAGCGCTGGCAAGACAAACCTCTGCATGGCCAATATCCAGAACGTGCCAATAAATCCAATGTTGACAAAGTTAATACTCATCGATGGTTACGTGCATCTGGATTAAAGTCTGAAACTGAAGGATTTATTCTTGCAGCACAAGACCAAAGTCTTTTCACGAGAAACTTTCAGGCAAATATTATGCATAATAATATGGATCCAAAATGCAGGTTTTGTGATAAACACCAAGAAACAATAGACCACCTAATCTCAGGCTGTTCTGTGCTTGCCCCAAATGAATATAAATATCGCCACGATAGAGTTGGGCAATATTTACATTGGACAATGTGCAAACATTATGGAAAAGCTGTAAACAAACACTGGTATGAACATCATCCAGCACCGGTTACAGAAATAGAAGATGTAACCATTCTATGGGATTACACCATCTACACAGACAGAAAAATTGAAGCAAACAGGCCAGACATTATTGTTAAAAACCAGAAAGAGAAAACTTGCCTATTAATTGATATGGCTTGTCCAGCGGATTGTAACATAGCAATCAAGGAATTTGAAAAACTGTCAAAATGTAAAGACCTGGAAATTCAAATAGAAAAAATGTGGAAATTGAAAATAAAAAACGTACCAATTATAGTGGGTGCACTTGAAATGATAAAAAATGGAACAAAACAACACATCAAAAGAATCTATGGAAATCCCATCTTAAGAGATATACAAAAAATTGTCTTGTTAAGTACAGCCCACACACTAAGAACTTTGCCTATGTAGGGATGTTAGGTAGATATGAAAAAACATGAAATGTAGCCATAAAAACACACCACAACCTACCTTAGGTCTTCCTGTAGAGTTGGTTGGTAGTGCGACCATAATAATAAACATATTGAGACTAATGGAAACTCTTTAGAATTAAAGTAAATTGCATTCGGCAGCAAGGTTTCTGATCGGGAGATTGTGAGGAGCATGGAACCACGTCTTAATTGCTGTCGAAATCTAGTCAAAATCTGACTAAATCAACCTTCACACTGTAATCGAACATTGAATACCTGAAAACCCTACCTTTTGGGAATTAAATCTGACTAAATCAACCTTCTCACTGTAATCGAACATTGAATGCCTGAAAACCCTACCTTTTGGGAATTAAATCTGACTAAATCAACCTTCTCACTGTAATCGAACATTGAATGCCTGAAAACCCTACCTTTTGGGAATTAAATCTGACTAAATCAACCTTCTCACTGTAATCGAACATTGAATACCTGAAAACCCTACCTTTTGGGAATTAAATCTGACTAAATCAACCTTCTCACTGTAATCGAACATTGAATACCTGAAAACCCTACCTTTTGGGAATTAAATCTGACTAAATCAACCTTCTCACTGTAATCGAACATTGAATACCTGAAAACCCTACCTTTTGGGAATTAAATCTGACTAAATCAACCTTCTCACTGTAATCGAACATTGAATACCTGAAAACCCTACCTTTTGGGAATTAAATCTGACTAAATCAACCTTCTCACTGTAATCGAACATTGAATACCTGAAAACCCTACCTTTTGGGAATTAAATCTGACTAAATCAACCTTTTCACTGTAATCGAACATTGAATACCTGAAAACCCTACCTTTTGGGAATAAAATCTGACTAAATCAACCTTCTCACTGTAATCGAACATTGAATGCCTGAAAACCCTACCTTTTGGGAATTAAATCTGACTAAATCAACCTTCTCACTGTAATCGAACATTGAATACCTGAAAACCCTACCTTTTGGGAATTAAATCTGACTAAATCAACCTTCTCACTGTAATCGAACATTGAATGCCTGAAAACCCTACCTTTTGGGAATTAAATCTGACTAAATCAACCTTCTCACTGTAATCGAACATTGAATACCTGAAAACCCTACCTTTTGGGAATTAAATCTGACTAAATCAACCTTCTCACTGTAATCGAACATTGAATGCCTGAAAACCCTACCTTTTGGGAATTAAATCTGACTAAATCAACCTTCTCACTGTAATCGAACATTGAATGCCTGAAAACCCTACCTTTTGGGAATTAAATCTGACTAAATCAACCTTCTCACTGTAATCGAACATTGAATACCTGAAAACCCTACCTTTTGGGAATTAAATAACCCACAAAGGTCGATATGCCATTAAATAAAATGCAAATTCAAATTCTCTAGAAACAAACATTCTTAGATTTCATCAGAATACTGAGAATTCTTGATATTTATGCCACTTTCTCTCAGAAGCCCGTCACTTAATTATCACGCGCATATTTATCAAACATTTTTGGTGATAGCAAGAAAAAGAAAACAGTAGGAAAGATTACGAAATAAAGATGGCCGCTATATTCTAATGTCTAAATTTATTCTAACTACAAAAAATATATAAAACGATTTAGAATCTATTTTTTATTGTTTAATTCGGTGGAATATTTGACTTTCTAAAATTCAAATGAAAAACAAAGATATCAAATTAAAAGTAGGTATCCACAACAAGTATTAACATTTTATTATTTAGAAATGTAAATTAGAATATCATTTGATTAAAATTAAAATGAGGGCTTTAAAAGATACAGAGATTCTGATAAATAAAACAAGAAAAAATAAAACATTGATGTCTGCATAGCTTAGTAGTTAGAAGATGGTTTTTGGACTTAATATTAGCTAAGGTAGTTCTATTAAAATGTATATGCAAGTTTTTCGAATCAAGGCTAACGGTATTTATGTGTATTTTACGCTGGACATAGCAGAGTAGTTAGAACGTTTGCTTCCTGATTATAAAGTCCAAGTTTGAATTTCGCCTTTGTCAGGAAGGTGACTTCTTGATGTTATTGATCAAGAGGAAATGATCCCAGTTTGCGGCACGTTTAAAAAGTGCCTAAAAATTGGGGTTGTCCAAGTTGTGAGTGAAACTGGATAGTTGAGAAGGCGTCGATGGTTGTGCTTCTACGAATTCCATCGCGCTTCCTAAAAGACCAACTGTTTGTAGAATTCAAGAGTAGATATTTCGGCTGATCGATGAAGCCAGTTATGGAGATCTTTAGCAATAGCACTTGAATCGCTGGTAACTGTGGGGATCGCAGTCACTCCCCTGCAATTACATACACTTTTGTGATTCCAATTTCAGTTCAAAACTATTGATCCATTTCCCCATTCCTTTTCAAATTCTTGAGTATCGAAAGACACGCCGTGTCTATAATTTTGCAAGCTCTACTCTCCTC
Source organism: Ascarosepion bandense (assembly GCA_037127315.1). Classification (NCBI taxonomy): domain Eukaryota; kingdom Metazoa; phylum Mollusca; class Cephalopoda; order Sepiida; family Sepiidae; genus Ascarosepion; species Ascarosepion bandense. The sequence goes on from JBBBDQ010001353.1 coordinate 4,622,741, forward strand.
CGTGAAAACTATAATGTCTAGTTTGGATTATTCTACTATATTTTCTGCTAAAACTATCATTAATAACATTATTAAGTTGTAATGTTTCATCATATTTCGATTTCTGCTATGGTCACACTACCAACCAAGTCTGCGGGAAGACTTAAGTTAGGTCGTTGTGTGTTGATATGTCTCTATTTCATGTTTTTTCTACCTCCCATAACATCCCTAAAGTTACATAAACAAAGTTCTCCTTAGTGTGTGGGCTGTACTTACAAAGACAATTTTTTGTATATCTCTTAAAATGGGATTTCAAAAAATTCTTTCAATGTGTTGTTTTGTTCCATTTTTTATCATTCCAAGTGCACCCACTATCACTGATACGATTCTTGAGTATCGAAAGACACGCCATGTGTATAATTTTGCAAGATCTACTCTCCTCCGTGAAGACTATAATGCCTGGTTTGGATTATTCAACTACTAGCAGTATAGCCCGGCGTTGCTCGGGTGTAATGAAAGCTTTAAAACTAATCCATGGTCCTGGAGCTCAGACTCTTTGGACGTTGGCACGAAAGACTAAAAAGCAATAGTTGTTACCAGTTAAAGCGAAAATGTAGACTGAAAGAAAAATGAATGGATGTAAGTCGAATTTTGATTTCCTGGAGTCGATATCAAATAAGTTTTTCTCGTTGTAATCTGAATTTTGAAGGGTAAATAAGTCCTCTGAGTAAATGGTGTCATGGCTGAGACTAAGAACTACAATTATACCTACTTAAAGCCAATCCCGAAGCAAAACTAAAAAAAAGGGCTGAAAAGAATACAAACATACAGGCAGATAGACACATATAAACATCTTGCTTTTATATATATATATATATATTATCAATTTTCTGCACTATTGTAAGAACTACAACCTTGAAACTTCAGAATATCGTTTTTTATGTCTTTGTCTATGAGTATATCAAATTTAATTAAAATCGGACCATTCCTTCTCTAACCCGATTTTTTTCGATTATCGATTTTCGATATTTATCGAGGGTACCTCGGCACAAAACTTAGCTAAGAACACTCGCAGACGCTTATAGTACAACTGTGTAAATCTTCAAGAAAATCGGTTCAGCCGTTTCGGAGTCTATAGGTAACGGACACACACACACATAGTTCCATCTATAAATAAGTTTAGATATTTTCTACTACTACTACTATTAATAACATTATTATGTTGCCATTTTTCATCATATTTTTATCATTTCTGCTATGGTCGCACTACCTACTAAGTCTGGGATGTGATTTCCATTTCTACTATCATTGGCACGACTCTCGTTTTCAATTTCTACGTTTTTTCTATTTCAATTCTCATAAGTCTTTGTATTTTGACAGTTTTTCGAATTCCTTGGTTGCTATGTTACAATCCGCTGGACAAGCCATATCAATTAATAGGCAAGTTTTTTCTTTCTGGTTTTTAACAATAATGTCTGGCCTATTTTCTTCAATTTTTCTGTCTGTGAAGATGGTGTAATTCCATAGAATGGTGGCATCTTCTATTTCTGTAACCAGTGCTGGGTGATGTTCATACTAGTGTTTGTTTACATATTTTCCATAGTGTTTGCACAACATTATTATTATTATTATTGTGTCATATTTCATCATATTTCGATTTCTGCTTTGGTCTCACTACCAACCAAGTCTGCGGGGAGACCTAAGGCAGGTAGTGGCGTGTTGTTATGGCTCCATTTCATGTTTTTCTATCTTCCCTATCATCCCCTCAGCATTACATAGATAAAGTTTTCCTTAGTGTGTGGGCTGTACTTAATAAGACAATTTTTTGTATATCTCTTAAGCTGGGGTTTCCAGGGATTCTTTCAATGTGTTGTTTTGTTCCATTTTTTATCATTCCAAGTGCACCTACTATCACTGGCACAACTCTTGTTTTCAATTTCCACATTTTTTCTATTTCAATTTCCAGGTCTTTATATTTTGACAGTTTTTCAAATTCCTTGATTGCTATGTTACAATCCGCTGGACAAGCCATATCAATTAATAGACAAGTTTTCTCCTTCTGGTTTTTAACAATAATGTCTGGCCTGTTTGCTTCAATTTTTCTGTCTGTGTAGATGGTGTAATCCCATAGAATGGTTCATCTTCTATTTCTGTAACCGGTGCTGGATGATGTTCATACCAGTGTTTGTTTACAGCTTTTCCATAATATTTGCACATTGCCCAATGTAAATATTGCCCAACTCTATCGTGGCGATTTTTATATTCGTTTGGGGCAAGCACAGAACAGCCTGACATTAGGTGGTCTATTGTTTCTTGGTGTTTATCACAAAACCTGCATTTTGGATCCATATTATTATGCATAATATTTGCCTGAAAGTTTCTCGTGAAAAGACTTTGGTCTTGTGTTGCAAGTATAAATCCTTCAGTTTCAGACTTTAATCCAGATGCACGTAACCATTGATGAGTATTAACTTTGTCAACATTGGATTTATTGGCACGTACTGGGTATTGGCCATGCAGAGGTTTGTCTTGCCAGCGCTGTTTCATCTTTTCAAGAGCTTTATCTTTGGCTTTCATTTTTATATTTTTTGCCGCAATAGTTGGTTCTTGGCTTCTGTTTTGCTTTTCTACAGAATCTACTAACTGTAAATCTTGTTTGTATTTATTATTATTATTATTATTATTATTATTATTATTATTTCATATTCATCATAATTTAATTTCTGCTGTAAACCGAGGGTTTGAGCATAATGGCCTTGTTCAGATTGTCGAATTCGCAGAATGTCCCAGAAACCGTAACTAAAATCCACCAAATAATTGCAGTAAAAATTATAGGTAGGTGCTGAACAAAAACAGATACGAGCAGATATCTGTAACGGCGATCCTTAGATACCAGGCGTCTACTATAAGCTGCAAGATTAAAACTTGACGTTGAAGTATATCAATAGTCAGAGGAATTGTCTAATTCTTAATAGCTTTAATTCATATTAATATTAGTTAATTCCATTAAAATATGCATTTTTCTAATCAAACAGTATTTTTTTAAATAAAAGCAGTATTGAACAAGAATGAGTTTAATTCTTCTACCCTCTTCAAGTGCTATATCTCGTCACTAACATGTCACAGTAATGAAACGATTATCTGAGAGAACATTTTGTAAACGATTTAATGCATCATCATCATCATCTTTTTCTTTTTCTTTTTCTTTGTCGTCGTCGTCATCATCATCATCCCTGTGACTGGTTGGGATTGTCGCTGCCCGTCTGAAAACCTAACCACTACACTACACAATTTTGGTTGAAACGTGGATATATATTAATTATAAATGAAACCTGACGTAGAATGTCTGTTTGAAATTTATCCGCGGCCGATTTTCTCCAACTTGTCCCCTGCCTTGGCTTTTTGCTTCGCTTCAAGAAGCTATCTGCCAAGCATGTCTGACGACGACACACGTCATCGCAAATGCGGGATACATAATTATTGAACCCTATTGTACAAGGTAACCACTAACACTAAAAAAGCCTCATTCGCTTCCTTTGACAGGTCCTGTTTTGTTCTTGCCTGTTGGCTAGCCACCTTTCTTAAGAAACCGGTTTTGTCGCTGATGACACTATCATCGCAGCAGGTAGGTATTATTGGGTTGCATATTACTACTAGCACTCGTAGACTAACCTGACATGAATTTATATTCATGTTGTGGAAATCATCCTTTTCAAAATCGCTCGTTGCTAGACAGTATAAGATAGAAATCCTATATCATCCAACAGTTAACTAATCATGAATAGTCACTTTTACAACTGTTTAGGATGTGGTTTCCGGCTTTCTCTTTTCCAATCTTCTCACTTTGTTTTTTTTTTCTCAATTGGAGTAGATAGATCTATCTATCGCCCGGTTCACACTCCACCCACATTTATTGAACAGGTGAAGAGGCTCATCCCTTGTTCCCTGTTTTGGATGTGGTTTCCGGCTTTCTCTTTTCCAATTTTCTCACTTTGTTTTTTTTTCTCAATTGGAGTAGATAAATCTATCTATCGCCCGGTTCACACTCCACCCACATTTATTGAACAGGTGAAGAGGCTCATCCCTTGTTCCCTGTTTTGGATGTGGTTTCCGGCTTTCTCTTTTCCAATCTTCACACTTTGTTTTTTTTTTCTATTGGAGTAGATAAATCTATCTATCGCCCGGTTCACACTCCACCCACATTTATTGAACAAGTGAAGAGGCTCATCCCTTGTTCCCTGTTTTGGATGTGGTTTCCGGCTTTCTCTTTTCCAATCTTCTCACTTTGTTTTTTTTTTCAATTGGAGTAGATAGATCTATCTATCGCCCGGTTCACACACCACCCACATTTATTGAACAGGTGAAGAGGCTCATCCCTTGTTCCCTGTTTTGGATGTGGTTTCCGGCTTTCTCTTTTCCAATCTTCTCACTTTGTTTTTTTTTCAATTGGAGTAGATAGATCTATCTATCGCCCGGTTCACACACCACCCACATTTATTGAACAGGTGAAGAGTCTCATCCCTTGTTCCCTGTTTAGGACGTGGTTTCCGGATTACCCTTTTTCAATCTTTTCACTCCTTTTTCTTTTTTCTTTTTTCAGTTGGAGTAGATAGATTAAACTATCGCCCGGTTCACACTCCCCCACGTCTATTGGACAGGTGAAGATGCTCATCCCTTGTTCCCTGTTTATGATGTGGTTCCCGGCTTTCTCTTTTCAAATCTTTTCTCTCCTTTTTTTTTCAATTGTAGTAGATAGATTAAACTATCACCCGGTTCACACTCCACCCACGACTATTGAACAGGTGAAGAGGCTTATCCCTTGTTCCCTGTTTAGGATGTGGTCGCCGGCTTTCTCTTTTCTAATCTTTTCACTCTTACGTATCCCCCTGCACATCAGTGGCGTTACCTCCTTACTCGGGGTGATATGATTAAAAAAATGTAAAATTGCACAACCGCAAAATTGGATCAAAACGACCGAAAACATTTTGGAAAAACCCAGACCAAGGCAAGTTTTACAAATCAGTGTGAAAAAGAAAGATTCTATATTCTGATTGGATAAAAAATAGCTAATTGAACAGTTTTTCTTAACAACTTGAAAATGGGTATGTGGTTTCGATCCAGTCACGTGATAAATTTCACTACTTAAACCATGGTCTTGACCGGTTAAATCAGTCTGAATGGGAGCGGTATATGAAGCATCTGGTTGCCATGTAAGGAAGAAACTTCAAGCTGAGGTCATGTCTCGCCGACATACATTCATTCTACCTTTACTTCCAATTTTCCATTCTTCGTTTTCACTCCATGACGACAAAGAAAATAACAATAACAAAAGAAACAACAGGACATCTTCAACTGACTCGTAAAACTAAAAACCACTCAGTACAATTTCTTTATTTGTTTCACCTTCTTCCTCACCCTGTCGAAAACCTCCCAAAAAAGGGAAAGGGACATAAGACTTTTTAATCTTTTAATGTATTTATATTCTGCTACTATCAGTAGTGCATTGGATATCGGCTCGGAACAAGAAACCGGGGAGTCGAGTTCGAATTCTAGCCAAATTCATTGCATTCATTTACTCGCAAATACCCTTGGGGAAGGTATTAATCCGTCTCTTCCTTCCAGTTATGGGTTAAAATAACAGGACAGATTGGGTTCTATAGCCTTGGCTGGCAACCAGTCTACCGCAGAAAGCAATGGCAACCTACTGCGTGATAATTTTCTGCCCAGTCAGTCATGTCTCTTTCGAGACATGAACGCCCAAGTGTGTTTCACGTATGGCACTTAACTGACTGACTGACTGACTGACTGACTGACTATCAGTATACGCCCCGAGACACTTACCTACTTACTATTATTTCTCAGGAACATTTAAGCAAGTGCATTTTTCTGTTCGAACCTTTCACTCATACAAATTAATTAACTACATGCATTTTCTATTCTATTATTTTACGTCTTACAATTTTGTTATTTAGTTCTATTAATAAAACCTCACTTATTTCACAAACAAAATACCTTCATTTTTCCAACCATTCATTCAACCTTCTGAATTCTGGGGATTTCGGGTGTGTTTGGCACAAGGCCTATTTGACAAACATCGCCGAGGCTCCTACAACAGTTAGAACTTTTCAAAGAAAATTCTTCATAGTACATCGTAACTTTGTTTAGATATTCCAAATGATATTGTTGTACATATCTCACAGAGAGAATTTTGTAAATAGTATAGAAATAAGCACAGACAGAGAAATCGGGGAGACGGGTTCGAATTCCAGTGAATTCCTTTCATTCCCTTACGCGCAAATACCCTTGGAAAAGGTATTCATCCATCTCTTCCCTCGAGTTATGCGTTAAATAATAGGAAAGATTGGGTTCTATAGCCTTGGTTGGCAACCAGTCTACCGCAGAAAGCAATAACAAACTACTGTAGGATAATCTTCTGCCCAGTCAGTCATGTCTCTTTCGAGACATGATTGCCCAAAGCGTGTATCACGTATGGCACTTAACTGACTGATATAAAGAAGACAGAAAGATAAAATCTCATGTAAATCGGGATGTAACCAGTGAACTATTCTTTGGAGTACACGCTATTCTTTGGAGTACACACTATTCTTTGGAGTACACATTATTCTTTTTAGTACAAATCATTCTTTGGTGTAGAAACCATTCTTTAGACTAGGAAATAAGATACAACTTTATTTAAAAATCAAACAAAAACAAACCCAATGAAGAAACAAAAATAAATTTTATAATGGAACCAAAAATTATGAAGAAGCAAGAGTTTTTTTTTTTTTTAATCATTTCACCCCGAGTAAGGCGGAAATGCCACTGATGTGCAGGGGCTACATAAATGTAAAAAGATTAATTACAAAAGAGTGAGGAGTACAAACTAGTTAGAAAGGAACAATAGAAAGCTGAGAAAACAGGTGCGATGACAGATACATAGGTGGAGAGAAAGGGAGGGTTAAACAGCAGTGGGAAGAGAGCTAGAGTCCAGTGGTTAGTAGATGAGTATTGACTTTGCATTTAAATTTCTGGAGGTTGTAGCCGTCAGAAAAGCAAGAATAAGGGAGTAAGTTCCACAGGCGGGAAGTGCGAGAGAAGAAGCTGCAGGAGTAGAATTGTCGTCTGCATTTGGCTAACCTGACTGTGAATGGGTGGGACCCAGTTGCCAGTCTGGTTGCACGAGTAAACACCTGTTGAGGAGGCATCAGTGTCTGAACAGAAGCCATGAAAGTATTTATAGAAGAGACAAAGGGAGGCCACATTTCGATGATGGGTAAGTGGCTGCAGTCGAGCCGCCAGATCAGTACCTATCACATTACAGACTCTCCTTTGGAGCCTGTCAAGAACAATGAGGAGAAGGGCTGGGGCACCTGGCCATAAATGGCAGCAGTACTCCATGCACGGACGGATGGTTGACTTGTATGAATAAACAAGAACAGTAAAGAATCGTGTAGATATAGGTTGCATATCAAAAATGTGTGCAATATTGGTGTTTCTTTCACGTCAATGAAATGTGTCCTCGTCGTCAAAGTTGCATCTGGAGTCAATGCTGTGACGGCCATTATTGCTTACGGCCTGATATAACATAAAGACCGTCCCGACTGAAGTTAGAGAAGCGAGAAAAAATGGTGGCAGAAGGGAGACAGCTGCCCATTATTAATACGCTCCTGCGCGTTGTTATTAGTCGATAAATAGCTAGACATATGTATTTTTAGAAACAGAAATAAACCTCGAATAACGATTTTTTAAAAAAGTTCTGCTAAGTTCCATATTTATTAAGATTATGTCCGATAGAAAAACAAAAAAGGAAAGAAATGGCAGTAGGCAGATTATGCTACATCAAACCAACCAACCAACCAACCAACCAACCAATAATAGGCAAAGATGAGAACGGACCGGAAATATTAAAGTCTGAAGTGGAATCTGCAATAGCCAAACTGTATAGAAACAAAGCAGCGGGACCAGACGGCATAGTGATAGAGCTACTGATAACCCTGGAAGTATTTGGTAGAGAGAAAATTACTGAAATAATAAATGAAATTTATAATAGTGGGGTGATACCAGATGACCTCAGCAAGTCTATCTTCATAGCACTACCTAAGAAACTAGGAGCAAACGAGTGCGAACACCATAGAACCATCAGTTTAATGAGCCATATCACAAAACTGATCGTCCGAATCCTGATAGTGCGAGAAGCAGAATCAGGCCAGAGATAGGACAAGAACAGTGTGGTTTCGTTAAAGACACGGGAACAAGGAATGCCATATTTATGATTAGGATGCTCTCTGAAAGGGCAATACAAATGAAGAAGGACTTATATTTGTGCCCTATTGATTATGCGAAGGCGTTTGACAAAATACGACACAAAGAATTGATGGAGATGCTCGGCAGCCTGGACATATCTGGGAAAGACTTGAGAGTAATCAAGAATCTTTACTGGCAGCAAACCGCTTGCATACGGACAGGTAATGAATTCAGCAGATATACAAAGTTTGAAAGGGGCCTAAGACAAGAATGTGTCTTTTCACCGGATCTGTTCAACTTGTACAGCGAGAATATTTTGAGGACCCTAGAATTTATGCCTGGATTCGTAATCGGCAGCCACAATTTAAACAACCTAAGGTGCGCAGATGATACAGTGCTGATAGCAGACACAGAAAGGAAACTACAAGACCTCCTACAGAAAGTAACCGAAGAAAATTACAAGAAAGGACAAGAAATAAACTGCAAGAAAACCGAATGCATGGTCATCAGTAAAAAGGGCTGCCCAATATGCCAAATACAGGTCGGGGATACTAGAATCAAGCAGGTACAAAAATTGAAATACCTGGAAAGTGTTATAACAGAAACGGAAAGTGCGACACAGAGATCGGAAGGCGAATTGGCGTGGCGAAAGAAGCATTCCAGAAGTTGAGTAAGGTATTAAGAAACAAAACAATTTTGCTAGAAACAAGGAAGAGAGCACTGGAATGCTACGTGCTGTCCGTCTTTCAATATGGCAGTGAATACTGGACAATATCATCAAAGATGAAGGAAAAACTTGAAGAAACTGAAATGTGGTTCTACAGAAGGATGCTACGAATATCATGGATCGAGCATGTGAGCAATGATGAGGTCTTGGAAATGATGGAAACAAAAGGGAAATTAATACTGAGCATCAGGAAGAGACAGCTGAAGTTCCTGGGACCAGAAATGAGGAAGGAGGGCTTGGAGAACCTGTTACTAACAAGCCAGATAGAGGTAAAAAGAGACAGGGGAAAGCAACGGATAACATATTTGAAGGACCTAATCAGGTGGATGACGGAACAAGGATTGCATGGTGTAAAAGGAGAAGTCGTGCTAAGAGTCACCAGGGATAGGGAACGTGGAAGCCATGATTGTCTACGTCCTGAAGAGACAGGGCACATATAAGAAGAAGTTATTTTTAATCATTTCATAGCAAGCAAGTCGGAAATGCTACTAGTAAACAGGGGTTAGAGGAAATGAAACTGAAAGAAAAAACTGCGAATAAGGAGAATAGACGCAAATAAATATGATGAACGGTATTCAAGAAAGAAGTGTGAGAAAAGAAACTGTTCGAATAGAAGCAGGGTTAGGTTTAACTATTTTAGCAATAAAACGCTGGGATTTAGATGCCAATCTAGTAACACGCTTAAATACATGTAGTTGGGGTACCAGGGAAAAATATCGTCAGAGCAGTTTGAAAATATTTGTAGAAAAGACAGAGGGAAGCAACGCAACCTTAGTGAGAAAGTGAATGAAATCGAGATGCCAAGTCGGAATCAATTACATTGCATGTCCCTCTTTGGATTTAATCAAGAACCTCGAGATAAATTGTAGGAATGCCAGACCAGATACGACAACAGTATTCGATTGAACGAACGAATGTTAGATTTGTGAATGGGCAGGATGGAATCTGACGAGAAAAATCTGCTGGCACGACATAGTGATCCAGCTTCCCTTGCAGTAGATGCAACTATTGAATCACTTCACTTCAAGTCAGCCGAAAACGTGAGTCGAAGAAGACGCAGTGGGTTGCTTTCCACTAGGCTAGCGACAGCCATGCTGATAGGCAGACAAGATTCCTTGTGGTGGCTAAATGAAAGCAGTATTGTTTTGGAGACGTTAAAATTTTTAAGCTCATTCCTGTTCGACCTACCAGCATCTAATTTTTATGTAGCACTACTCGAAAAAAGTCATAGTTGAACGACTTCTATTATAACCACATTAATTATTCTTCTAGTCGTAATAGGAACTGTTACACTCATTGCTGCCCTTGACAAGAAACAATTTTTGAGATGCACGTAACATTTTTAAAATTCGATTTCATAGCTTAATATTCATAAGATAGGAAAAAGTTCGCATTTTATAGCCGAAATTCAGTTTTATCTCAGATATGTGATTAATATGCACATTCTGCCAAAAATATCTTATTTCCTTTAGCCACATTATTCTTAGACAATTTTGTATGCGAAGTATTAGGTACATGTGGATATGCTGGTTGATTCAATATTAACTATATCTGTGTTATTTACTCAGTCTTGTTGGTTATTTAATGTTGAATACGTATCGAATATATAAAGAAATCACAATTAATTGATGAGTAAACATGTGTTTGTACTAGAGCCAAATTGTACACAAGAGTATGATTTTCATTATAATTAAAAACACAGAAAAATAAACACGGAGCTACATTTAACAATAGTCTAAAATTTAGATATCTCGTTCATGTAAAAGAAGAAAAACAAACTGCAGATAACATACTGGTTTATACCAAGGTCTAAAAGGTAAAAATAGAACTTTAGTCTAAAATGTAGATACTTCGTTCATATAAATTGTCAAAGTGGCATCACCCATTACAACGCATTGAACTCTTCCTACAACTACATATACTTTCCCTCACAAGAGAAGATCAGCGAGAGAGAGAGAGAGAGAGAGAGAGAGAGATCAGCATAAGCAGATCAGCAGAGAGCGATAGGCAGACATAGCCAAAACTGCTATTGTACAATTGTATTGCGAGTCCAGTTATAGTATTACTTCCTAACCAGCATTTCTTCGTTCTACTAACAGATTTTTACGTATTTGTATTTTGCTGTGTTTAATATATATATCGTTATTTCCTATTTTGTTGTTGTATTATTTTCTTGCTGGACTTCTTAACCGGGTCCACGACATAAAAGAAGAAAAATAAACTGTAGAAAACGGTCTGGTTTATACCCGGACCTAAAAGATAGAAAACGGACTATAGTGTAAAAGGCAGATAATTCGTTCATATAAATGAAGAAAAATAAGCTGTAGATAGCGGTCTGGTTTATACCCGGGTCTAAAAGACAAAAATAGGACGATAGTCTGAAATATTCATACCTTGTTCATATAAATGATGAAAATAAAACAGTAATTATTAGTTTGGTTTATACAAGGTTCTAAAATGTAGATGTAGGACTATAGACAATAGTCTAAAAGGCTGATACCTCTTTCAAGCCTGGTTGATGGTATACGGTAAGGGAGTGCTGCCCCGACTCATAACTCCCAACTCGGAATACAGGATATGCTATGAGAAAATATTTACATGTTAGTCTTTAAACTATAGTGGGTTATCCATTATAATGAAACAGATTAGTTTGATTTGGCCTTGTTAGTTAGATAGCCCACCATAAGACCATAAAATGGATTTAAAACAAAAAAATCGAATAGTAAATAAAAACAGTAACTTATATACATATAAATCAAGTTTTTACAAATAAACGTAATGTATTTTAGTTGATACAAGGTCGTTAAAATGTTCGTAGTAGTCCTTGCAGGAATGAGTTTATGTGTACGCAGGCAGGAACGTATATGTGTATATATGTATACGTTATCATAAGATAGGAATGTCGTTGAAGTATTCGCTCAGTCTTAAAGGGCTTCGTTCGGTTAACAAGTAAAAGAAAAAGCAAACGGGAGAACCTTGTGAATAGAGAGGTGAGAGAGAAAGATAATGATAATAATAATAACGATCGCTTGACATATGTCAAGGGACGTGTTAATTATGCCAGCATTTTTCTCTCTGGTGACAGTCCAACTTGGATCGTCTTTTATTTCGTTTGTGAGGCTCGAAAAGGTCATTTGTGATTGTGGGCATTCCAGTAGACAACGAACAAACTGGCTCGCGAAAAGGCCCGTAAAAGAATTTGTTTCTGATAGTTGAAGATTATTTAAATTTTTGTTTTTAGATGTTTTCTAGTTTTCTATTGGCCGAAAAACATCGAGGTGTGAAATTTCACAAGTTTTGTTTTGCATTCGCTTTTGCATGTGTGCTAAGCGAGGTTTAGTAAATTCGGGTAAATTCGTTTATTTTTTATTTATTTTTTTTTTTAATCATTTCACCCTAAGGAAGGCATTCCACTGCCTATATTGCACAGGGGGTTACATAGGGGAAAGTGATGAGAAAGAGTGGATAGATATAGGAAATGTCAGAAGGAGGGTGATAGACGGGTAAGGATACCGAGGATGAGGGTTGGGTAGATGGGAAGAGTGTTTGAGAGAATGGATGCGAGTTAGTGTGTTAGGAGGTGTCTATTGACCTTACATTTAAACTCCTGGAGATTGTAGCTGTCAGGGAAACAAGTATGTGGAAGGGAATTCCACAGGCAGGAAGTGCGAGAAAAGAAGCTGTTGGAGTAGAAATTGCGGTTACATTTTATCGGTTTCACTGTAAAAGGGTAGGACGTAGTTGCTAATCTAGTATTTCTAACAAAATCAATGAGTCAGTCCTGAGCATTTGAATTTTAAATGTAGATCTTGTTTTTTTCACTACAAAGCATCTAATCATAACTCGTCTCATTCCTCTCTAAGAGCCTACGTTATACCCCACCAATAATTTCATAAATGATGTGGAGCCAAATGGGTCGACGGAAATATAACACGGAACACGAGGTGTAGGTTAAAGAAAGATGTATTTACAGAAAAGATTACAAAGAAGAAGGTACAGTAAACAGAGCTTACGAATCCAGTATAGTCCTTGGTAGTAGACTGCGCTCATGCGCACAGTGCTATATTATTTAGCTGTCCCTCCCAGTAAGGGCAACATGTGACACATGGTCAGTTTATAACTGGGATTTCCGGGCTATATGGCCCGGCCAAAAAATGTCTGTCTATTTTTCCCCAGTCGTAGTTCTACCCTTCGGCGGAACCACGACTGGATTAGTACTCTCTGCTCGGAAGCAGAGAGTGCCCTCTACCCGAAGGCAGAGGGCTGACAGTGTCATAGTAGCACATGCGCACAGTGCTACTGTCTGTTTCTGTATTTACTAGCCTTCCCACGCAAGGCCAGATGTGACACATGGTCATTTTATAGTGGGTATTCCCGGCCATATAGCCGGGCCAAAAAATGTCTGTCTATTTTTACCGAGTCGTGACTCTACCCTTCGGCGGAGGCACGACTGGGTTTGTGATCTCTGCTCGGAAGCAGAGAGCGCCCTGTACCCGAAGGCAGAGGGCTGACAGTGTCATAGTAGCACATGCACACAGTGCTACTGTCTGTTTCCCCACTACTGCTATCACGCACCTATTACTATAGCAGTGGGTGAGTCTAAGTTGAGGTGAGTCTGGGTTCCACAACAATAAATAATGGCCTATTCTGTTTTGATCACCTGGAAAGACACAAAAGATATATTAATGAGGTTACTTGGTTTCAGCAAAAAATAATTAAAGAAAGAATAGAAAACAAAATGTATTTAACGTCTGTTTCAGTGAAATGGAAAAAGTCGCCAATTTTGATTCTCTTTAATTGTACCCCGCTATTTGTCGAAATAACAAGCAGCATTCATGTGTGCGATTTTTATTGCAATATTTTTTAATTTGTTAAGTTCAAATACTGAACAATGCGATATGGGGACTTTCTGCAGATATTTATTGTTGCAGATCTCGTCATGAAATTATTCAAACATTACCTTAAGAATTAAGATTTATCAGAAACTTAAAATCATAAAATCGTGAAATTTTTACTAAGTTCTTAAGTTAATGTTTGAAAAAGTTCACGACGAATTCTGCGACAACATAATCTCTGCACAAATGTCCTTCATCGCATTGTTAAAAATTTGAACATAACAACAAAATATGACTTTAGTACGTTTTTTAAATCATTTCACAAGAAAGGCGGTGCCACCACTGGTGTGCAGGGGCCTACATAAGAGAGTGAAAGTTTTAGGCAGGAGGAGAGTGAGGAGAAAGGTGAACCAGTCACAAGGAGTGAAAGAGAAAGCGCAAGAGAAGGTTGTGAACACAGGAGTGAAGACAGTTGCGAAGGTATTAGAGAAAGGAAAAGAACAAGATACACCGACTGATGTAGGAAGGGCTAGAGTTAAGTGAATAAGAGATGGGAATTGACTTTGAATTCCTGGAGGTTGTAGCCGTCAGAAAAGCAAGTATATGAAAGGGAGTTCCACAGGCGGGAAGCGCGAGAAAAGAAGCTGATGGAGTAGAATTGTCGCCTGTATATGGTGAATTTAACTGTAAAAGGGTGGGACCTTTTTGCCAGTCTAGTTGCACGAGTCGAGGGGACACCAGTGACCTAGGTTCGTAAGAGCAGAAGCTATGAAAATATTTATAGAAGAGACAGATCGAAGTCATATCCCGCCGATGAGAAAGTGTCTGGAGTTAAGTTGCTAAGTTGGGACCAAACACATTACAGATTCTCCTCTGGAGTCTGTCGAGGACACTGAGACGAACAGCAGGGGTACCTGAACAGATATGACAACAGTATTCCATGCAACGTCGGATGGTTGATTTGTATATGTGCAAGATGGAATCTGGCGGAAAAAAAACTTCCTGACCCAACCTTCCTAGCAGTGGATTTAGCTATTGATTCAATGTAATGATTCCACTTGAGTCTGGAAGATAGAGTAAGGCCGAGGAGGAGCAGTGTATTGCTTTCAGGGAGACTTGCTTGGTCCATAGTTATGGGTGGCAGGAGAGATTGCCTGTGATGGGTGAGATATAAGAGTTTCGTTATAGAAGCATTGAAATTTACGAGCCAATACTTACCCCAGTCCACCATTGAGTGGAAGTCCTTCTGAATATCAGCAACGACGTTATGTTTGCCCGCCTCGCCCGATTTGTATTTTTATTTTTTAGCTTACATCATTTATTTTCTATAAACGAGGTATCTAAATGTCTTTCAAGATCTAATCAATCTAAACTTATTTATAAATGGAACTGTGTGCGTGTGTGTCCGTTACCTATAGACTTCGAAACGGCTGAAACGATTCTCTTGAAAATTTACACAGTTGTACTATAAGCATCTGCGAGTGTTCTTAGCTAGATTTTGTGTCGAGGTACCCCCGATAAATATCGAAAATCGATAATCAAAAAGATCGGATTATAGAAGGAGTGGTTGGAAAGAATGGCAACAAAAAGGGAATTGATGCTGAGCATCAGGAAAAGACAACTGAAGTTCCTGGGACACGCAATGAGGAAGGGGAGCCTGGAGAACCTGATGCTGACTGGTCAGATAGAAGGAAGGAGAGATAGAGGAAGGCAGCGGATAACATATTTGCAGGTGTATGACGGAACGGGGGTTGCCAGGAGCAACAGGAGCAAACATACTAAGGGCTACAAGGGATAGGGAGACATGAAGAACCATGATCGCCTACGTCCTGAAGGGACAGGGCACATAGAAGAAGAAGGTCAGATTTTAATAAAATTTGATACACTCATAGACAAAGACATAAGAAACGATAGTCATAATTTCAAGGTTGCAGTTCATACAATAGTGCAGAAAAGCGATAATATGGCAAGATGTTTGTGTGTGTGTCTGTTTATCTGCCTGTATGTCTGTATTTTTTCGGCCCTTTTATTTTAGTTTTTGCTTTGGGTTTGGCTCTAAGTAGATATAATTGTTATTCTTAGTTTCAGCCATGATACCATTTACTCAGAGGACTTATTTAGCCTTCGAAATTCAGTTTACGACGAAAAAATCTTATTTGATATCGATACCAGGAAATCAAAATTTGACTTACATCCATTCATTTTTCTTTCAGTCTACAGTTTCGCTTTAACTGGAAACAACTATTCCTTTCTTTTAGTCTTTCGTGCCAACGTCTAAAGAGTCTGAGCTCCAGGACCATGGATTAGTTTTAAAGCTTTCATTACACCCGAGCAACGCCGGGCTATACTGCTAGTAAGTAATAAAATAAAAATATTTTTTCCATACGCCTAATGGTGTGTAGGGCAGCGTTTTTGCTGTTTCCGTAGCAAACTGTTTTTTATGGGGCAGGGTTGTTAGCCCTGCGCCCAAACCCAAAACTCCAAACCTGGAGAAAGTTGATTTTCTAAGCGTAGCTTTGACGTAACACACGGCTGAAAGTAGAAGGCCTCCCAGTGAGGATCGATCTCACTACTCAGTTATATTGAGTCTAGCGAGACGAGCTTGCTAACCATACACTACGCCGAGGTGCCCATTCAAGGTAAGTAATTGATTCGAATTTGTTAGTGAAAAAGTACGCAGATTTTCAGATAATAGAGGCAGGGTAATCAACAAATAAACGCCAACATTTGAAGTATATAATTATTTAAATGCAAATCCCTATAAAATTATATTAAGTAATTAAACTATTCTTATTTTAAAATCATTTCACCCCAAGCAAGGCTAAGCCGCCACTAATGCGCAAGGGTTTATAGTGAAAGAAGAGACTGGGTACAGCGGGTATTAAAGAAAGGGTAAAAGATAAATGAGATTCAAGAAGATAAATAATGGCAATTGATGTTGCATTTAAATGTTTAAAGATTGTAGCTATCAGGGAAGCAAGTAAACGGAAAAAGTTCAACAGGCGGGAAGTGGGAGGAAAGAAACTATTTGAATAGAAGTGCCGGTTACATTTAAGAATTTCAAGAGTAAAAGAGTGGAACCTTGATGCCATTCTAGTAGCCCGTTTAAGTTTACATGGACAGGGCACAAAAAATCTCAGAGAAGTTGCCATGAAAATACTTGTAGAAAAGACGATTTTTGTAAAAATTTTGTAGAAAAAAATGGTTTAATTCTTTAAGTTCTTAATTCCGAATACTCTATTTTCGTACCCTGGGTACCGCCACAGATTTTATAATTTTTTTTTTTAATCGTTTCACCCCAAGCAAGGCATTCCACTGCCACAATTGCGCTACATGGGGGAAGGTAAATAGAAAGAGTGGTTAGATATAGGAAATGTCAGAAGGAGGGTGATAGATAGTTTGGAGGATGGGAAGAGTGTTTGAAAGAATGGAAGCGAGTTAGTGTGTTAGGAGGTGTCTATTGACCTTACATTTAAACTCCTGGAGATTGTATCCGTCGGGGAAGCAGTCATGTCGAAGAGAATTCCACAGTCGAGAAGTACGAGAAAAGAAACTGTTGGAGTAGAAGTTGCGGTTGCATTTTATCGGTTTCACTGTAAAAGGGTGAGATCTAGTTGCTAATCTAGTATCTCGTGCAAATTCGAACCCAGGGGGCACCAGTGATCTAAGTTAATCGGAGCAGAAGCCATGAAAGTATTTATAGAAGAGACACAGGGAAGCCACGTCGCGTCGGTGAGAGAGAGAGATTGCAGGCGGCCTGCCAAGTCAGTATCGATCACATTACAGACCATCCGCTGTACCTTGTCGAGAAGCCCAAGGAGAATAGCAGGGGCACCCGACCAGATATGGCAACAGTATTCAATGCACGGGCGGATGGTAGATTTATAAATGTGCAGGATAGATTCAGACGGAAAAAACCTCCATAGCAACGGATTTAGCAATGGATTCGATATAGCCGTTCCACTTGAGGTCCGCTGAAAATGTGTGACCAAGGAGGCGTAGTGTTTTACTCTCTGGGAGGCAAGCCTGGTCCATGCTAATCAAAACCATAAAACGTATTTTTAAATGATTTAAATGCCTTCTTGAACATAAATGTGTTTTATTTGAGAGATAACAAGTTAAAACTAATACAAATAAAAAAAGAATAATTTAATCTTATAAATAAACATTTTAGTCATTTTTAAAAACATTGAAGCGTTATTTGTTTTTTTTATTTTTCAACTAATTATAAACAGAGAATGAAGGAAAATTCTAAGCCCAGTGGTTAGCTCTAGTAAAGGAAGGGGTTAAGAGGTATTAGTTTTTATAGGGATAAGCTAAGGAATTTGAGTAGTAATTTCCTCTTTGGTAGTGGGAGGTATGTGGCTTAACCCTTGAGTTAGTAGTGGTAGGTGGTGAGGAAGTAACTGCTTAGCCAAATTAAAAAACAAACTTACTGTGACTAAGTGGAAGAATAGGATAATTTTTATAATTTACTTACGATCTCTCTTTGTTTATTTCGGAGTATATTTTGGTATTGAAGCTTCAAAATTTTTATTTTTTCTGTCAAACATAGATTACATCTGTCTCTTAAGCTATTAGGGCTCCTTGCCTCAAGCATCCACTTATCTGTGGATTTATGTTATTTTTCTTTTAATTTCCACTATTTTCTAGAAAAGGCTATATATATATATATATATATATATATATATATATAATACTTTAGAGCATGTTCAAATTACGATCCACTATAAAGTGTGCATTTTGTTTCGTCATTGAAAGTACGATGTCTCATCAGGTAGTAAACGTTATCTTTGAAGAAAGATGGAATATATATATATATATATATATATATATATATATATATATATACATGAGAAATTGTAGGGGGACTTGAAATAATTAAGTAATTCATCAAGTTTTTTTTTTTATTAGACCTCAACAGAAATCACTGGATGGTCGTCATACCAACTGTATCACGGGCCTCGATGACGAAGTGGTAACGAAATTTTTTTTAAAATCATTTCACCCCGAGCAAGGCAGAAATGCCACTGATGAGCTGGGGGCTACATAAATGTAAAAAGATTAATTAGAAAAGAGCGAGGAGTACAAACTAGTTAGAAAGGAGCAATAGAAAGCTGAGAATGCAGGTGCGATGACAGATACATAGGTGGAGAGAAAGGGAAGGATATACGGGGGTGGGGAGGTTAATAGATGAGCATTGACATTGCATTTAAATTTCTGGAGGTTGTAGCCGTCAGGAAAGCAAGAATATGGGAGCGAGTTCTACAGGCGGGAAGTGCGAGAGAAGAAGCTGCAGGAGTAGAATTGTCGTCTGCATTTGACTAACCTGACTGTGAATGGGTGGGACCCAGTTGCCAGTCTGGTTGCACGAGTAAACACCTGTTGAGGAGGCACCAGTGACTTACGTTCGTCCGAGCAGAAGCCATGAATGTATTTATAGAACAGACAATGGCAGGCCACATTTCGACGGTGGGGAAGTGGCTGCAGTCGAGCCGCCAGATCAGTACCTATCACATTACAGACTCTCCTTTGGAGCCTGTCGAGAACACTGAGAAGAACGGCAGGGGCGCCTGACAATAAATGGCAGCAGTACTCCATGCACGGACGGATGGTTGACTTGTATATATGCAGGATGGATTGAGGCGGAAAAAAACATCCTGGATCGGCATAGTGATCCAACCTCCTTAGCAGTAGATTTAGCTATGGAATCAATAAACTCGATATAGCGCCGCTCATTCACATATTCCGTGGTGGAACTCTGCTGAGCTTTTTTTACCCATAGCCACGACTTCTATCACCACGCCGCTCATACTGGAGCATTATAAGCCGGTTCAAGCGACGATATACGGACGAGAAAAGCATACAGAAAGCATAGAAAATCTAATACTCATGAGACTGATACAAGAAAAGAGAGACAAAAGAAATCAGTGCGAGACATACTTGATAGGATTAAGCAAATGAATGGCGGAACGGGGTTCGGGTGACGTATCAAAAGGAAAAAGGTTAAGAATGACAAGAGATAGGGCCAATTTGAAGTCCATGATCGCCAATATCCTGAAGGGGCACGGCACATAAAAACAAAGAACTTTATGATATTTTTAAAAGAACTTTAAGCCCTACAGAAATGCGTCTAGAATGAATGGCCTTTATTATAATAAAATTATAATTTTCAAATTCACTATTAAAGCATCTTTAAAAAAATAACATTTAGATGATGGAAAAGGAAAATTCTGAATTGTGCTAGCGTTACGATCCTAGATCACCTCAGCTAAAACAATAATTAAATTGTCATTTTTTTATTAAAATCTTTTATAAAAGCATTATAACACTACACAATATTTAATGTTTCAAAACAATATTGTCGTGTTCAGTTGATATTTTAAAAAGAAATTGTGAAAGTGATTTATTTTAGAAAATATAAAATTAATTTATCGTTATCCGGAAAGCTAAGTGGGTAGTTAGAGGAAGTTAAACAATACGATTATGGGCGTTTCTGTATTACTCAATCAAAGATGAAAATTAGGTGAACTTTATGAAGTTAAACATTTAGGTTGCATAAAGGACATCGTTGAGTTATGTCATTAAATTTTAATTTGTCTGGCTAAGATACATACTACGAACATACATTATTCAAATGTGTAGACATTAGTTTTTGACAGCGGGTCAGATTTTAGGTTTTTTTAAATTTAATTTTTATCCTACTGTATCTGTTAAATGGACTAAAGTGTTTAAGTTAAAATTTGAATTTAGTAATTATGTTATACTAAGGTAAGTTGGAGTAATGGAAACCAAATAAGTTTGTGTCATTAATTTTAATAAAATAATTTTTATATAATATTATAGCAAAAATTATAAATGAACAATATAATTATATAAATTTTAAAAAGAAATATTTACGGTGTTTACATAATACGGATGTGCGTTGTGGTGCAGTGGATATAGGCTCGGAACGAGAAACCGGGGAGCCGAGTTCGAGTTCGAATTCCAGTTGAATCCATTGTATTCACTTACGCGCAAATACCCTTGGGAAAGGTATTAATCCGTCTCTTTCTTCCAGTTATGGGTTAAATAGCAGAACGGATTGGGTTCTATAGCCTTGGTCGGCAACCAGTCTACCGCAGAAAGCAATGGCAACCTACTGCGGGATAATCTTCTGCCCAGTCAGTCATGTCTCTTTCGAGACATGATCGCCCAAGCGTGTATCACGTATAGCACTTAACTGACTGACATAATACTGTTAGTTCATTTCTGTGGTTTAGTAGTACTTTCTTTTTTAGGAAACTTTGTAATATAACAACCCCTCCTTAACTTTCTGAATTACCATGGTAACCGAGGAAGCTTTTTAACAGAGGACGGAAAGTGCGACACTGAGATACGACATGGCCAAGGATGCATTGGAGAGGTTGAGTAGAGTATTGAGTGGCAGGGACATTTCATAGCAAACAAGGAAAAGAGTACTAGACTGTTATGTGACATCTGTTGCCTATTTATGGCAGTGAATGCTGGACAATCTTCTCAAGGATTAAAAAGAGACTCAAAGCAACAGAAATGTGTTTTTTAGAGAAGGATACTGAAGATACCATGGAACGAGCAATGACATGGTTTTGGAACGGGTGAAAACTTATACTTAGCATCTTAAAAAGACAGGTGAGGTTTCTGCGACACGTAATAAATAAGGAGGACTTTGCAAATCCGATACTCATAGGACGGATAGAAGGAAATTAGTGCAAGGCATACTTCATAGGCTTGAGCAAATTAATGACGCAACGGGGTTTGGAAGAAATATCAAAAGAAGAGCGACAAGGGATAGGGGCAATTTGTGGTTTATTGTCGCCTACGTCCTGATAGGAAACGGCTGATAAAAAAAGTAGACCTATACGATATTTTTAAAAGAACTTTAAGCCCTACAGAAATGCATTTAGAATGAATGGCCTTTTATTATAGTGAAATTCTAATTTTCAAATTCGCTAGCAAAGCATTCTTTAAAAAATGATAAAATCTAATACTCATGAGACGGATACAAGAAAAAAGAGACAAAGGAAATCAGTGCGAGACATACTTGATAGGCTTAAGCAAATGAATGGCGGAACGGGGTTCGGATGACGTATCAAAAGGAAAAATGTTAAGACTGACAAGAGATAGGGGCAATTTGAAGTCCATGATCGCCAACATCCTGAAGGGGCACGGCACATAAAAACGAAGAACTTTATGATATTTTTAAAAGAACTTTAAGCCCTACAGAAATGCATTTAGAATGAATGGCCTATTATTATAGTGAAATTTTAATTTTCAAATTCGCTAGCAAAGCATTCTTTAAAAAATGATATATAGATGATGGAAATGAAAAATTCAGGCGTTACGATCCTAGATCACCATAGCGAAATAAATAAAAAAAATTAATTATATCTATTGTTAAAATTGCCATCTTCAAATCGCGAAGCTTGTAATTACAAATCACGGGAGTCAGATAGATAAGAATAGCTTCTTCAATTGTATCACATTTTAATGAATGATAATGACTTGCATCACAGTTATAAATCAAATTCACAGTTATAAGAGAAAAAATAATTTTAATTATAATCTAATTTTAGACTATTAAATGAACTTTTTCCTTGCTTTGTTTGTAACAAAGTCTTTGATTAACACCAATGGAAATTACGCGTACTTTATAATGCTGAGGGGACACAAATCGTTTTTTATTTTTTGTAAGAGCTGATCGATGCTGTCCGTTTGTTATTTTTAGTTGAGAAAAAGATATTTCTTCACGAGAACCGTTGGTTAACATCATACACAGAAAAAGTTTAAAAACCCATTCAACGGTAAATTTATCTTGTTAAAAATAATCTGATATAAATCTTGAATGCAGAAATTTGTATATTTCAGGAAGCTTTTGTTTTACATATATATGAAAATATTTTACTTTTATTCTTTTAGGTTTATGAGGATCCAAAAATCATTTGTGGCCTTTGGGAGATCATCTAAACTTTAGACACTTGGGCTGCAGTTTATACTAGCCGACATCTCAATTCAGGACTGAGTATATGCCTATGTCTTCTTTGAGCTAAGGTGGTTGGTTGGTTGTTTTGTTTTATGGCATATCAACACCTTGGCGGGTCATTTATTACCAATTAAACTTTATTTATTTCTGGTAATACCTTTTTCTTTCAACAATTTATTGTTTTTTTGTTTTTTTTATAAGTTTTTGTGTTTCTAGTAATACATTTTTCTTTTTCGAGTATCAAGATTCATTAGGATTTGTTTTTAATGGCAGGATCCCCAAGTCCTACCCTTGTTATTTATCCCATAACTGGAGGGAAGGGATGGATTAATACCTTTCCTAAGTGTACCAGTGCTTACGTGAATGCAGGGTATTCAACTGGAATTTGAACTCGGCTCACCGATTTCTCTTTCAGAATCGATATCCACTGCACCACAACGCACATCCGTCACTAAACGCTTACAGCATCTGGCATTCCTAAGTGGTCACCCATCTAAGTACTGACCAGACTCAACGCTTCTTAACTTCGGAGATCGAGTGAGAACCGGTGTATTCAGCGTGATAGGCCGTAAGCCTTTGATCTAAGTGCTTATGCTAATGGCTTCATTTTTTTATTTTTGTCTTTTTTTTTTTTTGTTTTTCAACATGGAGTTGCTAATACCACATTCAACTGATTGCAAAGTAAACTGATTAAGATAATTTACGCAGACATAGAAAAAAATACAGGAAAACATTAACAATTCAGTAAAAAAAAAGCATGAAGAAAAGACTATGTAAACATCAATATAAAATGTATAGTTTTCTACAAGAAGGAACAACCCAAGTACCGAATGTCAAAATCAAGCTAGTAGAGATTTAACACATCACTCAATAAAAATGAGCATAACTAATAAAACAACAACTTTTAGGCAAAATTCGAATTAAATTATCAACATAGTCTCCTTCTAGGGTGAGACACTGATTCCAAGGTTTATCTAACAATTCGATTTGACTTTGGCCTCAAAATACGCCTCAGTCAAGGATATCACTTCTTCATCAGAGCCAAATCTCTTTCCCTGGAGCATTCTTTTGAGGTTTGTAAACAGCCGATAGTCGCTGGGAACCAAATCTGGAGAATAGGGTGGATGCGGAAGCAATTGGACGTGCACTTTTTGCCATCGTTGCAATCGACTTGTGACACTATGCGTTGTCTTGGTGAAAATCACTTGTTTCTTTTTTGTCTGTTAGCGATTTCTTTCTTCAAATGCAGCAACAATGATATATAATATTCGCTACTGAAAGTTCTTCCTTTCACAAAGTAATCGATGATCAAACTAATCGATGATCAAAATGCCTTGCGCATCCCAAAATACGGAGATCAAAACCTTATCTGCTGATGTTTGCGTTCTTGGTCGCTTTGGACGGCTTTCACCTGCTGCACTCAGCTGAATGTTGATTTGACTTCGAAGTGAAGTCGAGGATCCATATTTCATTCACTGTCATATATTTGCGCAAAAACACCTTGTTGCACTGAAACAGTTGCAAACGACGCTCTGAATTCTCGGCGCGTTTGATCGACTGTGAGCAAATGCGTCAGCCACTTTGAACACAGCTTTCTCATTGACAAATCTTTATGCATAATGGTGAATACACTGCCTTCTGATATGTTCAATTTCTCTGCTATCTCACTGCAACTTCAATTTACGATCGGCCAAAGCGAGTTTGTGGATTTTATTGGTGTTTTCCGGGACAACTGCCGAATTTGGGCGACCGGAGCATTCAGCTTCATTTGTGTCTGTACGACCGTGTTTAAAGTTAGTATACCACCTGTTAACTGTTTTTTTTTGTTTCTTTTTGTTTCTTTTTTTTTTCGATGGAGCAGAGTCCGAATAACACTTATCAAGCCATTGCTTTGCTTGAATAGCAAATTTCCCCATCAGAAAGCAATGCTTTATAAATAAACGAAATTTAGATTTTTCCATGTTTTTGAAAGTTTGCAACAGTAGCTTCCCTTAACTGTAATTTATAAACTAATCATCTGATTGGGCCTAAGTTTTGTCAGGTGCTATTTGAAGGTTAGTATTTCATGAAAATTGTATGGATTTTTATTACTGATGCCATCTATATGTCATGTTCAGGACATATGAGTGATATGTTAAATATTTAAGATATGTCGTGACAGTGTTAATATCAGACCAAAATATACGGAAACTCCTACAGAATGTAATGAAGGAAAGGGAGAAGAAAAGACTAAGCCACAATTGTAATCTAGAAGAAATGAATAATGGTCAGCAGTAAAAAAAAAAAAAAAAAAGCCCAAAATGCGAAAAGGAAGGAAAGTGCAACATTGATATTCGAATTATGACAGATGCCTTTCAAAAGCAGAACAGATAATTGAGGTACCTTATTGAGGTACCTTAAAATCTCACTGAAAGCGTAACAGTTGCCTCAGAGGTGAATAGAATACTTCAGACAATCTCTATGTAGTTCTACAGAAACATGTTGAGAATACCATAGATGGAGCCTTTGGGCAATGAGGAATTGGAGTAGATAGACTAAACTATCGCCCGGTTCACACTCCACCCACGTCTATTGAACAGGTGAAGAGGCTCATCCCTTGTTCCCTGTTTAGGATGTGGTTTCCGGTTTTCTCTTTTCCAATCTTCTTACTCTTATGTAGCCCCCTGTGCATCAGTGGCGTTACCGCCTTGCTCGGGGTGATATGATTAAAAAAAAAAGTTTTAAGGAAAATAGGAATAAAAAGGATTCTATATATTGTAGCAAATGCAAATTTTCCCCGTGCCTTTCAGAAGCGAAGCAAGAGAGTTAGAAAAAATTGATGTTTTATTATTTTTTACGATTTGTCAAGCCTATAGACATTATTTAAAGCAGGAATATATTTTCTGTTGTTAGACTTTTTGTGAGAAAATATTGTATTAACAATTATTTTTCAGAATAACAGTCATTTTACAGATATATTCCGACTGTTAACCCATAGATTTTGTGAGGAGGTGGATTCATTAACATGCTTAGGGGTATTTTGCGCGTAAATGTAAAGAAAAAAGCCAGTAGAAGAAAGAAAGAAGAAAAGATTAACTATTAACTCTATGAAAACAGTTGTCTGATTGGACGATGCGTAAATAGCGGTGAGTAGTTAATGATTTTTTATTTTATTTTAAAGTCTACCATTTCTCCAGAGTGCTCAATCGGAGGGCGAGAGCGTATATATATATATATATATATATATATATATATATATATATATATATATATATCCCTCCTCTCGAGGAGAGAGACAACAGCCAGGTAATGTTGACTCAGTTCCCTTTATTATCAGTTATGAAAGCTCTTGTCACGTGTTTGCTGTTTCAAATTGCCTTATTATTTAATTTTTATGCAATAATTACGTCATCGAGATGTGAAGATAACGGAAAATAACGAACATTAACGAAATGGTTTCAACAACTGATATATTTAATTTATTTGTTTGAACATTATTTTAAATCGATACTCGTATTTAATTAGATATTCTGTTTTTAATCCAACAGTATATTTATATATTTATTTTTACCGGCCTGATTATTTACGATAAATTTTCTTGCGAAAATGCGTGTCATTCGGTAGGATTCGAAACTGCGATCCCTTTTAACATAGGGAAAGCCACCACTTGATCTGGTATGTCTTAGACCACTCGACCACGAATGATTCCACTAATCCAATCGAAGCTTTATATAATTTTCGAATCTACGTAAATAATCATCTCTGCTATGAAATGCATCGTAATGTCAACAAATGTAAATATATAATTCTTAAAATTAACGAAATGTTTTTGCCAACCGATATAATTTAATTTATTTGTTTGAATATTATTTTTAATCGATACTCTTACTTGAGTAGATATTCTATTTTTAATTGCACAATATATTTATGTGTTTGTTTCCACCGGCCAAAGAAATTACGATAAACTTTGTGATGAAATGTAAATGTTCAGCTGCACAGTATTTAAGACGCTTCAGCAAGATTAGAATGGATTTTTTTTTCTCGCAGGCAATCTTTTTTTGTCTTCTATAGCTCAATGTCTAGTGTTATGTGATCAAGAATAGCACTTGAAAAACAACGGGACACAACAGATGCAAGCCATCAGGATCTTCTAATTATTAGGGAAACTCTTTTGTCCAATTTCAAGAAAATCAGGAAGGCGCCAAGAATTCTTAAATTGAATCCCGCACTTGTCTGATGGTTGTTGTGGGAAATAAACAGAAATTAGAAATAGCAACAAGCAGCTACAATATTTTAAATATCTGGGAACTGTTCTAACAGAAAACAGAAAGTTCGACACAGATATCTGAAGGCGAAGGACACTATTCAGCTTCTGGAACAAAGCTGAGTAGAGTATTAAGAGACAGGAAAATTTCGCAAGAAACAAAGAAACGAGTACTAGATTTCTATGTGATGTTAGTTCTTCAATATGGCAATGAATGCTGAACAATATCAGCAAAGATGAAGAAAAAATTGAAGCAACTGAAATGTGGTTCTACAGAAGAATGCTGCGAATATCATGGATCGAGCATTTGAGCAATGATGAGGTACTGGAACGGATGGAAACGAAAAGGAAATTAATACTGAGCATCAGGAAAAGACAGCTAAAGTTCCTGGGACATGCAATGAGGAAGAAGGGCTTGGAGAACTTGATACTAACAGACCAGATAGAGGGAAAAAGAGATAGGGGAAAGCAGCAGATAACATATTTGAAGGGCCTCAGCAGGTGGATGACAGAACTGGGGTTGTGTGGGGTAACAGGAGAAAGCGTGCTAAAAGCCACCAGGAATAGGGAGATGGGGAACGTCATGATCGCCTCCGTTATCAAAGAACAAGGCACACAAAAGAAGAAGAATTTAAACCCGGCAGAAAAAAATGTAGTGCTTTTTTAATAATCGGACAGATTTTACTCCACAATACAGACTTGAAACAACATTAATTACTATTTTAGTACGTATCTCCCCTTAGTATAAATTGACTTTGCACAAGCATTGCATAAGTCCACCAAAGAAACCAGATGACCTCCTGGGGACATCCGGATAACAGTGATAGTTATATAAACATCCACCCTAGCGGTGAGTGCAGTGCTTCTCAGGCATCCGATGGGAGAGTTCCTCAGCGCTGTACAAACAAACACTCGCATATTAGATATTTAATTTTGTTTAGCGTCATAGCAACTTCTTAAGTTTTTTAATACCAAAATCTATATATTGAACTCAATTTTATGGTTTCAACTAAATATATTTTGAAAGCAATTATTTGCTTTCATCTATAAACAGGTATCGCTGGCCATTTTACTTTAAATAGTTATTTTTTGTTGATGAATTTTGTTTAAGCGGTAAAAAATCTCTGTAGGTTACATAATGACGAAATCTAACTTTTTATACGTAACTTTATGATTTCAACTACAGACATTTTCTATATTTCTGGGATGACCTAGTGAATCCATTTAAACTGTTGTTCTCACCTTCATTTTCATATTTATGACGTTTCGGATGTTGTACGTATTAGCCCTCTTCATTTGTTATGCATTTTCTGAATATCTCAGTTTCAGTTAATTTACTTTAGTAACTCAACTCTTATTTTTGTTCACCTCTTCCGTGATCAGCTAATCGACTGACAACTCTTTGGGTCAAGTCACTTTTGCATTACAACCAACGTTTTTATGCGCATGCTACAGTGAAATTGAATTATATGTAACGTATATCACGTGAAGACGTCCGGGGCATGCATCGATATATCACTATTACTTTGGTTAATAACTCAAAGTTTCAGAACTTCGCTTGTAGGCTATGATTTTATGAATTTTTGTGACTGGTTTGTTATTACCAGAAGTAAAAATAATTGTATGTGCAATAGGAGTAATTATGTTTTATACTATCTTTATTCTATGCACCTCTACTTCAAGGTGCTATAGTTTTGGTTATTCCAGGTCATTTTGATCTTATCCAATATCAACTTTAGGGATGAAAAGCGAAGACAAACTTAATATAACTGTGTTCGTTGTGATGGCGAGTTTTGCAAACACACGTGAAAATGTTCTGTTAAGATTATTTTCAAATTTTAAATTCATCATTTCCAGCTACTACGTATTTTTCAAACAAGCGTCCACAATGCAATTAACTCTTAAGAATAAGCTAAGAAGAGATTAAAAGTACTTGCGATAACAAAAACTACGGTGCATTCTTTGATGAATTTCAACACCAAGAAGCTAGTTAAAGAACTAAAAGGATTATTATAAAAATAGACATATGTCTATATTGTTCAATATATATATAGCATGCTCTCGCTAGTTGATAGAGCACTTTAGAGAGGAATAGATTTCATGTGAAACGGTGACTATCGCTTTACGCTATGTTCTTTGGTTACTGACTTGAACGCAGTTTGGTTTAGCTATCAAATTCAACGCTCCCAGACCGCGGGGTTTGTTTACATCCTGTGAATAACCTGTTGTGAAATCTGCCTGTCTCTGCCATTACACACATGGCTCAATAGTAAAATGTTCGTCTAACAGCTAATTAGTTAGATTTCGATCCCAGCTTGAAGCTAAACGGATAATCCTGCTGCAATGAAGAGCTCTGATACAGGGAAACAGGGTTGATTATATATATATATATATATAATGAGAAAAAGAACACGAAGGAAACGTTATTACAAATTGTGGTCTTCAGTATTCGAGAAGAGACGCTCCCGCCATGCAAATTTTCAAGAAAATTAACGGATAACAAGCTCTTCTAAAAAAAACTGTAAATATTGCATTATCTATCTTAGCCGATATATATTCTGGTTTGTCTATGGAATTCTGATTATAATGTTTATTAGTTATACTAACGTTGGTTTGAAGAGCCGAATGGACAAAAGCAAAAGTATAAGTTCTTTCATATTTTTTCCTTATCTGATTCCCCGAGGAAGCTTTAACAAAAGTAAAAAATTCAAGTGACTTGATAAAACACAAGTAGTGTTGAAACAAAATAGCCACTTTTATAGTGATTTTATAACATAGTCATGTTTTACATATATATATATATATATATATATATATATATATAGTAGGCCTCCGTCGGTCAGGGTTGATGATAGCTAGCCTCCTACTCAAGAAACAGATTTGTTTGTAATCTAACCCTGCGTTTTCCGTATGGAAAATATGTTAATCAAATGAGATATAGAAATCACGACAAGTTATATATAATATATATATATAACAGACGCCAATGCTAGTCTGTAGCATTGGCGTCTGTGACTGTAGATGTCGACGCGGGTGTGACAGTCTTTGTTGCAGAGACTGCATTTATTATTTGTTTCTGATCTGTCAGAGTTGTTATTTTGCTTTCTGCGAACCCGCCTCTCCTTGGCGACTTGTATTAGTTGCTCCTCCCTTGACTGGATTTGTTGGACCAGGGTACCTCTTCATTTGGTCCGGTTGACTGCTGCGCTTTCCCCATAACTCCCTGTTGATACCTACAGCCTTCATATCTCGTTTTATGATGTCACGATACCGATATATACATAATAATGATAATATATTCTTTTTAATCATATCACCCCAAGCAAGGCGATAACGCCACTGATGTGCAGGGGGCTACGTAAGAGTAAAAAGATTGGAAAAGAGTAAGCCGGAAACAACATCCTAACCAGGAACGAGGGATGAGCCTCTTCACTTGTTCAATAGACGTGGGTGGAGTGTGAACCGGGCGATAGTTTAGTCTATCTACTCCAATTAAGTCTATCTACTAATATTAATTATATATATACATATATATATATATATATATATATATATATATATATATATATAACTTGGCGTGATTTCTATATCTCATTTGATTAACATATTTTCCATACGGGAAAACGCAGGGTTAGATTACAAACAAATCTGTTTCTTGTAACCCATTCTGAAAACTGCCCGACGATCTGCCTTGAATTCATTTTGGAAAAGGATAAATGAATTTCTTTCGAGCCATTTGATAATAATAAAAGGATTTTATCTTTATCGATACAAAAACGCTGAGAAATTTTTAAAACTTTCGATTGGAACTAAGAATTGTAAGAGGAAAATTTATTCATCTCATCATTTTGTCAATTTCGTCTTCCTAACAAAGAAAATTGTTCACATATATATATATGTAGCAGTTACCAGACCAATCCCCTCATGCCACTATACTCTCATTTGACCAAAAACCCACTACCACCATTCCTTCTCTGCCTGCAGCCATGTGCGACGCCAAAAAATGGACCTGTTTAATTTTCTCTGCATAACTCCACTCTGTTAATAATTTAAATGTTCTATGTTCACTGTATATTAAATGTTCATCCTTTGATAATGGTTTATGTAAGCCGAAAGCTCAGACCTGATAACAAAATCAACAAT
Source organism: Ascarosepion bandense (assembly GCA_037127315.1). Lineage (NCBI taxonomy): Eukaryota > Metazoa > Mollusca > Cephalopoda > Sepiida > Sepiidae > Ascarosepion > Ascarosepion bandense. The sequence continues at coordinate 4,653,913 of JBBBDQ010001353.1, forward strand.
TATTGCGATTTCTTGTCGTCTTTCCATGACAACACTATCAAGCTAATCAGATCATACGAAAGAATCTTACACAAAATAAATAGACAGAACTTGTCTATATTATTCAATGAAACCTGTATTAATATATATATATAGTGTAATAGTATAATCAGATATATACCCTCTTCCATAGAACATAGAATCAGCCAAAACTCGTCCAACAAAGAAATATTCAACAAACACAAATGTCTCTACAACAAGTCATTAAAAAAAGCGGCTACAGAAACCAAGACATCCAAAACAAACCATAACCTCAACAAGAAAAATAGAAACAGAAAAATCATTTGGTACACACCTCCTTTCAACCAAATGATCAACACCAAGCTAGGACAAAGTTCCTGAACTTAATTAAAAAACATTTCCCAACAAATAACCCTTCTCAATAAAATCTTCAACAAAATACACTTAAACTTAGCTACAGCTGCACAAACAACCTAGAAAAAATCATAACAAACTATAACAAATATATCCTAAATCAACACGCAGATCAAAATAAAACCGACGACCAAACCACAATCAAACCCAACAACGAAAACATGTGTAATTGTAGAAACCCTAACAACTGCCCACTACAAAATAAATGCAAAACAAACTCAATAATCTATCAATGCAACATAACATCCATCGAAAATCCAACTATAAATAAAGTGTATACCGGATCAACTAAGAATACTTTTAAGCAGCGCTGGTACTTGCACCTAACCTCATTTAAAAACAGCTTATACCGAAACCAAACATCCCTTTCTACATACTTTTGGAAGCTAAAGGATTCAAGACAGAAACCCAAAGTAAAATGGAAAATCCTAGAAAAAACTAGAACTTGCAACTCACTTAAAGACATCTGCCCTTTATGTCTAAGTGAAAAACTACACATTCTTCAGTACCCCAACAGCAACGCTTTATTAAATCGTAGAGACGAATTAGCAGTACTATACAAACATCGCAAATATTTCTAGCTAGAATTTAAGTAAACAAATAAACCCCCACCCACGAACCCCCCCCAAAAACACAAAAAATAAACACAACCAACCCTATAAATAAACAGAAGACAACAAACCCCATACCATCCCAACAAAAAATAGTGCAGATGCAGCAAAATAGTAGAAAAATAAATAAAAATATCGACACGAAAAAAAAATAAAATAAAATAAAAAACAAAAAATCACACACCCCAATACAAAATAACCAAAATTAAAGTAAGAAGTAACCAACCCCAAAACAAAACAACACCTACCAACCCCTAAACCAAATAACAACAAGCAAGGCGCCAGCCGCCTAAAACCACACAAGATAAATAGGAAAACCTATCCTGAACTCAGCCACAAACAACCCTAAGACTTTAAAAAGGTCAACAGAACTCAAATTACAGACTAACCCCACTAACACCCCCCCAAAAAACAAATCCAACACAAATAAACGGTCTTTTCAACTAGATAATTCTCATTTCAAAAATCACCTGAAGATGAAGCAGTCCACATACAGGGCTAGCTTCGAAACCCGAAAATTTTTGTGTAGTGATACTATGAATTTATAAACCATTGTAACAACTATTACTGTATAACGCTCTACATTTGTATCGAGCACTCTTTGTAAAAGTAAATGCATGAACAAAAGATTAAAAATCCTACGAGTTCTACAACTCAGTAACAACATATGTATATATATATATATATATATAGGAAAACATGCTAAAATGTTGTAAGTTAAAAATGTATTATTTGACAGTATTTATTTATTTCAATTATTATATATATATATTTGATATTTCAGACCGGCCTTGGTCTTTCATCAGAAACAAATGATTTTAAAATTTAAGCTAGAAGCGTCCGTTCCGTCGCGCGAAGCGTTCGTCTCGAGAAGCGTCCGTCGTGTGATGTAGAAAGCAATAGAATTTGAATATTTTTAAACGTAAATCTAACCGTCATAATATTTTTAAATGCTGTTTTAAAGAAAAAAAAATTAAGTGTATCTAAAAAATGTTTAACTATTGAAATATTTATAAAGTTTCAAAATACCTAAGTCCCTATTTAACCCTAAGTCCCTATTTTAACTTATATGTATTTAATTTTAAAATTTATGCTATATATATATATATATATATGTGTGTGTGTGTGTGTGTGTGTGTGTGTTTGTTTGTGTGTTTGTGTGCGTGTGTGGTTTATGTGTGTAATACAGGAAAGAAATAGATAAGAACCGTATATCTATCCAACACGTTTCACTTTTATTAAAGCTTCGTCAGAGATCGAGAGAAAAGCGAAAGAACGAGAACAAAATCCTGCTATTTTTCGATTTTGATGGGGTCACTTTTTATTGATCAGATATCTATCATGTGCATAAAAAACATAGACAATTTTACATTTCGTAAATTTATGAGGATTTTTGTATGTCTTTGTGGGTGTTAGTTAGCAATATACGTTCGTAATTGTGTATAGGTGTACATATAGTTGGAGATGTTTTCACGTAAGTTCAACGCAGTGTCATAATATATTTTTAATTAACAATTTACATGCTACAATGTTTCACTTCAATGTCTCAATATTTATTGGTCTACACCCAAAAATCTTCTAAGATATAATAAACTCCCACACTACTTTATTCAGTTAATATGGCTGCATTTTTTTCTACTTTTTATTTTATTATTTTTATATTTAAAATTTTTTTTATCAATATATACATGACCTTATAACTAAACCACATTTCACTGTCTGATGATGGCGCATTGAGTACGAGACTTGATAGATTTTGAGTTGCAGTATGCTATTATTATAACAATAGTAATAATAAATATATATCTATAAATGCTCTACATTTGTATTGAGCACTTTATAAAAAGTAAATATTAAACTGTGGAATATATATCCATTAGTACTACTTTATATATATCGCAGGATTTTCTCGTGTGGTATAACTCCTTATTAATATAAACGTTAGTTTTAATGAGTACAATTGTTTTAGTGCAATTTTATTTTATTTTTGTTGTTGTTATATTATTAGTAACAACGGACTTAAATTGCAAAACCAAATGTAAATTGTAAATTGTTACACAGTGAAATGTAGATAAACTATTTTATTACCAGAGTGGTACAACCAAGATGTATATACAGGGTCTACAGTCAATTGCAGTAGTAGGTGTTACTTCACGAAGTCCATGATAATGACAACTTCCCGTGCTAAAACGCACATAATCTTTTATACATCCGGAACGAGCGGATGCCACATGATACGAGCCACGACACGACATTAATTAAGGCCGTCGAAGAGATAATGCTGCTATGGTTCAGGAGAATGGCTGATGGAAGACCCTATGTCTGCCAACAGAACTCGTGCTACATGCTACACAATCAGAAGAACCCAGTCAATTTCTGTAACCACATCACGCCATATATCTGGCCACATAACTTCCCAGATTGTATCTCCTCTCGCGCTTCCCGCCTGTGGCATTCCCTTCCACATGTCTGCTTTCCCGACAGCTACAATCCCCAGGTGATTAAATGTAGGGTCAATAGACACCTCCTATCACACTATCTTCCAATTATTCTCCCAACACTCTCATCTACCCAACCCTCATTCTCGGAATCCTTACCCGCCTATCACCCACCCTCTGACATTTCCTATATTTAACCATCCTTTCTCCACTCTTTTTAGCCCCCTGCGCAGTAGTGGCAGTGAAATGCCTTCCTCAGGGTGAAACGCTTATAAAAAAAAAAATTGTTATGTGTGCTATTATGAGTCAGTCAGTTAAGTGCCATACGTGATACACGCTTGGGCGATCATGTCTCGAAAGAGACATGACTGACTGGGCAGAAGATTATCCCGCAGTAGGTTGCCATTGCTTTCTGCGGTAGACTGGTTGCCGACCAAGCTATAGAACCCAATCTGTCCTGTTATTTAACCCATAACTGGAAGGAAGAGACGGATTAATACCTTCCCAAGGGTATTTGCGCGTAAGTGAATACAATGGATTCAACTGGAATTCGAACTCGGCTCCCCGGTTTCTCGTTCCGAGCCGATATGCACTGTACCACAACGCAGTAAGAGACGAAAAAACTCCTTTTAACAACAAAGATAAATTGAATGTAAGAATTATAGTATCATTCACCAACTTAAACAAGCTGAATAATTGCGGATAATTCTGAAACCATCTGGTTGAAATAATGTCGATTTTACTGAATAAATTTACTCTTAAGTATTTAAAGATAATCTTTTAATAATTTTGGCAAATATATCTTAAAGGAGATGTCACTGTTATTTTTCAAGTAGTATAGAGAAAGCATTCACTTGCTAAGTCACTGACCAAGACTTGCGCACGCGCAATCCATTTCGGAATTAAACTTATCCAATGGAAGTCAATTCTTCATGGAAGTCATTTAAAGCTGATTTGTTGATAATCGCTAAATGGTGACTGCGCAATGCGCCAACAATCAACCACGACACGCCTCTACACCCTTTCCTTTTGGGCCCCGTGCCCGAACAGAGCCAGGATATCTTGTGTGAAGGTGATTGTTGTTATTATTTGGGGTGATGATGTGGGCGCAACGGGTGTTATTCCGGATATTGTTATGTACATATCCAATCTCTCTTGTCTTAAATGCTTGATTAATGGTCAAGATTAAGAGGCGGTACTCGAGGAGGAGTGGGAAGACAAAGGTGAGTGATCGAGTAGTGGCGTCTAAGTCGAAAGAGAAGCTTGAAAAGACGGTGAGTGTGAGAAGAAAGTAATGTCATACAAGCAGGAGATAAACAAGAAAAAATGAAACAAAAAGAAAAAAGAAATAAAGCCTGATATGAGAAGAAAGAAATGCCGAAATATTTGCATGGATCGCTAGTATGTGATTTTTCGAATCTAAGAAGCAGTTATTTAATTTCTGAAAATATATATTAAGCCCATCTAAGGAAATGTATTGTGGTGCAGTGTATATCGACTCGGAACGAGAAATCGGAGAGCCGAATTCAAATTCCATCTGAATTCGTTGCATTCACTGACGCGTTTCTCCCTACGGCGAGAACAAATTGAGTTCTATATCCTTTTATTGGCATTCAGTCTACAGCAGAAAGTAATGGCAACTTGCTGCAAGAATATCTTTCGCTCAGTATGTCATGTCTCTTTAGAGACATGATCACCTAAGCATGTATCATGCATGGCACTTAACTAACTGATATTAAGCTGAGTTATAAGTAATCCATTTTAATGTAAGGATGCACCAATGCATTAATAAATATAGCAATCTAACTTTAGAACCAATCTTATCTATAAGTCTTTTTTTTAATCGTGTCACCCCAAGCAAGGCATTTTACTACCACTGTTGTGCAGGGGGTTACATAGGAGGAATGTTGAGGATTGAGAGGTTGCAGGGGGTGTCAGGAAGAGAGTAGGAGAGGGAAGAGATTACTGATGAGAGTGGGGTGGACGAGAAGGAGTATTATGAGGAGTGAGAGGTTGCAGGGGGATGTCAGGAAGAGAGTAGGAGAGGGAAGAGAGTACTGATGGGGTGGATGTAGAAAAGCATGAGAGAGAAGATGCAAGTTAGTGAGACAGGAAATGACTATAGACTTTACATTTAAATTCTTCGAGATTGTAACTGTCAGGAAAGAAATTATGCGGAAGAGAATTCCATGGGCAGGAAGTGCGAGTAAAGAAGTTGCTGGAGTAGAATTTGCGTTTACAATTTATTGGTTTCACAGTAAAAGGTTGGGACCTAGTTGCTAATTTTGTGGCTCGAGGAAATTCGTATATAGGGGGTACCAGTGAGCTAAGTTCATTGAAGCAGAAGCCGTGAAAGTATTTGTAGAAGAGACATAGGGAAGCCACACTGCGTCGGTGAGAAAGCGACTGTATCGTAGCTACCAAGTCGGGATCGATCACATTACAGATTCTAAGTGGATAGCAAGAGCACCAGACCAGATATGGTAGCAATACTCAATGCACGAGCGGATTGTAGACTTGTAAATGTGCAAGATTGTTTGGAACTTCCTGGCCCTTTTTTACCAGTGGATTTAGCTATGGATTCTACATAGTTATTCCACTTGAGGTCTGGTGTGAGAGTTAATCCGAGGAGGCGCAATGTTTTCATTTCAGGGAGAGAAGACTGATCCATGTTAATGGGTGGGTGGAACGATTGTCTGTGGTGATTATTAGATAGCAACTTCATTTTGGAAGCATTAAAATTTACGAGCCATTTCTTGCCCCAGTCCACCACTGATTGGAGGTCCTTTTCAAGCTCGGCAGCGAGGTTTGCTTTTTCAGCCCCGGAAGATTTTTGATCGAAACGAGCGTAAACCGTAGTGTCGTCAGCATATATGCCCACTTGGGATCTTATATTTCAAGGAGATCGTTAATATAGATAAGGATAAGATAAGGAAAAGCGTAGAACCTAGAATAGAGTCTACCATTTTCTCATGCTAAGAATATTACTGCTAAATTTAGCCTGATTTCCTTGTTAATATCCAAAGAAGAATCAGCAATATTAATAATTTTAATCTGTCTTCTCGGCTTCAATCACTTTCCACTGTCGTAAGGTTGTCTCTATGTTTTTTGTATAAATATTTTCATGATAATTGTTCCGATAAGCATTTTGCCTTTGTACCAAGATATTTTGAATTTGTACTAAAATGGCATTAGGTGCATTCACTTACGCTCAGATACCCTTGAGAAAGATATTGATCTGTCACTTGTCCCTTCATCTATGGGTTAAACATGAATAAAAATAGTGTTCTATAGCCTTAGTTAGCAACCAGCCTATCGCAGAAAGTAATGGCAATGTACTCCGGGAATACCTTTCTGCCCAATCAGTCATGTCCCTTTCTAGACATGATCGCCTAAGCATATATTAGGTATGAAGCCTAACGGATTTACTGACTGACTGCGAATGAAGTTTGACGAATCTGAATAAAAGAATTGAATAGAAGAAGCGATTATATTCTATAGCCTTGGTTGGCAACCAGTCTACCGTAGAAAGTAATAGCAACCTACTGTGGGAAAATATTTTACCTAGTCAGACATGTCTCTTTCGAGTTATGATCGCCCAAGCGTGTATCACGTATAACACTTAACTGACTAACTGCAAATGAGGTTTGACGAATCTGGATAAAAGAATTGAATAGCAGAAGAGATTAGGTTCTATAGCCTTGGTTGGCAACCAGTCTACATGATCGCATAAGCGTGAATCTTGTATGGTACTTGCCTGACTAGAATGGCGGCGAGAGCTCATCAATTTCGACGGCTGTGATGGCCGAGAGGTTAAGGCGTTAGACTTGAGATCTCATCAATTTACAGTTTAGCTGGTTAGATGTCACCGTAAATTCTATGCTAACAGTTTCTTTTCTCGCACTTCTCGCTTATGGAACCCCTTTCTGGCTGCAGACATTTCAGCCGACCTTAATCTGCCAAAATGTAAACGCAATGCAAATCTTTACTGTAATTCTTTGTCTTAGCGACTTTTCTGCCTTGGATGAGGTGATACCAATAAAAAAAAAAAATTCTCATCCAATGTGGCAATTAAGACTAGATTGTACACGGCAGTAGCAGTGTACACTTTTTTATGTGCCGTGTCGTTTCAGAATGTAGGCGTCATGGACTTTCAATTACGCTTATCCTACGTCGCTCTGAAAACATTTTTCCTCATAGTTTTCTCTACCATCCACTTGCTCAAGCCCAATTGAGTATGTCACGCGTTGCTGTAACCTATCTCTATTTCTCTCTATGAGTCATGTAAGTATCAGATGCTCCAAGCCTCCTTTTTATCATTACCAGTAGCAGAAACTTCAACTAATGTTAAGTATAATTTTCTTTTTTGATTGCATCTTCTCAAAAACCTGTTCGTTGCTCACATGTTCGTTCCCTCTTTGGTGTCCTCAGCATACTTTTCTAGAAACGCATGTTTAAAACAAACCTGCTAAGAGCAGATAAAACGAATCATTCAATCAGTTTGGATAGGTTATTAGGAAAATTGTATTCCTGAGTTCAATCAATGAAAACGCCATATTCCTGTGAGGTACATAGCAAAAATAGCGATTCGCTTTTTTAAATATCTGGTTTAATGAAAGAAACGAAAATGCGAAATGCCCGTGAATATGCTGGTGAGAATTACCAGATATGAAATTTCCGCTAATCAAGGAAAACTGAATAAGAAGATTTTATCACTGTAGATGAGCTAAATTACAATTGATAAACGTCATAGTTTCTTGCGGTCATTTAAACACACACACACACACACACACACACACACACACACACACACATATATATATATATATTTAAAAAGGATTAATTCAAAGATGTTGAATGGCCATTTCGATATGAAGACCCCCACGGGGGACAACACATCACCTCAGCAACAGAAAAATCCTTTCAGAAACTCTTTTTTTTCTGTTGCTGAGGTGATGTGTTGTCCCCCGTGGGGATCTTCATATCGAAATGGCCATTTAACATCTTTGAATTAATCCTTTTTTAATATATATTGGCTCTGTAATATTTTATTACATAGAGCTCTCTTCCTGTATCATTTTTTAATATTAAAATAAAATTTTTAATATTAATTAGGATCGGGTTTTTGGGAATTTACCTTCATGCTTTTTTTTCCCTTGGATTGAAGTATCTAAATTAAAATATATATATATATATATATATATATATATATATATATATAATAAAGAACGTTGTGTATTAATTTGTATATATGCCTCTTCGTCCTACAGCACGAATGCTGGTGTCCAACAGGGCTCTATCCTGGGCCCGACGCTCTTCCTTATTTTCATCAACGACCTCCCAGATGAGATCAAGTCCAAGTAGGCATCTACGCAGATGACACTACAATATACTTTCGCTCCAGTAAGAAACCTGTCGTAGCGGACAGACATAATCTCGCTGCTGACCTTGAGCGGGATCTACACTCTGTGGTGAACTGGGGCAAGAAGTGGCTTGTCAACTTCAAATCATCTAAGACCAAGCTGTTGTCTGTCAACCATTACAGGCAACCTCTCCTGCCTCCCATAAGCATGGACCAAGCGATTCTCCCGGAGAGTAATACACTACGCCTCCTCGGACTTACCCTGTCCTCAGACCTCAAATGGAATCACTATATTGAATCCATAGCAAAATCTACTGCTAAGAAGGTTGGGTCACTATGTCGATCCAGGATGTTTTTTCCACCTGAATCCATCCTGCATATATACAAGTCCAACCATCCGTCCGTGCATGGAGTACTGCTGCCATTTATGGTCAGGTGCTCCTGCCGTTCTCCTCAGTGTTCTTGACAAGCTCCAAAGGAGAGTCTGTAATGTGATAGGTACTGATCTGGCGACTCGACTGCAGCCACTTCCCCATCGTAGAAATGTGGCCTCCCTTTGTCTGTTCTATAAATAGTTTCATGGCTTCTGCTCGGATGAGCTTAAGTCACTGATGCCTCCTCAACAGGTGTTTACTCGTGCAACCAGACTGGCAACTGGGTCCCACCCATTCACAGTCAGGTTAGCCAAATGCAGACGACAATTCTACTCCTGCAGCTTCCTCTCTCGCACTTCCCGCCTGTGGAACTCGCTCCCGTATTCTTGTTTTCCTGACGGCTACAACCTCCAGAAATTTAAATGCAAAGTCAATACTCATCTACTAACCACTGGACTCTAGCTCTCTCCCCTCCCCTGTATAACCTTCCCTTTCTCTCCACCTATGTATCTGTCATCGCACCTGCTTTCTCAGCTTTCTATTGTTCCTTTCTAACTAGTTTGTACTCCTCACTCTTTTCTAATTAATCTTTTTACAGTTATGTAACCCCCTGCACATCAGTGGCGTTTCCGCCTTGCTCGGGGTGAAATGATTAAATATATATATATATATATATATATATATATATATATATATATGAGTAGCCGTTTGGAAGACTGTGTAAAGACAAAATAGTTGGCAATAAGCGCAATACTGAGGGAAATGCATTTATGGCAAGCAGTCTTTGATATAAAGTGGTCAATATCAAAACCTTAAAATCGATCTATCTATATATATATATATATATATATACACAAAGAATCTCAAGATAGCCAAAACCTACCGCGGTTTCACACTATGGCTCGTCAGGGCAAAGGCAAAACCAAAGATAACCAAATAAATAGACAACCACCAAGACAAGGACTAACTAACCAGACCACAAACCAAGGGGGGGGGTTAAGGAGAGAAAAAAAACCTACACTAACACACTAAGCAAGGAATTTAATCTTATGGAATTTACATTTGTTTAGAATTTCTGTTTTAGCATTAAGTAGATTATGGGCAGGTTCGAACATAGCTATCGCTAATTTCTCCTCACCACATAAATTACAGAATTTACTGCCTTTGTTGTAATCGGGAGATTTTTTTTATTATTTCCATTTCAATATGGGGTCTTTTTTAGTTTTAGTTTTTATGTCCCATATATAATTAGATAAGGTCGTACTGTGTCTGTAAACTTCTCATTTTTAAATGAGGTCTTATGGTTATAAAACCTAATTTTAAACGAATCATGTGTAGCCCCTATGTACGTTTTAGGGTGTTTATCACTCTTTTCATTTTTATAAACTTTAACCCTATAGACTACATTAAATTGGTTACAATTACCTCTAATGGGGCACTCAGTTTTTATTCTACAATTACAATTATTGTTAGTAGTGTTGGTAGTGTTTGCAATAGTAGTACTATTTTTCAGTTTTCTTTTATTACTATTATTAATTATTTTGCCAATATTCGGCAAACAAGTGTAACTGAGTTTAATTGTGTTTCTATTAAATATTTTTTTAAGTTGGCTGTCATGGTTAAAATGTTTATCTATAAGGTTGAAAAACATTTTACCTATTTTAGATTTAACTTCCTTGTTAAAGGGGGGGGGTTAAACCATATTATGTTCCTGGATCTATTGTTATTTTTGCTTGTAATGTTATTTTGGTTTAAAAACCGGCCCAGTTTGTGCCGAAAAAGTAGCACTTCATTCGCTCCTTACGTTTATTGAAGAATTTGTGAATCCACGTATTTCTTTTTTACTTTTCTTGTGCAACTTATGTTGAACACCCCACCTTACATTTTACTAATTTTTCTTTTTTTATTAAAAATTGTTTTAATCGAGTTCCACTTTCTTTTCTGTAACGTCAAATTAATGTTTCCTGATAATTATTTAAAATTTTGCCAACGTTCACTTTTTGATAATGTGTTGGCCTAAAGAATTCTAAAGTGTCAGATACTGAATTTTAAAATTAATATACATAGGCGTGGGTTAAATAGGGACTTAGGTAATTTGAATCTTTATAAATATTTCAATAGTTAAACATTTTTTTGATACACTTAAAATTTTTTTCTTTAAAAAACAATTAAAAATATTATTACAGTTAGGTTTACGTTTAAAAATATCCAAAAACTCTATCGCTTTCTACGTCACGAGATGTAAACATCTCGCGACAGGCGCTCCTCACGACGAACGCTTCTAGTTTTAATTTTAAAATCATTTGTTTCTGATGAAAGGCCGTGGCCGGTCTGAAATATATATATATATATATATATATAGCAATAGAAATAAATAAATACTGTCAAAAATACATTTTTAAACTTTCAACGTTTTAGTAGTTTTTCCTATACATATCAAGACAGTATACGTGGATCATCATTATGCTATATATATAAAACTAGAACTTGCAACTCACTTAATGACATCTGCCCTTTATGTCTAAGTGAAAAACCACACATTCTCCAGTACCCTAACAGCAACGATTTATTAAACCGTAGAGACGAATTAGCAGTAATATGCAAACATCGCAAATATTTCTCGCTAAAATTTAAGTAAACAAAAAAAATCCAAACGAAAAAAATCCCAAAAGAAAACAAACCCTATACAATACCAACAAAAAGTAATGCAGTTGCAACAGAATAGTAGATAAATAAATAAAAAAATATATTTTATATTTATAAAATATGTTGTATAAAGGATAGATTTTATATCTTTTTATAAAAGAAATATATTTCTTAAATATTATAAAATATTATATTTTATAATATTATAAAATAGTTTAAATATTATGGAATATTATAAAATATTTTTTTATGAAATATATATTTTATAAAAAATATATTTTATAAAAAACAAAAAAAATAATAAAAAAGCACACACCCCAATACAAAATAACATACATTAAATTAGGAGAAACCAACCCCAAAACAAAGCAACACCTACCAACCCCTATATTTTTTATGAAAGATATATTTATAAAAAATATAATTTATAAAAACAAAAAAATAAAAAAACAAAAAATAGCACACACCCCAATACAAACTAACATACATTAAATTAAGGAGAAGCCAACCGCAAAACAAAACAACACCTACCGACCCCTAAACCAAACAACAACACGCTAGGCGCCAGTAGCATCAGCCCTCTCAAGATTAATAGATTAACCTATCCTGAACTCTGCAAAAAACAAACACTTAACCCTAAGACCGGAAAAAAAGGTCAACAGAACTCAAAATACAGACCAACCCCTCCACCACCCGAAAATAACAAATCCAACACAAATAAACTGGCTTTTTCAACTAGATAATTCTCATTTCTAAAAAATCACCTGAGGATGAAGCCAACAGCATAATGGGCTGGCTTCAAAACATGAAAATTTTTGTGTAGTGATACTATGAATTTATAAAGACATCGTAGCAACCATCACAGTATAACGCTCTACATTTGTATCGAGCACTCTTTGTAAAAGTAAATGCATGAACAAAAGGTAAATAAACCTACGAGTTCAACTTAGTTACAATACAACACTATATATATATATATATATATGTGTGTGTGTGTGTGTGTGTGTGTGTGTGTGTGTATTAACTTTCATTATATGTTTAAGTTTTATTATAATACAAACTTTTAAAGCAACCACACCGAAGAGGAATGAAGGTAGTACTTTTTTATGATGTACAAATTTTAAAGATTGCATCTATATATATTTTAAGGTGGAAAACAGAATGGAGAATATATTGAATTGCAAAAATCGAATGTCGTACAGTCGTATCTACTTCGGAATCTCAGTCAATAGGATTTAAATAAATATTGAGTTTTATGGGAGAATAAATTTAAATCTGTATATTACAATACAACCTTGTATAATATTAGCGATAAAAAAAGCTATGCATCAGGCTACGTCATTTAAACGGGTATCATTAAACGGGTATCATTAAACTAAAATAATGTTCTTTTTTGTTTCAATATATATAAATTGTTGTCTTCACCTTTGTTGTCATATTCCACAAGGTTTCCAATGTATATCAGCTGAAAAATGCTGAGGAGTACAACGGCCGAGATGTATTGAATAGGAAAATAAAGATACACTCCTGATCAAAAATTTAAGACCACTTAAAAATCTTTAAAAATATATATTTTTTTTACAGATAGATTTTAAACTCCTCCCACTTAAGGTTACCAATACTACAATCTAAAAGGTTATGGAAACAAAAAGCTGCATTCCAAGCATTTTATTTAGAAATTTAAAAGCTGTGTAGCTGTTTAAAAAAAAAACACTATTAAAGAAGGAGAATAAGGGATGAAATCGATCGTGCAGTTCGAAATGAACTTCCTAAAAATGAACAAATGTTGTTTAAATGCTTGCAGGATGCTTAGAATTAACTTTCATCAACTTGTTTTTATAAGTTATTAGAAAGAATGCCAAGGATTTGTTATGCAGTAATAAAGGCTCGTGGTGGTTTCTTTGATGAAAAGAAAATATGAACTAACATTAATTAAATTTGAAATTACTCTATGTTAATTTTAGTTTTAATTATTGTACAATTATGAGCAACAATGAAATATATCTATATTTATTCTTCTAAGACACAAAATGTGTTAATTCTTTATCTTAGAGAATAATTCTAAGTGGTCCCAAACCTATGGTCGGTAGTATATATATATATTTGAGATGTGGTAGTATTTACACTATTTACATTATTCAGGTTGTTGTCCTTGTTTGGTTGCTATTTGTAGGACGTTTTAGCCGTTGTACGCTCCGGCCTTCTTCAGGTGCTAGGAATTTTAACCCGAACCCTATATTACGGTCACTGGGGTATATTTTTTTTTTTTTTTTTTAATCATATCACCCCAAGCAAGGCGGTAACGCCACTAATGCGCAGGGGGCTACGTAAGGGTAAAAAGAATGGAAAAGAGAAAGCCGGAAACCACATCCTAAACAGGAAACAAGGGATGAGCCTCTTCACCTGTTCAATAGATGTGGGTGGAGTGTGAACAGGGCGATAGTTTAGTCTATCTACTCCAATTGAAAAATAATAAAAAATAAAAAAAAATAAAAAAGGAAAGAGTGAAAAGATTGGAAAAGAGAAAACCGGAAACCGCATCCTAAACAGGAAACAAGGGATGAGCCTCTTCACCTGTTCAATAGATGTGGGTGGAGTGTGAACCGGGCGATAGTTTAGTCTATCTACTCCAATTGAAAAAAAAATAAAATAAAAATAAAAATAAAAAATAAAAAAGGAAAAGAGTGAAAAGATTGGAAAAGAGAAAACCGGAAACCGCATCCTAAACAGGAAACAAGGGATGAGCCTCTTCACCTGTTCAATTCTCATTCATTGTGTGAAGCCCCTTTTTGGTAATCATGGGTAATCTTCCTCTAACGCGACTCTTTATGTTACTTGTTCACCACTGCTGTAGCCTGGTACTGAACTCACAAATCATTGGGTCAAGTCACTGGAACCACTATATCCAGTAAGCCATTTTTTTCTTCAGGAGAGAGAATGAGAGCGAGAGAGCGAGAGAGAGAGAGAGAAGGTGTAGTGGGAAAATATAAACTGAAAAGTAAATTAAAAACATGCGTCGAGAAGAAAGGTATATGGCCGGGAATACCCACTATAAAATGACCATGTGTCACATCCAGCCTACGTGGGAAGGCTAGTAAATATAGTCGAGAAGAAAGGTTGAAGGTGTAGGGTCACTAAATTTTGAATAGGGGCAGAGGTGTATCCCTTGTGTACTTTTTAGGAATGGATTTCTGTTTCCTTTTTTTAAAGTTTTCTAATTCACCAAGAATCTCTACTGGCAGCAAAGAATCTCTCCTGGGACATGCAATGAGGAAAGAGGTCCTGGAGAACCTGATACTGACTGGTCAGATAGAAGGAAGGAGAGACAGAGGAAGGCAGCTGATAACATATTTGCAGGGTCTGATCAGATGTATGACGGAACGGGGGTTGTCTGGAGCAACAGGCTCAAACATACTAAGAGCCACAAGGGATAGGGAGACATGGAGAACCATGATCGCCTACGTCCTGAAGGGACAGGGCACATAGAATAAGAAGAAGAAGAATTCCCTTTCATACCCTGAAACGCCTTGGGTCTTAATAGCATTATCGCTATGCCTGGGATGAAAATGTTTTATTAAAAGAAATCACTATGCGTCATCTCTTTCCTCTTTAGTTTTCCCTCTCATTTCTAAAAATTCCTTCGAACTTTTGTTGCTGATATTTCATCTTCAGACACATCCGACCGATATAAGGGAGGAGAAGTCATTTATCACGGTGCAAACAAATAGAAATAAAACGGTGGGTGGAAAAGGGAATCGATAGAGAAATGGCTGTTAAAGGGAAAAGACGGAGAGGAAAGAGTTTGGGAAGAAGGAAAGAAAATGGCCGAGTAAATACGCGGAAGCGATCAGATTATTGTGGCGATCGACAAATAACTGTTCTCATCGGTGTTGGCTAAAGACATCAGCTAAGTTGATCTTGCATCCAAAGCTATCCTCTTTATTATAATAAAGACCGTTGTGTATTAATTTGTATATATATATATATATATATATATTAGTCATCCGCATACAAGCCCGTTTCGCTGTATCACAGCTCATCAGTGTGGCTAGACATATCCACTTGCTTCTGGCCAGGAAAGAAACTCGACCGATTTTGGTATCAGTCGGAGTCTCTACTCCCTAAGCCATCGGCGCATGGGGTTAGAGAAGGGAAATTTTAACGTCTTGTATGTAAGCAGTGTATACAGACGCCAGTCACCGAGAGAACTCAATTCATTTCTGAAGAGTCACAAATTAGAGGAGGAACATATATATATATATATATATATATATATATATATATATATATATACTTTGAAAAAACAGTAGCTACTCTACCATCTACGCATCGCTCATTCAGTAATGAATTAGAGCAATCTGGCCACTGGCGTATGATACATCATACGCTAAAAGTCTGCCTCCTTCTTCCCGGCGCCCATAACTTAGAGGTAGAATCGCCGACTGATGCCAGTTCGGCCGGGTTCCAATCCTGGGTTAAAAGCAGTCGGAGTTTAACCGTACTGATGAGCTGTGATACAGCGAAAAAGATCTGTCTGCGAATGACTCTCTCTCTCTCTCTCTATATATATATATATATCCTGTTTTTATAATCAATACCCTTGTGTATATATATATATTAATTTATATTAGAACATGTATACAAACTACTACTTCCAAAATTTATTGCTGGTAACATTTTCTTCAGCAACAATTAAGAGGTGGTTCCATGCTTCTCAAAATCTCATAGTCTTGCTGCCGGATTCAGGACGGAAACTAATGAAGATACCCAAATTGGTAATCATTTATTTTTCTTTCTTTCTTTTTTTCTTTTTTTTCATAACTAAATTTCTTTTAAATTCAAGGTACAAAAAATCACTCAATGTGGTGGGTTATCGAATACGATGGGTGATATGAACATCAGAGCTGAATGTAAGAATTAAAGATTATGGAGATATGGCAGATAGATAAATATTGACCACGAACATGAAAATATTGATATTGTAGTATTTTGGAAAGCAAACACGCGTGAGTCAGTTCCTTAAAGAAGGAATTATCTGGAAAAGATTTTTAAGTAAAAAACCCTTCTTACCAAAGTAATATGTAAGGAATAAGACTGATTAATTTTTTTTTTCTGATTGTATTATAAGTTCTTATACCGAAAAATTCACCTTATTTATTGAATGAACCTCGTATGTATGCATATATATATATATATATATATATATATATATATATATATATATATGATTTTTCTCCAATTTCTGAAAGGATTTTTCCGTTGCTGAGGTGATGTGTTATCCCCCGTGGGGATTTTCACATCGAAATGTTCATTCAACTATATTGAATTAATCCTTTATTAATTTATATTTGCTCTGTAATATATTATTACATGGAGCTCTCTTCCTGTATCATTTTTTAATATTAAAAAAAAATTTTAATATTAATTAGGATCGGGTTTTTGGAATTTACCTTCCTGCTTTTTTCACTTGGATTAAAGTATCTGATTTAATATATATATATATATATATATATATATATTTTTTAATCATTTCACCCCGAGCAAGGCAGAAACGCCACTGATGTGCAGGGGGTTACATAAATGTAGAAAGATTAATTAGAAAAGAGTGAGGAGTACAAGCTAGTTAGAAAGGAACAATAGAAAGCTGAGAAAGCAGGTGCAATGACAGATACATGGGCGGAGAGAACGTGAAGATTATACAGGGGAGGGGAGGAGAGAGCTAGAGTCCAGTGGTTAGTAGGTGAGTATTAACTTTGCTTTTAAATTTCTGGAGGTCGTAGCCGTCAGGAAAGCAAGAATACGGGAGTGAGTTCCACAGGCAGGAAGTGCGAGAGAGGAAGCTGCAGGAGTAGAATTGTCGTCTGCGTTTGGCTAACCTGACTGTGAATGGGTAGTGGAACTCGTGTGACTGAGCATGACTATTTTGACTTTGGTTTGAAGATTTTTATGGATTACGATTCTCTTGTTGGTATCGTCTAAGATGACTCCTTTTTTAAATTAGTTCTGGCAGTGATCTACACTTATATATATATATATATATATATATATATATATATATAGAAAGACAGAGAGATATATAGATGGAGGCTGAAAAATATTAACCAAAAAAACGGTTAAATATATGCATTCCAAAATAAAACTGTAAGAACACAAGAAACATTTAAGAAACAAGATTTTTTCCGTTTGGAAGATTTAACCCTCTAGGGCAATATATATATACGTTCGTATCGTCTGATAAGCTGGATGATGCTATCGTTGAAAGACGATAAGAAATCACAGTAATTGACGATACGAACGGATCCTACACAAAATAAAAAGACAAAACTTGTTTATATTATTCAACGAATCCTGTATTAATGAAAAGATGTTGCCAAAATACAAACAATATATATATATATATATATATATATACATGTGCATGTATGTGTGTTATGATCAAACAAGAAATTTGAACTGCTGTCCAGTAGCAATCCTTCCATATGATAAGGAATCCTTGACAATCCCTTGACAGAAGAGATAGATTGAGCCAAGAAAAAATTTTGTTTTACAGATGATGATGTGAATGCCATGGATATTGTTGGGACGCCCGCGCCTATTCGGCTATAATGGACTATTCCATTACTATGTAAAGTAATGGTGGCATCTACGTAGGGGAGTGTGTCGAGCAGCCGATCGACAAGTCAGTCGTAGACTTCCGGTGACGACCCGGAAGTAACCATTGCTCATACGACGTCCTACGACGGTTGAGACGATTAAACTTTATTCTTGTATTGGATACTAATAACCTTTGTAAATCCTATTTTCACGGAATACAACAATTAACCTATTACTGTTGTTGAGTTATTTATTCTTACTCACGATATAACAAATATGATATGAGACCAACGAGAATATTTTAAGAAGAATGGGAACAGAGATAGAGTTGGAATATTCATGAAGAAAGAGGTTATAGAGAACTTAACACTCACAGGATGTATTAAATGCAAAAGAACAATTAAAATATTGAGTAAGCTCTCTAAAGTTCTTCTGT
This sequence comes from Ascarosepion bandense, assembly GCA_037127315.1. Classification (NCBI taxonomy): domain Eukaryota; kingdom Metazoa; phylum Mollusca; class Cephalopoda; order Sepiida; family Sepiidae; genus Ascarosepion; species Ascarosepion bandense. The sequence continues at coordinate 4,672,788 of JBBBDQ010001353.1, forward strand.
AAATTAATGTCAGAATAAAAGCTGGGAATCATATAAATTGTACATACATTGTTTCTTGCAACAAAGAGTAGGTAGTTGTGGAGAGCCATGATGCTCTATGTCCACGTAGCATAAATAAAAATGTTTGAAAAAGAGAGAGAAAGAATAGTCTACTTACTGTCATGACTGTAAGCGACTCAGTATGCATAAACATGGTTGCTAAACTGAAAGCTGCCATAGAAACACAGTAACCATTTTAGATATTATTTTTGTTTGAACGATGGTACTGGCCGCCGGCTGGTATGAGAATCGGCAAAGCATTTAGAAAGAATCTCACGTGTTAAGAAAAATTGCTAATAATTATTCAGAGCGCAACTTAGATATGGCGGATATAGAATCGAATGGCCACCTATATATATATATATATATATATATATATATATATATATATATATATATATACGGAATGATATAGAAAATAAGGGATATTAAAAAATATATATAAGAAAAAATTTAAAAAAAAGAAACAAGAAAGTATTAAAAAATTATTTTTATTTATCTTTTTATTTTTTATATGATTTCACCCAAAGCAAAACATTCTACTGCTGTCACGGCAGGGTGGAGTAAAACGGCTCGGCGTAATATTGAGTGATCAAAGAGACGAGTTCGAATTCCTTACATTCGCTTACGTGCAAATACCTTTGAACGAATCCACCTCTCCAATTTTGGTCGAATCTGTCTCTTGTAAAGTAGAAGACAGCAAGAGAAGCCAGGTACTTACTGACGTTGTCCAGGGTACTATTTTTCTAGGATCTTTAGAGATGGATCCTTTGCATGAATTCCACTTTAAATTGGGTTTCAGACCAAGTCGGCCCTCAAATGCGTTGTGGTGCAGTGAATATCGGCTCGGTACTAGAAATCAGGGAAACCGAGTTGGAATTCCAGGTTAAAGGCATTAATTAGTCTCTATGGGTTAAATAGAAGAACACATTGGTTTTTATAGTTTTTGTTGACAACCAGTTTACACGATTAAAAATCTTCACACCGTATGCTTTTGGGAAACTCTTGTGGAGAAAAAATCCCGGAAACTTCTAAGGAAGAAACCGACTCAGCCCGTCTCAGTTCAGTAAGCAAGACAGTAAAGTTACTAAAGCACAAGTGTTTACTGAGTGTCTAAGAATAAGAAAAAAGAGAAACATTATTAAACTACTAGCATAGAAAACAGTTAAATCTTTCAAATCCAACTCTAAAATAATGAGACCATATTGCCAATCTTGTCTTTTTCTTCTATGTGCCTTGCCATTTCATTACGTAGGCGATAATGGCTTTAAACGTCTCCTATCCCTGTTCTGTCATCCACCTACGCAACACCCGTTCTGTCATCTACCTACTCAGGCCCTTCAAATATATCATCCGCTGCTATCCCCTGTCTCGTTTTCCGTCTCTCTGGCCTGTTAATATCAGGTTCTCCAAGTCCCCCTTCCTCAGTGCATGTCCCAGAAACTTTTGCTGTTGGTATCAGGTTCTCCAAGTCCTTTCTTCCTCATTGCATGAACCAGGAACTTTAGATGCTCAATCTGAATTTCCTTTTAGTTTCCATCCTTACTAAAATCTCATCATTGGTCACATGCTGGATCCATGATATCCAAGACATCCTTTTGTTGAATCGTATTTCAATTGCTTCAAGTTGGTCCTTCAGCTTTGATGAGATTGTTCAGCATTCACTGCCATATTGAAGAACCGACACCACATAGCAATCCAGTACTCTTTTCGTTGTTTTAGCGACATTTTCCTGTCTCTTAATACTCTACCTAGCTTCTGGAATGCGTCCTTCGCCATACCAATTCGCTTTCGAATCTCTGTGTCGCACTTTCCGTCTTCTGTTAGAACGCTTTCTAGGTATTTCAATTTTTGTACCTACTTGATTTTAGTATCCCCCACCTGTATTTGGAATTTTAGGTTGCTCTTTTTGCTGATGACCATGCATTCAGTTTTCTTGCAGTTTATTTGTAGTCCTTTCTTGTCACTCTCTTCAGCTAACTTCTGTATGAGGTCCTGTAGTTTCCTTTCCGTCTCTACTATCATCACTGTATCATGTGCGTACCTTATGTTGTTCAAATTGTGGCCTCCGATGACAAATCCTGGCATAGCTTTTAATGTCCTTATAATAGTCTCGCTGTACAAGTTGAATAGATCCGGTGAAAAGACACATCCTTGTTTTACACCTATTTTTATCTTTGTATATCTGCTGAATTCGTTACCTGTCCATATGCAGACGGTTTGCTTACATTAGAGAATCTTGAACTGCTCTTAAATTAATAATATCTAGGTACCAATAAGAAATTTTATCTTAAGTTCATTTTAACATAAAAATATGGCTGCCATGTTACGACGGTGAGAGAGTGACTAAAGCCTAGATGCCAGGTCAGGAACAATGATATTGTTGATTGTTCATTGGATTTTAACAAACAGGAACCCCACACCAGATGTGACAGCAATATTGCATACATGGACGAAAGGCTAGCTTACAAATATATAAGTTCTGGAACGAATAATTTTCTAGTGCGACACAGTGAACCAACTCTCTAAATTGAAAGTTCAATGCGGGTGTGCAACTTGAGATGAAAAAGAGTTTAAGTGAATGAGGTCAAATAGAACCCCCCGTCCACACCCAAATTGAAGAGGAAAATGAAATTTACAAAGATATTGGGATGGGTTACAAGGAATGGGGTCTAAGATGAGAAATAATCAACAATGATCCATTTTTCAGATTTTGATGAAAGCTAAAATGGGGTGACCTGCTTATTTATCTTTCGATGTGCATTATGGTGCAGCTGATATCGGCTCGGAACGGGAAATCGAAGAGCCGAGTTCGAACTTCGTTTCAATTCGTTGCATTCACTTATGCACATATACACTTGGGAAAGGTATTAATTCGTCGCAGTTGTGGGTTAGAAACCAGTACAGATTGGGTTCTGTAGCCTTGATTGGCAACCAGTCTCCGGCAGAAAGTAATGGCAACCTACTGCGAGAAAATATTCTGCCGACTCAGTTATGTCTCTTTCGAGGTATGATCGCTCAAGTGTATATCACGTATGACACTTTACTGACTATGATAGTTAGAAACGCAAGTAAAGATTTTACTGGGCATAAAATGGGGGATCTTTTTTCTATAGTTATAAAGTAATAAACTGATACCCCACTAATTAATACTTATCATTATAATAATATAATTGTTTTCTTTTCCTTCCAGTTATGGGTTAAATAAATGGATAGATTGGGTTCTATTTGGTTGGCAACAAGTCTTCCACAGAAACTAACGGTAACCTACCGCGGGAAAGTCTTCTGCCCAGTCAGTTATGTCTATTTCGGGACATGACCGCCTAAGCGTGTATCACGTATGGCACTTAACTGACTGACTGACTAACCACGAAACAGTGTCCGAAAAAAGTCATAATGTGGAGTTCTAGAGTATGTCGAATTCGCGCCGTTTTAGGGTTGCAGAAGAATAACATTGCATGCCCATTGTCCTCCATTTTCAGCCATGTATCTGACCGAACCAAATTTAGTTAATCTATCGAGGAAAACGCAAGAACATATGTAATATAACAATCTGGCCCCACCCGAGGAAGGCTGATGCAAGCGAGGGTGTTTCCGGTCGTTGAAAGGAACGGATGTCGTTTGACCTTATTTCCGGCAGCAGCGGAAATAACTACAGAGGCAAACAGAACAGGTGTCTCTGAGAATTACGTGGGACGTGCGTGGGCGAGGCAAAACCGGAAGAAAAAGTCCCGGTTCTGGAAGATTATAAAAAGACCTCGGCACACGGATTCGCCAGTAGTAGTAGAGGAGCGACAGAGATCGGCCGGTGAAGAGAGACACAACAGATAAGACTACACTCCCGTCAACCCATTAGAAGCGCGCTCTCTCAATTCTCTGTTCCCTATGCTACACGGTTCATCGTCATTAATAAAAATATAACTTATATTTTTATATATATGCGTGTTTGTTGTTTGTCGATATACAACACATACAGCAACAAATAAATTGACAAAAACAGAAGCGAGACTGAATCAAAATGTGTTGAAAAGAAAGGAGATAACAATGGGAGAAGGAAAGGAAATAATCATTTTCTGGGAAAAAAGAGAGAAGCGACAAAGAATTCTAATTATATCAATGGAACACTATGGCCATTTATTTTGATAAAAAAGATGTCTTCGGCTCTTTTGTTTTATTCATCTTTCTATTTTATTTTATTTTATTTTATTTTTTTGCAGGAAAATGGATGCAGATGTGACCTGAATTTCTATTAGAGTTTTTGTTGAAGGAAGGAAGGAAGGAAGGAAGGAAGGAAGGAAGGAAGGAAGGAAGGAAGGAAGGAAGGAAGGAATCGAGAGAAAGAATAAATGGGATCAGGGGAAATCGCCCAAGGCATAAAAATGGTGAAATGGTGAGAGAAATAAAACTGACAATGACAGAGAAAGAAAAGGAGAGAGAAAAATGTTTTGTTAAAGGAAGGAAGGAAGGAAGGAAGGAAGGAAGGAAGGAAGGAAGGATAAAGAAAAATAAAAGCGAGAGCAAGAGTAAATTCGATAAGAGGAAATCGCCAACATCATAAAAATGGTGAATTTGTGAGAGAAATAAAACTGAATTTAGAGAAAGAAAAAAAGAGAGAGAAGTTTTGTCCAAGGAAGGAAGGAAGGAAGGAAGGAAGGAAGGAAGGAAGGAAGGAAGAGAGAAGAATAAAAACAAAGACAAGCAAGAGCAAGAGTAAATTCAATAAAGGGGAAATCGCCAACATCATAAAAATGACGAATTTGTGAGAGAAATAAAACGGAATTTAGAGAGAGAGAGAGTGAGAGAGAGAGGGGGGGTAGAAAGAAAGAATAAACAAAGAAAGTCGTGAATAAATAAACAAATCGAAAGAAAAATCAGGAAAGAAGATGGAATTTAAAGCAAAAGAAAGAAAGAAAGAAAGACACAAACAAAAAGATCGGAAAAAGAATAAAAAGAAAAAAGAGAGAAATATCAAGAAAAGAAACAATGGTAAACATAGAAACAAACAAATTATCAATGCAACAGAAACAAGATTCATCATGAGAGAGAAAGGTACTAAAAAAGACAGAAAAAAGAAAGAAAGAAAACCAAATAAAGAAATAAAAAACAAAATAGATAGGAAGAAAGAATAGAAGAGAAAAAATGAAAAGGACGAAAGAAGACAAAGAAAACAAAGGACAAAAGCAAAAAAGATGTAAAAAACAAAAGAATGAACGAAGGGAAATGAATAGAATGTAGAAAAAATAAGTCTCAAAAGATATAAAATGAAAAAAAAGAAATAAGAATCAAAGATATAATCAACATTATGATGATAAAAATAAAAATGAAAGAAACAAAAGAACACAGGAATATTCAAAAACAAAGAAAAAATTTAAAGTGAAAGACAGAAAAAAAAGAACAAGGAAGACAAAATATAAAAGAGCAGTGGTGAAAGAAAGAAAGAAAGAAAGAAAGAAAGAAAGAAAGAAAGACAATTTTAGATGAAAAAAGAAAGAAAAGAACAAGGGAAATGAAATGTAAAAGAAAGAAAGAAAGAAAGAAAGAAAAGAACAAGAAAAATTTAGATAAAAGAAAGAAAGAAAGAAAGAAAAGAACAAGGGAAAGAAAATGTAAAAGAACAGTGGTGCAAGAAAGAAAGAAAGAAAGAAAGAAATAAAGAACAAGGAAATTTTAGATGTGTGAAAGAAAGAAAAGAACAAGGGATAGAAAATGTAAAAGGAACAGTTGTGAAAGAAAGAAAGAAAGAAAGAAAGAAAGAAAGAAGAAAAGAAAGAGAGAACAAAGAAAAATGGCTTTAAAGGAAAGAAAGAAGTTAATTCTAAAACAAAGAACAGCGATGAAAGAAAGAAAGAAAGAAAGAAAGAAGCAAACAAGTAAACAAACAAAAGAACACAAGAAATAAAGAGAGAGAAAAATATTTAAAGTGAAAGAAAGAAAGAACGAGAAAATCATAAATAAAAGAAACAAGAAAAAGAATGAACAAGAAAGAAAAATCGGTTTACAGGAAAGAAACGTTAATTTTAAAACAAAGAATATAAGTGAAAGAAAGAAATAAAAAAAAAACAAAAGCACGCAAGAAGTATTGAAATAAAGAGAAAATACATTAAAATAATAAAAAAGAAAGAACGAGAAAATCTTACATAAAAGAAAGAAAAGACATAACAAGTAGGGAAATGAAATATGAAAGAACAGAGTGAAATAAATAAATAAAAGAAAGAAAGAAAAAAATAAAGAAAGAAAAAAAGAAAGAAAAAGATAACACGAGAGTAAAATGTTTTTAAAGGAAAAAAAGAAATTGATTTTAAAACAAAGAACAACGGTGAAAGAAAGACTAAGAAACAAGTAATTAAAGTGAAAAAATAAAATAAAACTGAAAGAGAAAAAGACAAATACAACATTAGAAGAAAGAAAGAAAGAAAGAAAGAAAGAAAGAAAGAAAGAAAGAAAGAAAGAAAGAAAGAAAGAAGTAAATTTCAGAAGAAAGTTGGAAAGGAGGAAAAATAAAGAACAAGTGAGAAAAAGGAGTTTAGATGACAAAAAAAACGAAAGAGTAAATTAAAAAAAAAGAATGAAAAAGAGATCTGCTTACTCACATGCAGCTCCAGGGTTGAATAACTGCAGCTACCTGATGTGCGTGCCATATACCGATGCCGTGGATTAAACGATATTCACGAATTAGATTTTGTTTACCGTGACTACCAGAAATTTACTGATGTTTGCAGCACATCCTATCCGTGCGCAATAAATTCTGACTCTAGCCAAGACGTAGGTTAGTGGTGTATCCATACCTTGCCCTGGTGCTTCCGTAAACAGCGCCGTGTCATACGTTCATGATGGCAAGGTTACGTTATTTTTCTGGCAAAGACCAATATCATTGAGCAATAATGTTGTTTTCACAAAGAGGTGTAATAGGAATGCAACAAAATCTGCTGATGTCAGAAATGTAATGACAGACAACGGTCTCTATAGCGCCCCTGTCAGGATTAACAGAGAATATAACCCTTTATTGTTTTTATTATCTGACTAGAAACTACCTGCATACGGACAGGTAATGAATTCAGCAGATATACAAAGATATACAAAGTTGTGTCTTTTCACCGGATCAATTCAACTCGTACAGCGAGACTATTATGAGGACCCTAGATGTTTATGCCAGGATTACGTTATCGAGGTTACAATTTGAACAGCATAAGGTACATAGATGATACAGTGCTGATAGCAGAAAAGGAAATAAAACCACAAGACCTCCTAGAGAAGGTAGTTGAAGAGAGTGACAAAAAAGAACTACAAATAAATTGCAACAAAGCCGAATGTATGGTCATCAACACTCAGGAGCCCAAAATGCCAAATACAGGTGGGTTATACTAAAATCAAGTTGGTAAAAAAAAATTCAAATACCTTGGGAAGTGTTTTAACAGAAGACGGAAAGTACGTCACAGAGATCCGAAGGCGAATTTGTATGGCTAAAGACGCGTTCTAGAATCTAAGTAAAGTATTAAGAGACAGGAAACTTTTACTAGAAAAAACGAAGAAAGTACTGGATTGCTATGTGATGTCAGTTTTTCAATACGGCAGTGAATACGGGACAATATCATCAAAGATGAAGGAAAAACTTGAAGCAACTGAAATATGGTTCTACAGGAGGATGCTGCGAATATTATGGATCGAGCATGTGAGCAATGCTAAGGTTTTAGAAAGGATGAAAACGAAAAGGAAATTAATATCGAGCATCAGAAAGAGACAACTAAAATTCCTGGGGCATGCAATGAGGAAGGAGGGCATGGAGAACTTGATACTAACAGGCCAGATAGAGAGGAAAATAGACAGAGGAAAGCAGCGGATAACATATTTGAAAAGGCCTGAGCAAAGGGGTTGCGTGGTGTTACAGGAGAAAGCGTCCTAAGAGCCACAAGGGATAGAGAAACGTGGACAGCCATGATTTCTTACGTTCTGAAAGGACAAGGCACATAGAAGATAGGGCAACAGTATTCAGTGCACAGACAGGTTGTAGTATTACTGCGTTTACAAGCTGGATTCACATGTGGTCTCCTCCGCACACTAACTCGACCGTCTACTGAATGCTGTTAGAATGTGACACACCTCACCAAAAGAAAGAATACCAATCCTTCAAAATTCAATAAATATTAACGTAATTTAAGCGTGCATGTTTTTAAAAAATTCACCCCAAGTAATGCAGGACAGCCACAATTGCGCGAGGGTTACAATATGAAAAAAAAATGGGTATGGAGAGTATTAAGGAAAGTATAAAACATGACGTGATTCAAAAAGATAAAAGATGACAGTTGACGTTGCATTTAAGTTTTTAGAGATTATACCTATCAGGGTTCCATACGAGGGAAGTGCGAAAGGACTAGAAGTAGCGGTTACATTTAACTATTTCAACGGTAAATGGGTGGGACCTAAATACCAAACTAGTAGCGATCTTAAGTTCGTATGGTCGGAGCAATAAAGTTCGTCGGAGCAGATGTCAGGAAACTATTTGTAGAAAAGACAGAGGGAAGCCACCTGACGTCATTGAGAAAGTGACTGAAGTCGAAATGCTAAGTCAGGGTCGATTACATTGCAGATCCTTATAGAATTACTAGATGAATAGCAGGAGTACCTGACTGGATACGGCAACAGTATTCAATGCATAAATATACAAGATGGGTTCTGATGATAAAAACCTTATTGAGATTCTTAGTGTATTTTGATTGCACGTTTAAATTCGTTTAACATTTCAACTATTAAACAAAAGCAGACACCTCGAGGTATAAACATGGTACCCTTGAAACCAACCAAAAAAATTAAGATTGATATATAAATACAAACGCTACTAGATAGAAGCATGGTGTAAAGTATTTAAATTATTCAGACTATTGTCCTCATCTTTGTTGCCATTTGTACGACGTTTCGGCCGTTGTACGCTCCGGCATTCATCAGTTGCTAGGAATTTCGAACCGAACTCTTTATTACAATCACTGGGGTATATCATCCCCATTCTTTGCGTACAACATCGATTGGAAGTCATCAGTTACCTCCCTCTGACCCTGCATGTTCACCACTGCTGTAGCCTGGTATTGACCTCACAACGCTTAGAGTCAAGTCAGGAACTAACCAACGTCTATATCCACTGGGCCATGTTTCCAAGAACAACCGAATTTTTGGGACTTATAAACCTAATGTCCAGTAAACCTTTTTTACAAGAGTTCATATTGCAATTTTTGATGTTAATGGTTTTCTCTAGTATTTTTTACCAGAGCTCATATTGCAATTTTTGACACTAATTTCTCTGCCACTCCGAATTACTGGTTCCCATATTGTGTTTATCTCTATGCTTGGTCGACTTAGGAGATTTTTGAAGCCTAGCATATGTGCTGATTCCTTTAAGTTTACGTAGTTTCCAGTGGCGTTCTCTATCTATTATTTCAACTTCATCCCATACGGAGCGGTGACCCCCTTTCTCCCTCCATATATGGTAAGCTACGCCTGGCTTTTCTATCTCCCCTCGTGTTACGGCCTTGCGATGTTTTTGTAGGCTTACCTTAAGGGGCCAGCCTGTCTCTCCTTTATATTTCTTTCCAAAACTACACGGAATGGCGTACGCACAGTCCTTAGTCATGTCCTGCTCTGTTGGAGGTCTTACTCAGGAGAGGTACCTGCGAAGTGTAGAGCCACTCCTGAAGATCGTCCTGATGTTATATAGACCACGGATCCTTTGTATTTTCTCCGATAACCCCTTCATATAGGGTAGACAGACCGAGGCTGTTTTCTGAGAGTTTTTATTCTCATGCACCCTCCTTTCTGTGTATGTTGGGGTTGTTGCCATGTACCCTGGATAATTGTTTCGTTGTAGGATACTGCTTATACTGACCATTTCCTGTTCATATGACTAAAGGCAGCGAAAGATCCCTTTCTTTACACTGTATTGGTGGTGGGAGTTGAAGTTGAGGTATTGTCCGGAATGTCGGCTTGCGGTATACAGATGTCTTGCGGTATACATGGCCCAGTGGATAGAGACGTTGGTTAGCTCATGACTTGACTCATAGAGTTGTGAGTTCAATACCAGGTTACAGCAGTGGTGAACAAATAACTTGCAGGTATAGTCGAGATAACCCATGACTTTCAATCGAGGCTTTACGCAAGGAATGAGGATGATACACCCAAGTGATTGTAATAAAGGGTTCGGTTCGAAATTCCTAGCACCTAGCATCTGACGAAGGCCGGAGCGTACAACGACCGAAACGTAGTACAAATGGCAACAAATATGAGGACAATAGTCCGAATAATGTGATTACTGTAAATACTACCTCAGAAATATAGACAAATAATAAAGGGTGATTTTATTTTACTTCAATTTATGAATTGTTTTATCTATATATCTAGAGTTATAGGAATTATTTTCAAAACACGATCAGCATATTGTGGCCATGTTCATAACTGATGTTATTAAGTTTGACTTTTCTTTTTTATTAATAATCATTCAACTTTTTTTAACCTTTTTACATGCAGATGGGTCTTTTATATTTCTATTGTCGAGTATGTTGCCGGTAAAATTTGGTAGTTTTCCGCGTTTAATTAAATATATATAATGCAGAACAGTTTGTGAGTTCAATACCAGTTTAGCAGTGGCTTACAGGATTAAAGGGAGATAACTCATGAGTACCAAAGAGACACTATTACACAAGAAATGGAGATGTTATACCACAGTGATTGTAATAAAAGGTTCGGTTTGAAATTCCTAGTACCTGAAGAAGGCCGGAGCGTACAACGACCGAAACGTCGTACAAATGGCAACAAAGATGAGGACAATAGTCCGAATAATGTAAATACTGTAAATACTACCTCATCTGAGAAATAAAGACAAATACTAGTTGTGATGCATGTACAAAGAAATGAAAACTAAACAACGTACAATGTAATGGCGAAAGCATACGTCTGCTTTATTTTGTTTCCAGAACAATTTTCTGGTGATACTAAATAAATAACAGAACATGATTAATTTATGATAAAGTCTTATTAATTGTCCCTTTTTTTATCATACTTAGACATCAAGTGGAATGTCTACATAGAATCCATAACTAAATCCGCTATTAAGATGCTAGGTTCTCTGTGCACGGCCAGGTAGTTATTTTTCAGCTGAAACAATCCTGCACATATACAGATCTTCCATCCCCCCGCCCGTGCATTGAATACTGCTGCCATATCTGGTCGGGTGCTTCTGCTATCCACCTAGGGGTTCTTGACAAAATCCAACGGAGAATCTGTACTGTGATCGATCCCGACTTGGCAGGTCAGATACAGTAACTTTCTGGCCGACGCAAAGTGACTTTCCTGTGTCTCTTCTACAAGTACTTTCACGGCTTCTGCTCTGATGAACTTAGCCCACTGATGCCCACTATATACGAATTTACTCGAGCCACAAGATTAGCAACTTTTACTGTGAAACCAATAAAATGTAAACGCAAATACTCTTTTCCATCAGCTTCTTTTTCTCGCACTTCCCGCCTGTGGAATTCCCTTCCGTTTACTTGCTTCTCCGACAGCTACAATCTCCAAGAATTTAAATGTAAAGACAATAGTCATCTCCTATCTCACTTTTGTGGACCCAGAATTGGTCTGGAAGAAAACTCGAACTCGGGAATTAGTGAAAATGTAAAGCAATAGTCATTTCCTATCTCACTAACCTGGATCCTCTCTCTCATGCACTTTTCTCCGTCCACACCACTATTATCAGTATTCTCATCCTTCTCTTATCCACTTCCTGACACCCCTTATAACCTGTGACTATTTCTCATAACTTACCTCCTATGTAACCCCCTGCACAACAGTGGCAGTAAACTGCCTTGCTTGGGACTATATGATTATAAAAAAAATATATTTTTTATAATCATTTCATCCCAAGCAAGGTAGGATTTCCACCGGTGCACAGGGGTTTACAGAAAAAGATTAAAAAAAAACAGGGTACAAGGGATGCCGAAAAAAGGATAGGATTTTGATGGGATTTGTAAAAATGCTTGAGATTTAGAGAAGTAGACGATGGCAGCTGCATTTAAACTTTTGAAGTTTGTAGCTATCAGGGAAACAAATATACCAAATTCATGTAATCGGGAAAAAAAGTTCATCAGAGAAAAAGCCGTAAAAATATTTATAGAAAAGACAGAGGGAAGCCACATCACGTCGGCGAGAAAATGGATTAAGGCAACCTAACAAGTCAAGTTTAACTACGTTGCCCATCCTATTTTGGATATTGTAGAGAACTTCAAGATAAATAGCAGGAGCACCCGACGAGACATGGCAACCACATTTAATGAAAGAACGAATGGCATATTTATAAATATGCAAAATAGATTTTGATGAGAAAAACCGTCTGGCCCAACAGAGTGACACCAAGCTTCCTAGCAGGTAGATGCAGCTATAGTTTTGATGTAGTCGTTCCACTTGAGGTCGGTTCGAGAGAGTGAAGCCAAGGAGGCGCAGTGTGCGTCTTTATAGGAGACTATCGTTATCCATACTAATGGAAGGTAAGAAATTTGTTTATAATAGTTAAAGGGTAGCAGCTTCGTTTCAGAAGCATTAAAATTTATAAGCCATTTCCTACCCGATTCCAATATAGATGAGAGGTCCATTTCAAGAGCAGCAGCGAGGTTTACAATATTTATTTTGTAAAAAATACAAAATTGTGGCACAAGGCCAAAAAGGGAAGGGGTAGTGGTTGGTACTCACTTAACTATCCTATACCTAGCTAAACACTATCACGACCCAATCAAACATTACAATTTACACATTCACCACAAGAACCCATCCATCAGCTTCCAATCCTTCATACGGCACAATACCACAAATTTACAAGGAGCACCTAAAAAAGAGGGGAAAACCCATGACAATAAAAATGCATTTATATACAATATAAAATATAATTTAAAACATTTAATGAAAGATGAAACGATAGGAGGGGGATGAACACAAAAACAAACTAAAAATACAAGAAATTCTTTTAAACTAAAATAATAAACAATGTTAGTAAGACCCGTCCATCCCAGAAAAAAGAGTGGCCGCTGTATTCCGCCAAACGGCGAAATCAAGAAGCACACTCGCTAAGGGAGTGGGGGCGGGAGCGAGTTTTACTTTGTCAGCCTTGGCACATTTCTTATTAAGAGTGGAGTAAATGGTGATGTCATCTTCGTAGATGTCTCCTTGGTAACTGATTACATCAGAAAGATCATTGATGAAGATCAGGCAAAGTGTAGGACCTCGGATTTACGTGTATATAATAAAATAATAATGATATTAAATGTTTCCATTCAGGAAACATTTGAAATTGATTGACTAAAACTTTTGATTTGCTCTAGGGCCATATTTGATACAGTATGAAAACAAGCCTTGAAAGAAATATTTTCCTGAAAAATTTTTTTAAGAGAAATATTTTATAAATTTCAAATGAAAGCAGTACTGACTGCTCAGTCAATGAATACCAAATGTTTCCTTATAGGGAAATACCAAATGTTTCCTTATAGGGAAATACTGTATCAAATATGATACGAATGGCCCTAGAGGGTTAAGTAGTAATTAGTGGGGGATCTGTTTATTACTTCATAACGATATAGAACTGATCCCCCACTTTATGACAAGTAGAAGCCTTAATCATATTATATTATTAACCCTCTAGGGCCATTCGTATCATATTTGATACAGTATGAAAACAAGCCTTGAAAGAAATATTTTCCTGAAAAATTTTGTAAGAGAAATATTTTATAAATTTCAAATGAAAGCAGTACTGACTGCTCAGTCAATGAATACCAAATGTTTCCTTATAGAGAAATACCAGATGTTTCCTTATAGGGAAATTCTGTATCAAATATGATACGAATGGCCCTAGAGGTTTAAGTAGTAATTAGTGGGGGATCTGTTTATTACTTCATAACAATATAGAACTGATCCCCCACTTGGTGACAAGTAGAAGCCTTAATCATATTATATTATTAACCCTCTAGGGCCATTCGTATCATATTTGATACAGTATGAAAACAAGCCTTGAAAGAAATATTTTCCTGAAAAATTTTTTTAAGAGAAATATTTTATAAATTTCAAATGAAAGCAGTACTGACTGCTCAGTCAATGAATACCAAATGTTTCCTTATAGGGAAATACCAGATGTTTCCTTATAGGGAAATTCTGTATCAAATATGATACGAATGGCCCTAGAGGTTTAAGTAGTAATTAGTGGGGGATCTGTTTATTACTTCATAACAATATAGAACTGATCCCCCACTTGGTGACAAGTAGAAGCCTTAATCATATTATATTATTAACCCTCTAGGGCCATTCGTATCATATTTGATACAGTATGAAAACAAGCCTTGAAAGAAATATTTTCCTGAAAAATTTTTTTAAGAGAAATATTTTATAAATTTCAAATGAAAGCAGTACTGACTGCTCAGTCAATGAATGCCAAATGTTTCCTTATAGGGAAATACCAAATGTTTCCTTATAGGGAAATACTGTATCAAATATGATACGAATGGCCCTAGAGGGTTAATAACAGTTGTTTTTTTTTTTTAGATTTTTATAATTAAAACAAAATCCTACAGTCTACATTAGTGAGGAAGTATGAGATAAGACAGAAAATAATGTCACATTTGCAAGATGATATCAACTGATGCAAATCTCATTTGGTTGAATTTTATTAATCAATAATTATTGTCATTAATTATAACAGAAGAGCAACGTTTAAAATCTTTCATTATTTTGGCCATAAACTTTTGTATATTTTGATTAAGAGAAACAAAATATAAGAAAAGAAACATGAAGAGACATCCTTCCTAATTTATGGTTTGGTTTCTTTCACGGCATATAAATAGGTTATTTAATGCCAACAAGATTTTTACAATATCAAATATGATACGAATGGCCATAGAGGGTTAAAAAAGACATTTGTCGATGAAAGACAGAAATTAAAACCAAGACAGTCATGCGGCAAATGACAAAAATGAATTCCGTGTTCGAGGATTCACACCTCCTTCTGATTAATAAATTTATTCTTTCAAAATAAATATTTAACAATTTTTTAATCGTTTCAGTCCATGCAAAGCGGTAACGCCACTGATGCGCAGTGGGCTACATAAGAGTAAAAGATTAGATAGGAGGAAGAAAGTAAAGAGAAAGGCGAACCAGTTACATGGGGTGTCAGAGGAAGGAGCAAGAGAAGGATGGGAATACAGGTGTGATGACAGTTGCAAAAGTAGAGAGAAAAGAAAAGATATACTGGGTGATGTAGAAACAACTGTAGTCAAGTGGTTAAGAGACGGGTATTGACATGCATTTAAATTCTTGGAGGTTGTAGCCGTCAGGAAAGCAAGAATATGGAAGAGAATTCCACTGGCGAGAAGTACAAGAAAAGAATCTGATGGAGTAGAATTGTCGTCTGCATTTGGTTGATCTAACTGTGAATGGGTGACGGCCCCTTCTTCTGCGCGACTCACTTCGGTTGCCCTTCTACTCTACACAAACATCACCAGCGAAGACTAAAAGCATAAGATTATATTTTTATATATTCGTCTTCCTCGTTGTTTGTCCTGATCCAACGGCAATGCATAACAATATTTTATATTTAAACAGGGTTTTCACATTTTTCTTTGTTGTGGGTTGATTTAAATCCGCAATACATTTATAATATCTTTCTCATGACACAGTTTTCAAAAAATTACCCCTTAGAGTTATTTACTTCCTAAACTTTTTTCTCTTCGAGTTCCATGTGCTATACATTTTAATTGTTGCTACAGTTGGGAATCTTCAAGTGATGTTTTCTTGGTTAATGATACATTGCAGTGCTAGTTTGAAGCTTTGATAAAGGTTTATCTTTTTTCCGATCCTGACGATAAAATGATATAATAATTAATATGTGAAATATGGTTTTGTAATATCTATCTATCTATCTATCTATCTATCTATCTATCTATCTATCTATCTATCTATCTATCTATCTATCCACACGCCTCCACCCCACATATATATATATATATATATATATCGCTGAGTGATGTTAATTTGGTCGGGTTTCAATCCTGGCTAAAAGCAATCGGATATCTTACCGTACTGATGAGCTGTGATGCAGGGAAACTGATCTGTCTGCCGATGACTATTCTACGCTCTCGCACCCGGATTAAGCACTCTGGAAGAAGGGTGGACTTTGAAAAAACATTAGCTAATCTAGCATCTAGCATCTACGCATCTTTTATTCAGTAATAAATTAGAACACTCTCAGTTACTGGCGTGTGTTTACATGGTCTATCACACTCTAAAAGTCTGCATTCTTTTACCGAGCGCCCATAGCTCAGAGGTAAAATCGCAGACTGACATCAGTTCGGTCAGGTCTCAATCCTGTCTAAAAGCAATCGGATGTCTAACCGTACTGATGAGCTGTGACACAGCGAAACAGATCTATCTGATGATAATTTTCTAAGGGCTGCTTAGATGTGGCACCAGGCTGAAAATATGGGACGACCAGTGAGGATCGAACTCACTACTCTAACTTTAATGATTGTAACAAGACAAGCTTACTAACTATTACACCAGTCCGAGGTGACCGTCCCAAATATAACGGTCAGTTAAGTGCCATACGTGATACACGATTGGGCGATCATGTCTCGAAAGACACATGAGTGACTGGGCAAAAGATTATCCCGCAGTAGGTTGCCATTGCTTTCTGCGGTAGACTGGTTGCTGACCAAGGCTATAGAACCCAATCTGTCCTGTTATTTAACCCATAAATGGAAGGAATAGATGGATTAATACCTTTCCCAAGGGTATTTGCGCCTAAGTGAATGCAATGAATTCGGCTGGAATTCGAACTCTGCTCATCGATTTCTACTTCCGAGCCGATATCCACTGCACCACAACGCACATCCTATATATATATATATATATATATATATATATATATATATATATATATATATATATATATATAACAGTACTTGAAAAAATTTGTCTTAGTTCGACTTTCTTGTTGCAATTGGCTGATTCGACTTCTTGCACACGTATGGATATATTGAAATGCTGTGAAAATAAATACAGAGATGAGGATATTGGTCCGAATATAAGTATTATAAAGAATGAAGACGGAGAAATGAACACTCGACATAGAAATCCAAAGTAACGGTGAATGCCAAAATCAACACTGGCGGGTCATCATGAACGGAAAATCAGTAGAGCAAGTGTCCAGCTTGAAATACCCGAGAGGAAAACCTGTCAAAAGATAGAAACCGCAACGAAGAAAATCCGCCCGCGGATCGCCACAGCCACAGCAGCGATGGACAGACTGGAAGGGAAAAGGAAGAACAACATCATCTTCAACACCACGTTCAATCTCTACAAAGCGCTGGTCGGACGCACCTTCGTCTACGGGTTTGAGTTTAGTTTAGTCTAGTTCTTTGTTTTACCAGCATATCTATTCTTTTGGGTTATTTAATGCTGAAACTAACAAGAAAGGACTACAAATAAACTGCAGAAAAAAAACCAAATGCATGGTCATCAGCAAAAATAGCAGCCCAGTATACCAAATACAGGTCGGGGATACTAAAATCAAGCAGGTACAAAAATTTAAATACCTTAAAAGTATTTTAACAGAAGACGAAAAGTGCGACACAGAGATCCGAAGGCGAATTGGCATGGCGAAAGAAACATTCCAGAAGTTGATTAAAATTTTAAGAAACCAGACAATTTCGCTAGAAACAAAGAAGAGAGTATTGGATTGCTATGTGATGTCAGTTATTCAATATGGCAGTGAATGCTGGACAATATCATCAAAGATGAAGGAAAAGTTTGAAGCAACAGAAATGTGGTTTTACAGAATGATGCTGCGAATATCATGGATCGAGCATGTGAGCAATGATGAGGGCTTAGAAATGATGGAAACGAAAAGGAAATTAATACTGAGCATCAGGAAGTGACAGCTGAAGTTCCTGGGACTTGTAATGAGGAAAGAGGTCTTCGAGAACCTGATACAGATAAAGGGAAAAAGAGACAGGGGCAAGCAGCAGATAACGTATTTGAAGGACCTAATCAGGTGGATGATGGAACGAGGTTTGCATGGTGGAACAGGAGAAGGCGTGCTAAGAGCCACCAGGGATAGGGAGACGTAGAAAGCCATGACAGGGCATATAGAAGAAAAAGAATGCTGATGAATTTGCTTGGTTTTTGTTTACTGCTTATGAGTATTGCTGTCGAAATATAAGTAGTGGTGTTGTCATTTGATGTGTTATGGTTACGTCCTATCTTCTTTTGCAACTTTATTTTGGTATATAATTTTGTTGCTTTTAGCAATCCTAAAAGCTCATTCAGGTCAGCTTTGTTGAAGATGTCTTCTTCTTTTTTTTAATCGTGTCACCCCAAGCAAGGCATTCCACTGCTACTATAGCGCAGGGAGTTACATAGACGGATTGGGTATAGGAAATGTCAGAAGGAGGGTGATAGACGACTTAGGATGTACATAGGGAGAGAGTTGGAGAGAGTGGATGTGAGTTAGTGTGTTAGGAGGTGTCTATTGACTTTACATTTAAACTCCTGGAGGTTGCAGCCGTCGGGGAAGCAAGCATGCGGTAGGGAATTCCACAGGCGGGAAGTGCGAGGAAAGAAGCTGTTGGAGTAGAAATTGCGGTTACATTTCATCGGTTTCACTGTAAAAGGGTGAGACCTAGTTGCCAATCTAGTATCTAGTGCAAATTCACATCTAGTGGTCACCAGTGATTTAAGTTCGTCAGAGCAGAATCCACGAAAGTGTTTATAGAAGAGGCACAGGGAAGCCAAGTGACGCCGGTGAGAAAGATACTGCAGGCGGTCAGCCAAGTCGGTATCAATCACATTACAGATTCTTCGCTGTATTTTGTCAAGAACCCCGAGGAGAATAGAAGGGACACCCGACCAGATGTGGCAGCAGAACTCAATTTGCTCAAGATCTATGCAGCTTGTTAGTATATGTTTCACTGTGTAGAGCTCCTGACATGGAATGCAAATTGGTGCCTCCTCACCTTTTAGTAGGTGTGAATGGGTGACAGCGGTGTGGCCTATTTGAAGTTTAGTCATAACTACTTCTTCTCTTCTTGACATTTCTTTTGACAAATTTTAACTTCTATCCATTCTTTGAGGATGGGTTTGAGACATAGATACTGCTGGCTGAGGCGGGAGAAAGGATTCAGACGTTCGACAACAAATGCTTGATAAAGTTCACTCGCATTTCCTTTTGGAAGCACGTAACCAATGACAACGGAGCAAAGTCAAAAATCTCTCCTCGCCATTATTAAGCGTCGCTAGACGTCTTGTTTTGGCCACGTCACACGACATAACAGCTTCTGAAAGACTATTATGCAAAGCACTGTTGGAGCCGGACGCAAGCAGCAACACAGAAAGTGGTCAGATATTATCAAAGAGTGGAAGGACATGATAATGCCGGAACACCTGAAAACCACAACAAACAGATCAGCAATGAAAGGGGAGTTGTCTGTTTTTCCTGTCTTTAGATCTCCTCAACAATTGTAACAGTCAAAGTACTGATGATGATGATTGTTGTAACCCTAAGTGTTTACTGTGTGAGCAATCACCAAAACAGAGGTTGGGAATAATAGTATATCTACAAATACAAGACTCGTACGGAGTGTGAATAAATACACTGCTAGTGACCTTCTAGTCACTAGCTAATCACTCCCCGCACGGAATGCGGCACAAGGTCATTTTTAAAGTGAGATCGCCGAGCCCTTAAACTCCGCCAAAAATACCCCTTTGAACAAGGCCGGGACAAGGCTACTATCAATTTTCACCAGACGAGGGTCTACCCATCGGCGGAGCCCCATCTGGGTTTCTCAAGCCTGTAAGAAGTGAGGAAAACAGGGAGTGATAACTGGTAGTGAGTATAATCACTCGGTATTTACCACCTTACCACCAGAGCGGATGGGACACAAGGTCAATTAATATGGGGATTCTGAGCCCTTAAGTACTGCCAAAATCATCTCTTAAGGCTGAGTCTGGCTCTTGTTTATTCACCCCAGACGGAACACTACCCTTCGGTGGACCCTCGTTTTGGGTTCCTCTCTGCCTGAAGGCAGAGAGTTAAACAAGAGAGAGTTTGGATCAGAATGATCATTATATATTTAACACCTTCCTACCAAGGCGGATGTGACACAAGGTCAATTAAAGAGGGAATTCAGATCCTGTAAGCTCAGCCAAAAATATCCCGTAGACCTAGCTTCAGGCTCGTTTGGGCTCTTGTATTTTTTTTTTTTCATCCCAAACGAGATTTTACTCTTGGGTTTCTCGCCGCCCGGAGGCAGAGACTTGAACAAGAGAAAATTTGAATCAGGATGATTACTCTCACTTTCCTTTATAGTGTCCATATTTTTAAGAGGACATGAATATGACGTCACTGTATATAATTAGGTATACAACAATAATATATAAATAATGATGATTTCTTATACCATAATTTCAAATCAAAATGTGTTCAGTTATAGACGCAAAACTCAAACATCAGTCATTAATCCCATGAACCAATTTTTTTGTATGGTCGCTGATCAATTGACATATTCTCTCCATATGTCTTGGTTATATGTCTATACCTCTGTAAATGAGCTTCAGTCCTGACGTTGTCAGCCATTTTTTCCTCTGTAGTTTCTTCTTTTACTTCAGGTGGTAACGTTGGATTTTTATGACGTTCCCTTATCACTGCAAATTTACTTTCTTTACGTTCGATCTAATATTTTTCCTATGGACATGTTTCTATTCTGATTGTATCTCGCATTGTCATTTGCGATGCGATAAAGCATGCGTAATTTTAAATTATATTGCATTTCGGATATTTTAATCGCATTTTTGTAGGCTTCATCTCAAGATAAATCATTAAAGATATGATTCACAGTTTTATATCTATTTACAGAAATTTAGATGAGTATCGTGACAGAATATTTGAAATGTAGAAAGAATTGTCGGCATATTTTATCGACCATAAATTTCGATTCTTTCACAGATTAACAAATACTTCATCCCAATCCAGTACTGCATGCGTGAGCCAATAATATTTTAGCAATATTGAACGAGTTCTGTTTATCACTGAAAGTTCGAGTAGGGACTCAAATCATCTCTCAGTTGCGTCTCTGTCCTCGAAGACCGGGTGCGGCTCAGTTGTATCTCCGTCCGCGAGAGCAGGGATGCAACTGAGAAAAATTACACTGAACAGATGCCCGATCCCGGGGAACAGTGTCCCGCGGCCGCACCTAACTCATTGAAGCAGAGGGGTGGACCAGGGGTTCGTCACCGATGCCAGCTCAGCCGGCGGTTGAGGGAACTGGGGAATTTTTGTCCCTGTGCCCGTCCGTACGCGGTCGGGTCCTCACCTAAAGAAAGACCTTGTGTAACATCTCGCTCTAGTGGGGGAGTAGGGAAAATATATTTATCTCTGAAAGTAAAATAATGTAATTTTTTTTAAGCTAAAGATAAAATGGTAATGTTATAACTGAAATGAGAATACTAAAAGGAAACTAAAAAACAGCAGAAATGTGGTTCTACAAAATGATAATGAGAATTCTACGGAGGGAGTGACTAACCAACGAGGATCTTTTTAAGAAAATATATCAGGAAAAGACAGCTGGAATAATTTGGATATATAATAAGGAAGAGGGCTTGGAAAACTTAGAATATTGTTGTCATATCTAGTCAGACGCCTCTACTGTTCATTTTTCAGTTTTCTTAATAGGCTCCAAAGGAGAATCAGTAATGTAATTGGTCCCGACCTAGCAGCTCCACTTCAGCCACTTTCTCATTGGTGGGATGTGGCTTCCCTCTGTCTCTTCGACAAATATTTTCATGGCTTCTGCTCCGATCAATTTAGGTCATTGGTGCCCCCTCCACAAGTATTTACTCGGGCAACCAGACTGGCAACAAGGTCCCACAGTTTTACAGTCAAATCTACTAAATGCAGCCGACAATTCTACTCCATTAGCTTTTTTTTCTCGCACTTCCCGCCTGTGGAACTCCCTTTCCTGACGGCTATAACCTCCAGGAATTTAAATGCAATGTCAATTCCCATCTCTTATCCACTTGACTCCAGTCTTTTCTACATCAACCCGTGCATCTCTTCTTTTCCTTCTTTTCCACCTTCGCAACTGTCTTCATACCTGTGTACCCATCCGTCTCTTGCCCTTTCTCTTTCACCCCCTGTAACTGGTTCGTCTTTCTTTTCACTTTCACTTTCATCCTGTCTAAACTTTTTCTCCTCCTGGCCTTACTTTTACCCTCTTATGTAGCCCCCTGTGCATCAGTGGCGGTACGGCCTTGCCTAGGGTGAAACTACTAAAAAAACACACACACACACACACACATATATATATATATATATATATATATATATATATATATATATTAAAGGCAAGAGTGATATGGAAAGGTAGACAACTACTTACTACACAAGTCTTTGTGAATGGATGATGGTGGAATCCTTAATAAAAGGTTAAAAACTGCTAGGAAACTCACAAAATAGTTGTGGTGAGCCCTGATCATCTATATCCTATATGGTATGTGGTATTCATTTACTTATATTTCAGTAAATGCTGGGCAGTCTGCCCCCCCCCCCAAAAAAAAACCCGACAGAAATGTGGTTCAGCAGAAGTGTACTGAACAATATCACGGAAGGAACGAATAAGCAACGAGAAAGTGTTAAAGAGAATTGACATTGAAAGAAAAATTATACTTGAAATCAGCAAAATACAGCTGAAACTCTATAAATATATAATGAGGAAGGACGGCTTGGAGAACTTAACCCTCAAGGGGAATATTTAGGGTAAGAAAGATAGAGACTAGCGAGCGACTTAAATGATAAGCTTGCATGAATGGATGGCGGAGCGGATATGAGGGGCGGAGCTTTTGAAAACAGAGAAAATCGATAAAAGCCACATGAAATAAGAAAGTTGTGAAGAGCCATAATCGCCCATGCCTTTCAAACTTTTAGAATCCTCAATATTTTCCATTGTTGAAGAATGAATTTTAGGTCGTAAATGCATTACAAGTGAAAGTAAAAAAAACAATTCTACAGAACTTTGAATAATGGATGAAGAAAATTTTATTCGAATGACTCCGTTCCTATTTTGGGGCGTTTGAACAAACGGGAATATCAAATTTTAATGAATAATCAACTTGGTTTCTGAATACAACTGTGGAGTTTGTAGTTTGTTGTATTTGTATGAATTAACAAAATTAATCAAAATATAATTCTATCTATTATGCCACTTGGCTCCAATTTCAGTAACTACACTGTAGTTGATCTTATTTTCCGAAAAGATAAGCACTTAACTATAAAAAAATATTATACAACAGCATCTTTTTTGCTTTTATCAACAAAATCACCACCTTTTGTATTTATTTCTGAGATGAGTAATTTTCAATTATCTTTGGCATTATTTCGAAATTTTGTTCTCATCTTGGTTGATATAGGTGTTAGAATAGACACTGCGTTTCGACCAAGTACTCTCTGGTCATCATCAGGTGTCCATAGATTGGCCAATGTGGATTACCTCGTTGATTATTACAAAATATCCAGTGAAATCAATTATTGTTCTTTCATGCTGGAACTTGGTTCTCTCCCTACCAAGTCCAAGAATCGAATTCATGACAACTAGATAATTCTAACACACGTCTAACCAACTACTATATACACTACGCCATCGTCCCGAATGACTTTAATGGTGTATTTTTGGAGCCTTTTATATTCAGTGTCAGATGGAATTTGGCAACTAGATTATGTTAGTGGGTTCGTGTCACATGTCATAATTTGTATTTATTTCTGAGATGAGTAATTTTCAATAATCTTTGGAATTATTTCAAACTTTTGTTCTCATCTTGGTTGATATAGGTGTCATAATAGACACAACGTTTCGACCAAGTACCCTCTGGTCATCATCAGGTGTCCATAGATTGGCTGATGTGGATTATCACATTAAGATAATATGTCAATCATGATGAGAAAAAAGTTCGAAATAATCCAAGGAGTAATCACCACCTGTTTTTATTACTGCTTTAGAAATTCTTGGCAGTCTTTGAAAAAAAAGTTGGTGGCAGATATTCGCAAGCATTCATCAACCACTAAAAAAAGATCACTCTCTCTTTTGGGGGTATTCTCTTCGAACGTTCTTTCTTATCCAATTCATTTCATACTAATTCAATCGTCGAGAACTCGAGATTAAGGCGATCAAGTGATAAGTTCAAATGTTTGCTTCTTTTCTTGTTCCTTTTTTTTTTGTAATTTTGACATAATTTAGAAGAGTGTTTTTTTTTTGTTTTTTTTTTTAATCGTTTCACCCCAAGCAAGGCATTCCACTGCTACTATTGCGCTTGGGGGCTACTTAGGGGAAGGTAAATAGAAAGAGTAGTTAGATATAGGAAATGTCAGAAGTGGGGGTGATAGGTAGTTGGGAGGATGGTTTTGTATTATTTTTGTATGTTTTGAAAGGTGAATTTTTTCCACTTCTGCGTAATCAACGAGGGTGGAGTGGGAACCCTTGTTTCCTGTTTAGGATCTGGTTCCCGGCTTTTTTTTCCAATCTTCTTTCACTTTTTTTCTTTTCTCCTTTTTTTTTGTTCTCAATTGGAGTAGATAGACTTAACTATCGCCCGGTTCACACTCCACCCACGTCTTTTGAACAGGTAAAGTGGCTCATCCCTTGTTCCCTGTTTAGGATGTGGTTCCCGGCTTTCTCTTTTTTAATCATTTTACTCTTAAGTAGCCCCCTGCGCATCAGTGGCGTCACCAACTTGTTTGGGGTGATATGATTAGAAAAAAAAATAAGTAAATGGTATCATGGCTGAGAGTAACTGCAATTATACCCACTTAGAGCCAAACCCGAAGAAAAACTAAAATAAAAGGCTGAAAAAAATACAGACATAAAGGCAGATAAACAGACACACACACAAATATCTTGACATATATATATATATATGTATTATCGATTTTCCACATTAAAAGGCATTTTGCCCCATTTTGCCTTATGTGGGAAGGCCAATAAATGCAGCGGTTATAGAGCAGTTAACTGCCTCACGCATTGCCGAGCCCTCTGCCTTCGAGCGGAGCGTAATAACCCAGTCGAGGCTCCGCCGAGGGGCAGAGTCTCATCTGAGAAAAATTAGACAGGAATTTTTTGCCGGGCTAAATGGCCCGGATTACCCACATTAAAAGGCCTTTTGCCCCATTTTGCCTTATGTGGGAAGGCCAATAAATACTGCAGTTATAGAACAGTTACGTGCAGTAACAGAGCAGTCAAGTACAGCAGTTAACGACAGGCAGCGTAATTCTACATTAGGACTTATTTATTCCTACATTACTTATTATTAACACTTCTTGTGAATATCTTGTTTGTTGTTATTCTAATATACTGTTTTGAACGTACCTCCTGTGTTCCGTGTCCTATTTCCAACACAAACCGGACACTACAACTTTGCGGCAAAGATCTAAAACAATTTCCTTGGCAATTCAAATGCCATACACCAGGCACCATTATTAGGGTACAAAATCTTGTTTCTATGACAGCTGGAGGAGGATTCTGAGTTGCTTAGAAAATTCTTATATAACTTTTAGGATATTCCATTTATTCCAGTTGCACTACTGACACTAGATTTAGTTCGCTGTCATTAAACATGGTCTCTGGATCTTAAGTCCTAGGAAGGTCATTCGTAGAATGGATTGGAATATCTTTCCAAGAATCAGCAACCGTCATCCCGTAGAACTCAATCATTATGCTTCTAAAACCATAACTGGGGGAAAGAAGATCGACTCATACTTTTCCTAAGGGGCCTTGTGTAAGTGAATGATAAAAATGTCATCAATACAAATGATTTAATAAAAATAATACAAAGAATGGAATGTTGTTGATATATTTCGGCAAGAGCTGCCTATACTTTCCTGTCTTGATAGAATTCCATAGCGCCATCTTTCCCACACTCTAACCTCTCCCCCACCCCGTATTCTAACTATGAGAAAAAAGTTGTGCTTCTTCCAGCTAACCACGGATCAGGAGGTACTGTCTTCCAAGAGGATGTTTCCTCTAACACTACAAGCCTTTTCAAATGTAGTCTCAACCGTTGCCGTCCCATTCAATCCATACAAAATGTTGGAATATATTACCTTGAACAGCGGAAATAATTGACAGATACATAGTTAGTAGTTTTTAGTTAAAAAAGGATGGTTGACAGATATATCCGGACGTAGATGATGTCAACAAAGTGCAACAAAAAATACAAACGACAGCAGGTTTGAAAAGCAATGATCTACCGGGTCATATGTATCCAGCCGTAGATAAAATCAACAAAGCAACATCCCCCAGCAAAAATTCGTGGAAATTTAAAGACTATATAAAGCCAAAATTTTTGGTTGAAGATGTTGTAGAGTTGTTGTAGCGAAATCTTCGTTGCCAGTTTTTTTGTGGCGAAGTGTTTATCGCCATATTGCTGTGGTGTAGTGGATATCTACTTTAAACGACAAGTCGGGGTACCGATTTTGAATTCCAGTTGGATGTTTCGAAAGAGACATGACTGACTGTGCAGAAGATTATCCCGCAGTACATTCCAGTTGAATTTTTTGAATTCACTTACACACAAATGCCCTTGGGAAAAATATTAATCTGTCTCTTCCCTCCACTTATAGATTAAATAATAGGAAATATTGGGTTCTCTAGGATTGGCTGGCAACTTGTCTACCGCAGAAAGCAATGTACTGCGGGATAATCTTTTGCCAAGTCAGTCATGTCTCTTTCGAAACATGATCGCCCAAAATGTGTATCACGTATGGCACTTAGCTGACTGGCTGTTGTGGCCAGTTTGGGCCCAGAATTAAGACTCGGAAACAGGAAGGTATATTCAACAGTGTATTAGAATAACAAAACACTATATACAATAATAAGTGTTAGTAATCAGCAAATAGAAGTGTAAATTCGAAGGGTATAGTTACGCTATGTCTCGACTGTCACCCGGCTGCATCACAGCTACGGTTCCGGGAGACACGCAGGTTATTATTATATTGACGGAGGAAGAGTCCATTTCTCTAAAGAGGGCACCATAACAGAATAGATCCCCGCTGATCTCTAACTTCGCGTGCAGGAACTCTCTTCAACTGGTCTACTGCTACACTGTTCCACAAGTGTCATCGACGAAGAATAAAAATAATGTATAAAAATTTATATATACTATGTTCCCTTCGCTTTTCGCAGTTAATGTGTTCAAAGACGCCCCCCGAAACGCAAAAAACTGCGACGTTCGGACGCAATATTTATTTTATTATTTAGGTATTTTAAGCCTGTACAAACCCACCTCAAAATAATATTAGGTTGTCCCAAAAGTTCGTAAACACTTGCAAAAACTTGAAATTTTACTCGTCAAGTAATCTAAGGTTACCAGAAAACACTTGCAAAAAATGAAATTTTACTCACAAAACCAACAAAAATTCTTGCTCAAAATAAAGACCATCATTTTTCAAGACTTTCTGTCATCGATCTGCAAGCTTTCGGATCTGGTCAAAGTACCATTCAGCCGGCTTCGAATCAAAGAATTCTTCGCACGCTTTCTCGACTTCATCAAACGAGTCGAATCGGCAGCCCTTCAGAATGTGTTGCACTGAGCGGAAAAGGCTGTAATATGATGGAGCACAGTCAGGACTGTAGGCTGGATGTGGCACAACCTCAACGCTGCCCAGCTCTTCAAACTTGTCTTTGGTCTTCCTGGCGGTGTGTGGTTTGGCATTGTCCTGATGCATCAAGGCGCGCTTTCGGTTGATCAGAGCCGGGTACTTTTGCTTCAACTTTTCGTAGACCCGCTCAAGTTGCTGACAGTAAAGTTCGGCACTGATGGCACGACCATTCGGAATCAACTTAAAATGCACGATTCCTTCAAAGTTCCACAAAATGCACAACATGACTTTCTTGCCGAATCGAGCTTGTTTTGGAACCGACGGTGTCTCTTGTCCTTTCTGAACCCATCGCTTGTCTCGATTGTGCTGGACCAGATAGACCCATTTCGCAATTGTTTACGAACTTTTGGGACAACCTAATATTAACCCAACCTTTATCTCTATTAGCCTTTTCCACACACTTATATAGTATTTCATGTATAAAATATTTCATGTTTATGAAAATATATCGTCAAATATTACTTTACAGTACAGTAGTAATGAAACCGTAGGGAGATAGGGTAATGTTTATTTGATTCGGCCTTGTATCAGACATAACCGAACTCCCTACAGTTTACAGGATTTATGCAGAATTGTCATCATAATTATCAGAAGGTTTTCATCGGAAGGTTGTCATGCTGGAATGTGTAGAATTGTGTGGAATAGTGTAAGAATTAAAATATACATCTTTCATGTTAAATTAGAAATGTATTAATAGGAAAAATTAACAAGAATTCTTGGCATTAATTTTCAATGAGAAAGTAGTAGTAATTGTTGAAAGAGTTTATGCATACGTACATGGATGTGCGTTGTGGTACAGTGGATATCAGCTCGGAACGAGAAGCCGGGGAGCCGAGTTCGAATTCCAGTTGAATCCATTGTATTCACTTACGCGCAAATACCCTTGGGAAAGGTATTAATCCGTCTATTCCTTCCAGTTATGTGTTAAATAACAGGACAGATTGGGTTCTATAGCCTTGGTCGGCAACCAGTCTACCGCAGAAAGCAATGCCAACCTACTGCGGGATAATCTTCTGCCCATTCAGTCATGTCTCTTTCGAGACATGATCGCCCAAGCGTATATCACGTATGGCACTTAACTGACTGACGTATGCATTCATAAGCGTTTGATTCGTAAGAATGTCTGGGATAGAGGGAGTAAAATGAATCAGCACACGAGAAAGAAGGAGAAAAAGAACACTGTGGGAAGCGACCTATGTCCGGGTCGTAGTTGAAATTTCTCCTGTTTCATTTTAGTTGTTTCGTCTCGCTGCTCTCATCTGACTCTGTGTCTTGAGCGGTCACTCAATGTCCTTAAGTAGTTAATCTGATCAGGTGACCGGCTCCAGCGAGCATTTTCACTTAAGCGTGAAAAAACTTTTAACTGACGTCACATATGATTTCTCTACTTGCTATCCAATTAGGATCGAGAATTTTGCTTTTCACACTGACTTGTGAAATTTGCCATGGTTTGGGTTTTTCCAAAATGTTTTTAGTCGTTTGGATCCACTTTTGAAGGTGTGCAATTTTACTTTGTATGTTTTATTTGGGTCTTTTCCAAAATGATTTTAATTCTTAATTCTTATCCTTCACAGTCACTATTGCATGTGACCTTGCACGTGTAAAGTACGCAAATCTTCTCACTTTCTGTAGCATATCCAGAAATTTTACTACCAAGGAGAAATTACTACTACGTTTCTTCTTCTAGCCCAACCCAATGAAAAGCAACACATCGCAACCCATTCCTTTACCTAAGCTAACCTCTGGGCTTAAAGTTTTTCCTCATTCTCTGTTTATAAGGGATCGAAGAATGCATACCGTAAAATGACATGTTGAACATGGCTATTTCCCTAATAAGTTTTATCTGCATTTACAGATGTATAAAGAAATATATATATATATATAATTGGAGAAGATAGACTAAACTATCGCCCGGTCCAGACTCCACCCACGTCTATTGAACAGGTGAAGAGGCTCATCCCTTGTTTACTGTTTAGGTTGGGTTTCTGGTTTTTCTCTTTTCCAATCATTTCACTCTTTTTTTTATCATTTTGTTTTTTTTTTCAATTAGACTAGATAGAGTTAACTATCGCCCGGTTCACACTCCACCCACGTCTATTGAACAGGTGAAGAGGCTCATCCCCTGTTTCCTGTTTAGGTTGTGGTTTCCGGTTTTTCTCTTTTCCAATCATTTCCCTCTTTTTTTTTATTATTTTATTTTTATTTTTCAATTAGAGTTGATAGAGTTAACTATCGCCCGGTTCACACTCCACCCACGTCTATTGAACAGGTGAAGAGGCTCATCCCTTGTTTCTTGTTTAGGTTGTGGTTTCCGGTTTTTCTCTTTTACAATCATTTCCCTCTTTTTTTTATTGTTTTATTTTTTTTTTCAATTGGAGTAGATAGAGTTAACTATCGCCCGGTTCACACTCCACCCACGTCTATTGAACAGGTGAAGAGGCTCATCCCCTGTTTCCTGTTTAGGTTGTGGTTTCCGGTTTTTCTCTTTTCCAATCATTTCCCTCTTTTTTTTTATTATTTTATTTTTATTTTTCAATTAGAGTAGATAGAGTTAACTATCGCCCGGTTCACACTCCACCCACGTCTATTGAACAGGTGAAGAGGCTCATCCCTTGTTTCTTGTTTAGGTTGTGGTTTCCGGTTTTTCTCTTTTACAATCATTTCCCTCTTTTTTTTATTGTTTTATTTTTTTTTTTCAATTGGAGTAGATAGAGTTAACTATCGCCCTGGTTCACACTCCACCCACGTCTATTGAACAGGTGAAGAGGCTCATCCCTTGTTTCCTGTTTAGGTTGTGGTTTCCGGTTTTTCTCTTTTCCAATCATTTCACTTTTTTTTTTATTTTTTTTTTCAATTGGAGTAGATAGAGTTAACTATCGCCCGGTTCACACTCCACCCACGTCTATTGAACAGGTGAAGAAGCTCATCCCTTGTTTCCTGTTTAGGTTGTGGTTTCCGGTTTTTCTCTTTTCCAATCATTTCACTCTTTTTCTTTTATTATTTTTTTTTCAGTTGGAGGAGATAGACTTAACTATCGCCCGGTTCACACTCTACCCACGTCTATTGAACAGGTGAAGAGGCTCATCCCTTGTTTCCTGTTTATGTTGTTGTTTCCGGTTTTTCTCTTTTCCAATCTTTTCACTCTTTTTTTTTTATTTTTTTATTTTTTTTTATTTTTTTTTCAATTGGAGTAGATAGACTAAACTATCGCCCGGTTCACACTCCACCCACGTCTATTGAACAGGTGCTATTATCGTGAAATAATCAGGCCGGTAGATATAAATATAAAATACTGTTTAATTAAAAACAGAATATCTATTAAATACGAGTATCGGTAAAAATAATGTTCAAAATAATTCATATATATATATATATATATTATCGATTTTCTGCACTATTGTAAGAAATGCAAGTATGAAACTTCGGAATATCGTTTCTTATGTCTTTGTCTTTGAGTGTATCAAATTTGATTAAAAATGGACCACACCTTCTATTTTTTCGATTATCGATTTACGATATTCATCGGGGGTACCTCGACACAAGACCTTGCTCAGAACACTCGAATACGCTTATAGTATAACTGTGTAAATTTTCAAGAAAATTGGTTCAGCTGTTTCGGAGTCTATAGGTAACGGACACACATACAGACAGACACACACACACACAGACAAAGTTCCATTTATAAATAAGTTTAGATTACTCCCAGTTATGAAGTACTTGCCTCGTGTTTTTTTTTTAATAGTGCCTGATCATTTGCATTTGGCAATATTTATGTTGTCGAGTAGTGAAGAATATACTTATATATATTCTCTGTTATATTAAAGTCCGTGGTTCGTATATATATATATATATATATAAACACCTCTTCGGTCCCCCACCCCCAAAGAGGTGTTTAAATCCAAACACTGAAACAACCATATGATTGTAGGGAAGAGGACATATATAGAAGAAATTATGTACATGTTCTAAAACATAATTTATAATAAATATTCACTGCTCTATACATCATATATCGAGCACTGTTTTAAATTAATGTTTTGGACAAAAAAAAATTCTTTTTTCTCTCCTCATTCTATAATCACTCGTATATATATATATATATATATATATATATATACCTCCTGTTTCGCTCGGGGTTTTTTTCTTTATGTCTTAATGTAAGATATTCCAGAGTAGGTTCATCAATATGTATGTTGCCGTCATATTATATGGCATAACGATATAAATATTTTGCCGTCATTTTTGATGGCATGGGCCCATTTTTTTATTGTGATATTTTTGCATTGTTTTAAGTATTATCTGTATTCGTTATTTAATTAATTAGTTTTATGAATTACTCAGTAAAAGAACAAAGATTATGAGTAAGTGTAACCAAACCATAAAATACCTATTAGGTTCATACAACCATGGATAAAAACGTTATAATTTCTTCTACTTTTTAAAATTGCGCCTTCAAAAATTCTCCGTTACGTGAGCGTTCTTGAAACAAAAAACCGGTAAAATCAGTTATTGCAAATCACCTGATGACACCACATGGTAGCAACCTAGGTCGCATAATAACACGTTTACAAGTATATATATATATTAACGAAATTTAACGAAACTTGGTTATAAGCAACCGACAATTTGTAATGAATTATTTTGGACGTTATTTTTACCGATATTCGTATCGTATTTAACAGAATATCTACTTAAATACGAGTATCGGTAAAAATAATGTCCAAAATAATTCATTATATATATATATATAACTACACAATGGTCTTTATTGTGAAAGAAACGATATTTGTATTGGGACTGATGCAAGCAATTACAGGTAATCCATCATAATATCTTGGAGTAACACTTATTTTTGGCATATAATTTTTTGAACACTTCGTAAATCTCTAATTGCTTCTCCTGCAATTCTTTTTAACCACTCCTCTTGGGAACCACTACTCTAGGTGATGCCATGTATGCGTAGATAAGGCGGCTCTTTGTCAGGCTTTTTATGGGGAGGAGAGGTTAAATAAACGGAATGATTAAAAACAAGACCTGGTCGAGGACGGAAGAATAACTTATATTATCAGTACTCATCTGGAACACACAGTATAACACAATGCTTAGCTTTGTGGGTATCCTTACATAGGAAAATGACAAAAGAACGAAGGCCGACTGAAGACGCGTCTTGAACTTCCCCAGACAGATCATCATGTCGCCAATAAGCGTTTTTACAATCCCAGCAGCCTAACTGAAGCCTGGGGTGCATTCACGGCAAAGCGATAATAAAACAACGACAAAAATAGTATTTAATGCCTTTATGAGAATTGAGATTAGAAGGCAAAAAAACACATCATAAATAAAAGTAGCCTTCCAGTTCAGCTTCGAGTTCAAATTGAATATAAACATCGGTAGATATCAGCAGGAACTGGGAACTTTAATACCTAAAGAATTAATAGATTCTATTTATAATCCGAGATTGTTTCTTTCTTTCATTTTTTTTTTTAAACATATCACCCCGTGCAAGGCGGTAGCGCCACTGATGTGCAGGGAGCTACAAAGAGTAAAAATTAGAAAAGAATGAAGAGAGGGACGAACCAGTTAGAAAGGAGCAAGTGAAGGAAGGGAATATAGGTGTGATGATAGTTGCAGAGGTGGAGAGAAAGGAAAGGATATACAGGGTGGTGAAGAAAGAACTAGGGTCAGGGTGGTGAAGAAAGAACTGGGGTCAGGGTGGTGAAGAAAGAACTAGGGTCAGGGTGGTGAAGAAAGAACTGGGGTCAGGGTGGTGAAGAAAGAACTAGGGTCAGGGTGGTGAAGAAAGAACTGGGGTCAGGGTGGTGAAGAAAGAACTAGGGTCAGGGTGGTGAAGAAAGAACTAACTAGAAACGTTATTTATAGCGGATGACGTGTTTGAGTAGACAGAGTTTGTTGTTTTGTTTTTTCTTTATAAACAGTGTCCGTCAATTGTAAAAAAGAAAGAAGCGTGATACGAATTAGTGATATCAAAATAAGTACCGGGTTTTAAATATCTGGAATCTGTTTTAACCCGAGAAAACTAACCAGGGTTATATAGTCACAGTCAGATAAGTGCTATACGTGATACACGCTTTTGGCGATCATGTCTCGAAAGAGACATGACTGACTGGGCAGAAGATTATCCCGCATACGTTGCCATTGCTTTCTGCGGTGGTTGACATCCAAGGCTATAGAACCCAAACTGTCTTATTATTTTATCCATAACTGGAGGGAAGAGACGGTATTTGTGCGTAAGTGAATACAAGGAATTCAACTGGAATTCGAACTCGGCTCCCCGATTTGTCGTTCCAAGTCGATATCCATTGCACCACAACACACATCCACTGACTTGGTATATCGTACCCAGCGCAAATGACGCCATTTTAAATACAATTTAATTAAATTTTCAGTAGGTATTTTTCTTTCCTAAATAATATTTTTCAGTTCCTATTAATGTTAACTCAAAGTACACATTTTGAAGCGCATGCATGTAAAATATTTCAAATAAAGATTTATATTTTTTTGATATTTTCAAAATCGTGTATGATATACCCATGGTTAGTAGTGGTGTAACTTTAACTGATGGTTAGTGGCAATGGACTTTTAATTCAAAATTATATATATATATTTCAATTCATATATATATATATATATATATATATATATATATATATATATATATATATCTTCGGGTAGTGACGATACACAGTCGTGACTATTTATATTCTAAGTTATAATAAAAACGCTGTTCGTATATATATATATATACTCAGAAATTATAACATGGATATGTTACAATATCACTACAAAAGTAGCTATTTTTTTTCGACACTTCTTATACAAGGTGGTGAAGAAAGAACTAGGGTCAGGGTGGTGAAGAAAGAACGAGGGTCAGGGTGATGAAGAAAGAACTAACTAGAAACGATTCTTCACTACATAACGTCATAATTATTGCAAAAAGTAAAATAATAAGACACTGTTAAAGAGCGGACACGCTTTTAGAACTGAGAGTAAAGTTTAAAAACAGGTAGTAAAGTGAATGAACTGGGCCGACGTTGCCTCTCTACTGTCTCTATAATGAACTGAGTCAAAGCTGTGTCGCTATTGTCACTCTCACTTCATGAACATATGAGGAAGGAAATACATAGACACATATATACACATATATATATGTATATATATATACGCACGCATATATATGTATATGCACACATAAAACATCTTCATGTGCCGTGTCCCTTCAGGACATAGGTGATCATGGACATCCACTTGGGTTTGTCTCTTGATTAAATTGTTTTAAGATTCTTACAAGACTTCTCCTTAATTTTGAAAATTTTCGAATGTTTAAAACTTCCAGTCTCGTGTTCGTAAAATTGTCCCTGTTTGTAGGTTTGAAAAACGAAAATCAGTTATTATAAATGATACCGAAAAGTTAAAACTAAGATTGCGGAAATTTCAAATGAAATATATATATATATATATCGCTCATTCAGTAAAATGAATTAAAGTGCTCTAGCTATTGGGCGCGTATAATGATATGCGCTAAAAAGTCTGCCTACTTCCGAACGCCCATAGCCCAGGCCTAGAGTCGCCGACGGGCGCCATTTCGGTCGGGTTTCAATCCTGGGTAAAAAAAGCAATCAGAGTCTAACCGTACTGATGAGCTGTGATACGGCGAAACAGATCTATTTGCGGATGACAATATTTACGCTCTCACACCCTGATTGAGCACTCTGGAAAACAGTAGACTTTGATAAAGAGTAGCTACTCTGGCGTGTAAGCATCGCTCATTCAGTGAAATGAATTAAATCGCTCTAGCTATTGGGTGCGCATAATGATATGCACTAAAAAGTCTGCCTACTTCCACCGAACGCCCATAGCCCAGGGTTAGAGTCGCCGACGGACGCCATTTCGGTCGTGTTTCAATCCTGGGTAAAAAAGCAATCGGAGTCTAACCGTACTGATGAGCTGTGATACGGCGAAACAGATCTGTCTGCGGAATGACAATATATATATATATATATATATATGTGTGTGTGAAAAGTGTATGTATATAATTATAAATATCAATATATATATATATATATATATATATATGCAATAATGCAATCGAAGAAGCTCAATGCAACTGCAGAAACGGAACTACATGCCCACTCTAGAGTAATTGCCAGCAAACAAATATAGTATATAAAGCCAAGATAAGTGCAAACAACAACACGATGTACTACATCGCTGCCATTGAGGGATCATTTAAGAAAAGAAATAACAACCACAATCTTTCATTTTCCAACAGAAAATTCTTGAACAGCACTACAACATACGTATGGCGTCTAAAAGACAGAAATATTTCACCAACAATAAGCTGGGAAATAATGAAAAAGGCACCTGCTTACAACAACATTACAAAAAATGCCTACTTTGCCTACATGAGAAAGTAGCAATTATATCTCATACCCCACAAATGAACTTACTAAACACGAGATCAGAACTAATTTCCAAATGCAGGCAAAATAAATACCTATTATCACAATTTATACCAAACGGATAAAAAAAAAGCATACGTCTCTGCCATAGTAAAATTAATAATTAATAAACACTAACACGCATTACAAATTAGAATTTCTACCATTTAAATATACGCAACCACAAAAAATAATAAAACAAGCCAATAACCGACTTTAAAACAAAAAATAACCAATACACCCTTAAATAAAATAATAGCAATATTTACCTACCATAGTTTCACAAAGAACCCATCAAAAGTACATATGTACGTACGAGAAATCGACAACTATTCGCGCGTTAACGTTGACATCGCTACACCATTCGAATACGCCAACGGAATGAATATGTATGTGTGCAACGAAAGACTAAAAAGCAATAGTTGTTTCCAGTTAAAGCGAAACCTGAAAGTAGACTGAAAGAAAAATGAATGGATGTAAGTTAAATTTTGTTTTCCTGGTATCGATATCAAATAAGTTTTTTTCGTCGTAAACTGAATTTTGAAGGCGAAATAAGTCCTCTACGTAAATGGTATCATGGCTGAGACTAAGAACTACAATTATACCTATTTAGAGTCAAACCAGAAGCAAAAACTAAAATAAAAAGCTGAAAAAATACAGACACGCAGGCAGATAAACAGACGCACACACGAACATCTTGCCTTTCATATATATATATTATCGATTTTCTGCACTATTGTAAGAACTGCACCCTTGAAACTTCTGAATATCGTTTCTTATGTTTTTGTCTATGAGTGTATCAAATTTGATTAAAATCGGACCACTTTTTTTATAACCCGATTTGTTCGATTATCGATTTTCGATATTTATCGATGGTACCTCGACACAAAACCTAGCTAAGAACACTCGCAGACGCTTATAGTACAAATTTTTAAGAAAATCGGTTCAGCCGTTTCGGATTCTATAGATAACGGACACACACACACAGACACACACACAGATACACACACAGATAAAGTTCCATTTATAAATAAGTTTAGATAACAGGAGAAATTGGATTCTATAGCCTTGGTTGGCAAACAGTCTACCGCAGAAAGTAATGGCAAAATACTGCGGGAAAATCTGCCCGGTTAGATCTGTCTTGAAAGAGACATAATCGGCCAAGAGTGTATCGCGCATGGCACTTAACTGACTGGTGCAATAGATATCGGCACCGAATGAGAAATTGGAAAGCAGTGTTCGAATTCCAACTGAATTCGTTGCATTTACTTACGTTGGGAAAGGTATAAATTCATTTATTCTCTTTCCATCTGTGGAAATAACAGGACAGCTTCTGTTATATAGCCTTGGTTGGCAACCAGTCTACCACAGAAAGAAAGCGCAACTTTCACCGGGAAAATTTATGCCTAGTCAATCATGGATTCAAGTGTGTATCACAAATGGCACTGAGTGATTTACGTATTTTTCAATGTATTTTCAATGTATTTTTCAATATAACCCTAACCGCCAAAAAAGATAGCATATTTCTGGTTTTTAGGTTTTTAGTGCATCTACCTCAAAGAATTCCTCCATATTATTATTTTCTTTGATTCCTGTTGTAAACTTATTTTCTTTCCGGGATCCAACCAGCGACTTAATGTCAAAAATGGTTTCAGCTCTTTCTTCCCGATGCTCAGTATTAATTTCCTTTTCGTTTAACTCTTTTCTAAAACCTCATCATTGCTCACATGCTCGATCTATGATATTCGCAGCATCCTTCTGTAGAACTGTTATTATTTTCTTTGATTTCTATTGTATACTTATTTTCTTTCCGGGATCCAACCAGCGACTTAATGTCAAAAATGGTTTCAGCTTTTTCTTCCCGATGCTCAGTATTAATTTCCTTTTCGTTTAACTCTTTTCTAAAACCTCATCATTGCTCACATGCTCGATCTATGATATTCGCAGCATCCTTCTGTAGAACTGTTATTATTTTCTTTGATTTCTATTGTATACTTATTTTCTTTCCGGGATCCAACCAGCGACTTAATGTCAAAAATGGTTTCACCTCTTTCTTCCCGATGCTCAGTATTAATTTCCTTTTCGTTTAACTCTTTTCTAAAACCTCATCATTGCTCACATGCTTGATCTATGATATTCGCAGCATCCTTCTCTAGAACTGTTATTATTTACTTTGATTTCTATTGTATACTTATTTTCTTTCCGGGATCCAACCAGCGACTTAATGTCAAAAATGGCCTTATGACATTTTCCTCTGATAATTTTTGTCAAAAAACAACAACAACAACAAAATAAACAACGATCACACACATTTTACATGGGTAAAACTCTTTGTAAGGTGTGGGCACTATTTGCGAGTAAACGTTTATTGTATTTCTTTAAGGCAAGTGCTACCAAGAATCCCTTCAATGAGTCTATCGGAACCGTTGCCAATCCATTTGAAGGCTTTAACCCCAATTGAAAATATGGATGTCCTCATATGCCACATACTTTATATTATCACTTTATGACCCTTGTAATTTGTTAGTATTTTGAAAATTTTCAAAAATACATTACTATCTTAATGGACTACCATATCAACAAGAAAGCAACTTGTCATTATCATTATTACTGTTGTTTCTCATTTCGTTATTTCGCACGACAGTTACACCTTGTCAGTATCTCACAAAGAATGGACTATTCCGTTTTGATCCTGTAAAAGAAAAGGCAATTCTTCTTCTTCTTCTTCTTCTTCTTGTACGTGCCATGTTCTTTCAGGACGTAGACGATCAATGGCTTTTCACGTCTCCCTATCTCTGGTGGCACTTAGCATACTTTCTCCTGTTACCCCATCCAAAGGCCGCTCTGCCATCCACCTGCTCTGACCCTTCAAATATATTATCCACTGCTTTCCCCTGTCTCTTTTCCCCTCAATCTGAGCAGTGAGTATCAATTTCTCCCAGCCTTCCCCCATTAATACATACCCAAAGAACTTCAGCTGTCTCTTCCTGATGCTCAGTATTAATTTCCTTTTCGTTTCTATCTTTTCCAAAACCTCATCATTGCTCACATGCTCGCTCCATGATATTCGCAGCATCCTTCTGTAGAACTATATTTCAGTTGCTTCAAGTTTTTCCTTCATCTTCCTTTAAGTCTCTTCAGCATTCACTGCCATATTGAAGAACAGACACCACATAGCAATCCAGTAATCTCTTCTTTTTTTCTAGGGAAATTTTTTGGTGTTTTAATCCTCTACTCAGCTTCTGGAATTCGTCTTCGGCCATACCAATTCGCCTTCGGATCTCAGTGTCGCACTTTCCGTCTTCCGTTAGAACACTTTCCAAGTACTTAAATTTTTGTACCTGCTTGATTTTTGTATTCCCGACCTGAAATTGGCATTTTGGGCTCCTCCGTTTGCTGATGACCATATATTCGGTTTTCTTGCAATTTATTTGTCGTCCATTCTTTTGATTTTCTTCATCTACCTTTTTAGGAGGTCGTGTAGTTTTCTTTCCGAGTCAGCTATCGGCACTCTATCGCTTGCGTATCTTATGTTGTTCAGATTGTGACCACCAATGACTTTTAAATTTATATAAAGAAAGGAAATCAATAAATAAAGAATGAATGACATGTTTAGAGTCTCGTAGCAATATCTCATAAATCATGGACTATTCTGCTTTAATTGCATGGAAAACAAAACACATATTAGAGACGTTATTAAATGAAGGAAAGAAAGTAAAAGAGAACGAAGGAAGGAAGGAAAGAAACAAGTGTTAAACGTCTGTTTTAATGAAATGAAAAAAGTTGTCATTTTAAAACCTTTCATCTGTATCCACTTCTTAACGACCAGCATTCATATTTATGATCGCTATTGGAGTATTTTGTTAAAATCGTAAAGCACAGATATTTAACGAGGCAATAGGAGAATTATTACGGATATTTTATTGTCATAAAACTGGTTATTGGCTTTTTCAATCATTAGCTGAAGATTAAGATTTATCAGACACTTAAAAAAAACGGAATTCATAGCTATTATCATTATTATCATATTAAAAGTAGTCTTTAACTATTGTTCAGATAATTCATGGCCACAGAGCTACTTATGTTAGAGTTCTACTGAATTAATTTGTTGTAAAACTGTTGGGAGGAAGTCAAGATTTCATATTGATACCAAACTTGAAAAAGTTGATATTTGGGTGATGAACAAAGAAAGGGTCCTGTGTAAGACGGTAAACTGCATCCGGCAGCAAGGCCTCTGATTGGATGGTTGCGAGAAGCATGGCCTCAAGTTCCAGCCTGACCCAAGGTGGTAACACCTGTTAGGGTCCCAGCTATGGGCAAACAAGTTCAACCATCCATTCCGTGCATGGAGTACTGCTGCCATTTATGGTCAGTTGCCCCTGCCGTTCTCCTCGGTGTTCTTGACAAGCTCCAAAGGAGAGTCTGTAATGTGATAGGTACTGATCTGGCGACTCGACTGCAGCCACTTCCTCACCGTCGAAATGTGGCCTCCCTTTGTCTCTTCTATAAATACTTTCATGGCTTCTGCTCGGATGAGCTTAAGTCACTGATGCCTCCTCAACAGGTGTTTACTCGTGCAACCAGACTGGCAACTGTGTCACACCCATTCACAGTCAGGTTAGCCAAATGCAGACGACAATTCTACTCCTGCAGCTTCCTCTATAGCACTTCCCGCCTGTGGAACTCGTTCCCGTATTCTTGCTTTCCTGACGGCTACAACCTCCAGAAATTTATATGCAAAGTCAATTAACCACTGGACTCTAGCTCTCTCCCCTCCCCTGTATAACCTTCCCTTTCTCTCCACCTATGTATCTGTCATCGCACCTGCTTTCTCAGCTTTCTATTGTTCCTTTCTAACTAGTTTGTACTCCTCACTCTTTTCTAATTAATCTTTTTACATTTATGTAACCCCCTGCACATCAGTGGCGTTTCCGCCTTGCTCGGGGTGAAATGAAAAAAAAAAAATTAAAAAAAAAAAGTTAACCCCGCGAAACTGGGGTGAAAACATTATGAAACTATAAAAATAGACTTTTATAGAAAAATATACATTTTTTGAAGGAAAAATATTACCAGTAATACAGTTTTTAATACAGTTCAGTTTTCTAAATTTTTTTTTCATCAAAATCTGACTAAATCGTCCTTCTCACTATAACTGAACATTTAAAAAATACATTAAAACCCCACATTTTTGGCATTAAATAACGCACAGAGGTGTTGATATGCCATTAAAAAAATCAAACTCCAGGAAAAAAGAAAGTATTTGGTCCAGTGTCTTTTCCACAACGTTAGGACTACAAATAAACTGCAAGAAAACCGAATGCATGGTCATCAGCAAAAATGGCAGGCCTAAATGCCAAATACAGGTGGCAGGTACAAAAAATTAAATTCCTGGTAAGTCTTTTAACTGAAGACGGATAGTGCGACACAGAGATCCGAAGGCAAATTTGCATGGCGAAGGAAGCATTCCAGAAGTTGAGTAAAGTATTAAGAGACAGAGAAAATTTCACAAGAAACAAAGAAAAGAATACGGGATGGCTATGTGATGTCATTTCTTCAATATGGCAGTGAATGCTGGACAATATTAAAGATGAAGAAAAAAACTTGAAGCAACTGAAATGTGGTTCTACAGAAGGATGCTGCGAATATCATTGATCGAACATCTGTGCAATGGTGAGGTTTTGGAAAGGATCGAAATGAAAAGGGAATTGATACTGAGCATCAGGAAGTTCCTAGGACATGCAATGGGGAAGGAGGGCTTGGAGAATTCTGATACTAACAAGCTAGATAGAGAGAAAGAGATAGGGAAAAGCAGCGGATGACGTATTTGAAGGACCTGATCAGGTGGATGACGGAACGAGTGTTGCGTGGTGTAACAGGAGAAAGCGTGCTAAGAGCCACCAGGGATAGGGAGACGCGGAAAGCCATAATCGCCTACGTTCTGAAAGGACAGGGCACATAGAAGAAGAAGAAGAAGAAGAAGAAGAAGAAGAAGAAGAAGAAGAAGAAGACAGTTCTAGAGACGATGTCCGACTGGGCCTTCCTTCTTATCAAAGGAATACGAAGGGACAGACGATGAGCTAACGCCACGTACGTGGCATAACGGGTCCTACAGGTCTAAAACATTGTCAGTAAGGAATATTCTTTATGCGTCATGTGCTTTCAAGACCAAGGCGATCATGGAAAGCCCTTGTCGCTTTAATATTTCTCCTCCTTAGATGTCTCTTTTAAACCCCGCCCCGCAATTCAGCTTTCTCGCGCGGATTTTCCTTGTCTCTCTTTCCCTCTATCCGTCATGTAAGTATGTGGCTCTCCAAGCCCTCGTCCTCATTATGTGTCTCAGAAACTTCACCTGTCTCTAACTGATGCCAAAGATAAGTTCTTTTTTCGTTTACATCCTCGTCGTTGCTGACATGTTCGCTCCATGTGATTCTCAGCATCCTTCTGTAGAACCACATTTCTTTGTCTATATTTTCGAGATGAGGTAGTATTTACATTATTTACATTATTCGGACTATTTTTCTCATTTTTGTTGACATTTGTACGACGTTTCGCCCATTGTTCGCTCCGGCCTTCTTCAGTTGCGAAGAATTTCGAATCGAACCGTTTATTACAATCACTGGGGTATATCATTCATAATGTAAATACTGTTAACGAGATTTCTGTTGCTTTGTCTATCCTTCTTCTTTGAGGAGATCGTCCAGCATTCGTTTCCATAAAGGTGGACAGATATTACATAACAGTCCAGTACTCTTCTTTTTTTTCTTTTTTTTTTTTTCTGTTTCCAACGAAATCATCTCTCAGTCTCCTGCTTACCTACTGGAATACGTCTTTGGCCGTGCTAATCCGCCTTCTGATCTCAGTGTCGCACTATCCATCCTCTGTCTGAATATTTCCCAGATATTTCTGAACCAGTTTGATTTTAGTGTTCCCGTATTGTAGTTTGAATTTTGGGGACCTCTTTTTATACATGGCGATTTTCTACGAGCTGTTTAGATATGGCACAAGGCTAAAAGTATCGGACACCCAGTGAGGATCGAATTCACTACTCAATTGTAATGTTTCTAGCGAGACAATCTTGTTAACCATTACATTACCACGAAGTGCCACCTCTTTTTAAACATCACAAGAAATGCCATGGAAATTAAACATAGGATCGCATAATTTCATTTGTAAGAAATGCTTCACGGACGAAAAGTAATTGATTAAACGCTTATACCACGTAATCGCTTTTGAACATTTTCAATATCGAGCAATGAGGACCAGTCAAAACCAGTCATAATAATGAAATATAAAGAAGGATTCGCAATATGATAGGTTCTGATTTGACGTCTTGGCCTTCAGCCACTTTCGCATCTCCATAACGTATCTACACTCTGCCTTTTCAATACATATTTCATGGTAATTGTTCTGATGAGATTTTCTGTTTTGCACCTAGACTTTATGAATTCAGTTTCGGCACGAGACTGAAGATGACATTCGTTAAATAT
Organism: Ascarosepion bandense; assembly: GCA_037127315.1. Taxonomy (NCBI): domain Eukaryota; kingdom Metazoa; phylum Mollusca; class Cephalopoda; order Sepiida; family Sepiidae; genus Ascarosepion; species Ascarosepion bandense. The sequence goes on from JBBBDQ010001353.1 coordinate 4,716,485, forward strand.
CGGCTCGGGACGGAAATTCGGAGAGCCGATTTCAAATTCCAGTTGAATTCGTTGCATTCACTTAAGCGCAAATAATTTTGGGAAGAGTATTAATAAGTCGCTCCTCTCCCCAGCTATGGATTAAATAGCAAAACAGATTAGGTTGAGTAGCCTTAATTGGCAAGTAGCCTACCGCAGAAATTAATAACAACCTTGTACGTGAAAATTTTCTGCCCAGTTAGTCATGTCTCTTTCGAGACATGATCGCCCAAGCAAGTATTACGTATTGCCCTTACTTGACTAGATTGGCAAGAAGGTTTCATCATTTTATATATGAAGTGGCTAGATGTAATTGTAAGTTCTATGCTAACAATTTCTTCTCTCGTTTGTGAAACTATCTTCCGGTGTCTTGCTGTCCAGTAAACTTTGATCGTCAAACATTTAAATACAATATCAATCGCTATCTTCTGCATTAATAATTTATGTTCTTTTATTGTTCTCTTTCCTTAATGTTTCCCTTTTATTCATATTCTTTCTCCCTCAGTAACTTCTTTGAGTCTTAGTGGCTTTAGCGCCTTTATTGAGAAGAAATGATTAAAACGAATGATAACAATACTCCATCTGACTCCATGCTTATGGTGATTTTCTAAGCGTAGCTTGGATGTGGCACAAGGCCTAAAATGTGATAGAGGAAGCACTGCGCCTCTTCGGCCTCACTCTCTCAAATGATCTCAGGTGGAATGACTACATTGCATCTATAGCTTCTTCTAATGTTAGAAAAGTTGTTTCACTGTACCGGGCAAGGAAGATTTACTCGTCAGGATGCATTTTGCACATTTATATATCTACCATTTTTGCATGTATTAAATACTGTTACCATATTTGGCCGGGTGAGCCTACTATTTAGCTTCAGGTTCTCGACACTATCCCAAAAAGGATCTGCAATATAATCAATCTTGACTTGGCAGCCCGCCTTCAGTCAATTTCTCACCGACATAATGTGGCTTCTCTCTCTCTCTCTCTCTCTCTCTCTCTCTCTCTCTCTTCTACAGGTATTTTCATAAAACTGCTCTGACTAGCTTTTTTCACTGGCACCTGGGTCACATGTATATAGTCAGTCAGTCAGTCAGTTAAGTGCCATACGCGATACATGTTTGGGCGATCATATCACGAAAGAGACTGGGTAGAAATTCTCCTGCAGTAGGTTGCCATTACTTTCTGCAGTAGACTGGTTGCCAGCCAAAGGCTATAGTATCCAATCTATACTGTTATTTAACCCATAACTGGAGAGAAGAGACGGATTAATACCTTTCCCAAGGGTATTTGCGCGTAAGCCAATGCAAGTAATTCAACTGGAATTCGAACTCGGCTCCTCGATTTCTCGTTCTGTGCCGATATCCGCTGCACCACAACGCACATCCTCCATGTATATAGACTGACATAAAATATAATTCCATCTTTTACTCTAACATTTAATTTTATCGCACTTCCCGTTTGTGGAATTCATTTCTAGCGAGAAAAGCTTGTTAATCATTACACCCCTTCGAGGTGTAGGGACATATATTTGATTAGATATCACTTTGTTTTAAGCGAGACATTAACACGTTTCGTGATTAAAAGTCCACATCAGATTTATTCTTAAGTTCGACAATAACAAACTTTTAGTACTCTACCCCCACAGTTCTAGAGTGGTTGCCAACCAAGGCTAAAAAGAGAGCTTAACCTGAGTTATTGTAAGCCCCTAAACGCTCAAATGGTGGTTAAAATACGGGGATTCATAGCTTTCGAAAGAGTAATTATGATAAACGAACTCATTTTTTCAGGTGGACATGCAGGTTTCGTCCCCAATAACCGATCATTTCTCTTTTCATTCGATACTGATTTGGCGGAAGATTTTCCCTCAATAGGTTGCGATTAATTTCTGCGACAAACTAGTTGCCAAACTCTCCAGCTTTTCAACCAATATCTGCAGCGATAGCAGCTAGATTAATACATTTTCCAAGCGTATTTAGGCGTAAGTGAATGAACCGAATTTCATCTGGAAGTCGAACTCAGCTATCTGGTTTCTCATTCCGCGCCTAAATCCCTTCAACCGCAAAGAACATCCTGTCTTCTTCTATGTGCCTTGTCATTTCAGGACATAAGCGATCTTAGACTTTCACGTCTCCCCATCCCTGCTGGCTCTTAACACGCTTTCTCCTGTTACACCACTCATTCTCCGATCAACCACACACGCTGTTTTCCCCTGTCTCTCCTTCCTTCTATCTGGCCTGTAAGTATAAGGTTCTCCAAGCCCTCCATCATTTATTGGGTGTCCCAGGAACTTTAGCTGTCTTTTCCTAATGCTCAATATTAATTTCCTTTTCGTTTTGATCCTTTCCCAAACATCATCATTGCTCACATGCTCGATCCATGATATCCGCAGCATCCTTCTGTAGAACCACATTTCTGTTGGTTTTAAGTTTTTCCTCCATCTTTGATGATATTGTCCAGCATTCACTGCCATATTGAAGAACTGGAATCACATAGCAATCCAGTATTCTCTTCTTTGTTTATAGTTAAAATTTCTCTGTTTCTTAATACTTTATTCAGCTTCAGATAAGAGATGGAATGTGTCCTTCACCATGGCAATTCGCCTTAGATTAAAATCGGCATCGTTTTTCAATATGTTGCAATTTTTTGTTCTATTCTATCTTCATCCCCCTCATTCCTTTTCCCTAACTTCCAACATCATCGTCTCCAACGATATATATATATATAATGTTTGAATACTAATATATATTTTGTTATATATTTGTTAATAAAGCTGTAGGATTTTTTAAAACCTCCTGAAATAAGAGTATAATGTGAATGTTTTTATGTTATATAATGTGGATTTAAAATCGATCACCTTCTATCTTCTAACTTTATACAATGGAATCGAGGCAAGTAAGATAAAAAGAAAAAACAAGAAAAAACAATGATTTTCTCATTTTTCTCTAAACGCTTGGTTGCATCGTTTTATTAAAATCTTCGGAATTATTACTTTTTTAAGCCACACCATTCTGTTTACTTTGTGAATCCTTTAAAATTCTTGAGTCAATACAATTTTCTTTTTTCTACACGGAGAAACTTTTCAATATCACATATTAGGAATAAAGCCTTGTGTACCATTATTAAATATTTATTCTAACAATAAAATCAGTTAAATTATTTCTTCTTAATATTAGAAAATCTAACACCGAGAAACAGCAGAAAATTTGAAATATATACAGAGGAAAAGCCTGGATAATTAAATATTCACATGGGGCTTCACACATCAGAGAAACAGAAAAAAGTATGACAAAGTTATGACATCATATGTCCTTAGATATGAAATGGTTGTTTATGATCAAAAACCTTTGTTCCGTAGTTGACTACGTAGGTTGTATTACTTCATAACTCTCTACCGTTGTCTTTAGGCTAATAGTCCAAAGTTGTATTGTATCTTTCTGCAATGAAAATGAGATCAGTCGTCCTTTTTCTCAGGAGATTTGTTGTATTAATAGCACTAACGGATGAGATACTTCTTGGTACGTCTAATGTCCCCACCTGGAAAATTTTTCCGACTTCTTATCAGTGACAGAAAGGGAAATAGAATTAAGAGAGATTTTTTTTCATACTTAACCCTCTAGGGCCATTCGTATCATATTAGTGGGGGATCTGTTTATTACTTCATAACAATATAGAACTGATCCCCCACTTTATGCCCAGAAGAATCCTTAACCCTCTAGGGCCATTCGTATCATATTATATTAATAAGTAGTAATTGGTGGGGGATCAGTTTATTACTTCATGACAATAGAAAACCGATCCCCCACTTTATGCCCAGTAGAAGCCTTAACCCTCTCGTTCCATTCGTATCATATTTGATACAGTATGAAAACAAGCCTTGAAAGAAATATTTTCCTGAAAAATTTTTTAAGAGAAATATTTTATAAATTTCAAATGAAAGCAGTACTGACTGCTCAGTCAATGAATACCAAATGTTTCCTTATAGGGAAATACCAAATGTTTCCTTATAGGGAAATACTGTATCAAATATGATACGAATGGCCCTAGAGGTTTAAGTAATAATTAGTGGGGGATCTGTTTATTACTTCATAACAATATAGAACTGATCCCCCACTTGATGACAAGTAGAAGCCTTAATCATATTATATTATTAACCCTCTAGGGCCATTCGTATCATATTTGATACAGTATGAAAACAAGCCTTGAAAGAAATATTTTCCTGAAAAATTTTTTAAGAGAAATATTTTATAAATTTCAAATGAAAGCAGTACTGACTGCTCAGTCAATGAATACCAAATGTTTCCTCATAGGGAAATGCCAAATGTTTCCTTATAGGGAAATACTGTATCAAATATGATACGAATGGCCCTAGAGGGTTAATACCCGCACATCAACGTGTTCCTACCGAGGCAAAAATCCTCACTGAAGAAGCATCTACCCTTGATTTCTACAGTTAAAAGCTAATCAGCACTGTATCATCTGCGTATCTGATGTTGTTCAGATTGAGGCCGCCAATTATGAATCTTGGCAGGAATTCTATAGCTCTAAGAATTGTCTCGCTGTATAGTTTTGATAAATCTGGTGAGAAGACACATCATTGTCTTACACCCTTTTCTGTTTTTGTGTATCTGCTGAACTCGTTTTCTGTCTGGATGCAGGCAGTTTACTGCCTGTACAAGTTCTTCATTATTGTAAGGTCATTCACGAATATGTCATGGTTGCCGAGTGCCTCTATCTGGTCTTTGTGTCGTACATTGTCGAATGCCTTTGTGTACTCGATGAAACACAGAGACACATCATTCTGCGTTTGTATTGTTCTTTCTGATAACATTCTAAGGATAAATATCGGGTTCCTTGTTTCAGTGTCCTTTGCGAAATCGCACTGTTATTGTCTCATTTCTGGGATGATTCTTTGCGACCGCCAGTGACGAATCCTGTCAGGTCTTCTAGAGCTCTGAAAATTGCCTCACTGTATAGTTATGGGGAAACACACTTATTCCTCAATTAATGGACTCTCCCTCCTATATTAATAAGAATTATCAGGGAGTTAACGGGAGAAGTTCTTGAGAATTTCTTGGGAAGTTCGTAGGAGTTCTTTAGAGTTCTATTAGAGTTATGTAGAACTTCTAGGCATTTGATATTAGTCGGCCGAATACTAAGGAGTCATCTTTCAGTGGAAGATTACCAAGTTTCTAACATTTTGGGTGCGTTAAATCGATTAGCCTTGTCTTATTTCTGGGATGATTCTGCTACGGCTCTCTTCATCAGAATACGGAAGATAAGGTAGTCGGAAAGGTTTCCTTAAAATAAATATTCCACCATTATTCCCTTTGGAATGATTCTTAGAGTGAGAACTATTGTGGCCATTTCTTTTCCGTCGTGTCTCACATCTGTTTCATTTACTGAACTAGCAGTATAGCCCGGCGTTGCTCGGGGGTAATGAAAGCTTTAAACCTAATACATGGTCCTGGAGCTCAGACTCTTGGGACTTTGGCACGAAAGATTATAAAAGCAATAGTTGTTTCCAGTTAAAGCGAAACCGTAGACTGAAAGAAAAATGTCAAATTTTGGTTTCCTGGTATCGATATCAAATAAGTTTTTCGTCGTAAACTGAATTTTGAAGGCTAAATAAGTCCTCTGAGTAAATGGTATCATGGCTGAGACTAAGTACTACAATTATACCTATTTAGAGCCAAACCCGAAGTAAAAATTAAAAAAACAGGACTGAAAACAAAATACAGACATACAGACAGATAAACAGACACACACACAAACATCTTGCCTTTTATATATATATATATATATATATATATATATATATATATATATACTATCGATTTTCTGCACTATTGTAAGAACTGCAACCTTGAAACTTCTGAATATCGTTTCTTATGTCTTTGTCTATGAGTGTATCAAATTTGACTAAAATCGGACCACTCCTTCTTTAACCGGATTTTTCCGATTGTCGATTTTCGGTATTTATCGGGGGTACCTCGACACAAACCCTAGCTAAGAACACTCGCAGACGCTTATAGTACAACTGTGTAAATATTCAAGGAAATCGGGTCAGCCGTTTCGGAGACTATACATAACGGACACACACACACACACACAGAGTTCCGTTTATAAATAAGTTTAGATATGATTTTTCTATTTCAATTTTAATTATCTATATCTGCTTTCCTTGATTTCAATCCTGTGATCATTTCGAAAAACTATAGTCTTATATTTCTATTCTTCGACGATGATGTTTGTGTGGAGAAGGCAAGTAGCCGGGGAGAGGTTGCACATACGAAGGAATCTCTGTATTTTCCAGCTAAAAATTCTAGACATTTATATCGTTTTTCGTCTTTAATTTGTTGGCACCACTATGACCGGATGTTGTCAAACATATCCTTGTTCTTTGTTGACTTTTATCTACGGCCTGGATGTGTCTGTCAAGCGCATCCTTTCCGGGCCATCGCCTTTCAAGCCGGTTCTCACTTTAGTTGGCCTTATCTACGGCTGGATGTATCTCTCAATTACATCAGCCGTTCAAGGTAATACATAACACTAGGATCGATGTGTGTTTTCTGTCTTGATTTCAAGCAGAAGCGGAGATTGAATTACCATGTAAATGACATTGCTTACCACGTATGCCAATTGTCTCTAAATTTCAACTGTCATTTTTATAAACTTTCCCACTCAGGCAAGGCAAAATAGCCACGAACACTCGGGGAGTTACTGAGTGTTAGAGAATATGAGAAAAAATCCATTAAGGGGCGAGTCAAAATGAACGAACAGAAATTCAGAAAGCAAAAGATAACGACAGGCATTGGATTTAAATTTTTGAAAATAAATCTTGACTGGGAAGCAAGATACCGGAAGAGAGTTCCACAAGCGAGGATTGCGTTGACATAGAGATTACTGTCAAACATAACTAATTCAAGTGTCAAATGATAAAACCATGTCGTCAAACTAGATTCAGTTAAGTGCCATACGTGATATTCGCATGGGCGATTATGTCTCAAATACTGGGCTGAATATTTTCACGCAGTAGGTTGCTGGTATTACTTTCTGCGGTAGACTGGTCATCAACCATGGCTATAAAACCCAATCTGTCCTGATTTTTAACCCATAGCTAGAGGGGGAAGAGGTGTATGAATAACTTTCCCAAGGGTATTTTCGCGTAAGTGAATGCAGCAAATTCGACTTGAATTTGAAATCGGCTCTCTGATTTCTCATTGCGGGCCGATATCCACTTCACCACAACCCACTAGCCAAACTAGTCAGTCAGTTAAGTGCAATACGTGACACACGATTTGGGTGATCATGTCTCGAAATAGACATGACTGACTGGACAGAAGATTATCCCGCAGGAGATTGCCATTGATTTCTGCGGTAGACTGGTTGCCAGCCAAGTCTATAGAACTCAATCTGTCCTATTATTTAACCCATAACTGGAGGGAAGAGACAGATTAATACCTTTCCCAAGGGTGTTTGTGCGTAAGTGAATGCGGGGAATTCAACTGGAATTCGAACTCAGCTCCCCGATTTGTCGTTCCGAATCCACATCCACTGCACCATAACGCACATCAGCCAAGCTAGTATCGGGCTTCAAATTCATAAGATCTAGGTACCATGGAATGTAGCTTATTAGATTACCATGAAACTATTTATAGAAAAAAGTACAGGGATTCTACATTACGGCAGAGGGAAAGTGACTGAAGCTGAGATCCCAGATCAGCACTATTAACATTGCAGATTTTTCTTTGGAGTTTTTCAAGGATCAATAAATATATAGCAGAAGCACAAAACCAGATGTAGCAGGTATTTGAATTAGATAATAATGGGATTTACCTGTTTTTTCTCCGCACTTTTAAATTCTGTGTTGTTCTGCCTGGCTACCAAAAATGCTAAAAAGACCCGTCTGCCGTTCCGTTTACGTCAGAATTTGGAGGTAGGGTAGGAAATTAGTAGAATGTTTTTTTTTTAAAATTGCAAATGAAAAGTTTATATTCCCGGTTCACACTCCACCCTGTCTACTGAACAGGTGTAGAGGCTCACCCCTTGTTCCCTGTTTAGGATGTGGTTTCCGGTTTTCTCTTTTCTAATCTTCTTACTCTTACGTAGCCCTCTGCGCATCAGTGGCGTTACCGCCTTGCTTGGGGTGATATAATTAAAAAAGAAATCTATTGATAGGCCAGCTGATAAGAAAGTTGGTTCACTTTTTCTCGAGAGACAAATTTTCTCTCTAGAATCTATCTTTCATCATTGTTTTTTTTTTTAATTTAATCATTACACTCCAAGCAAGCCGTTAACGCCACTGATGTGCAGGGGGTTACATAAGAGAGTTGAAGTATTAGGCAGGAGGAAAGTGAAAACAAAGATGAACCATCTACAGGGGGTGAAAGAGAAAGGGAAAGTGAACAATGTGAACACAGGAGTAAAGACAGTTACGAAGGTAGAGAGAAAATAAAAGAACGGAGTGATGTAGAAAAGACTGGAGTCAAGTGGATAAGAGATGGGAATTGACTTTGCATTTAAATTCCTGGAGGTTATAGCCGTTAGGAAAGCAAGTATAGGGAAGGGAGTTCCACAGGCGGGAAGCGCGAGAAAAGAAGCTGATGAAATAGAATTTTTTTTTTTAATCATATCACCCCGAGCAAGGCGGTAACGCCACTGATGTGCAGGGGGCTACATGAGATTGAAGAGATTGGAAAAGAGAAAACCGGAAACCGCATCCTAAACAGGAAACAAGGGATGAACCTCTTCACCTGTTCAATAGATGTGGGTGGAGTGTGAACCGGGCGATAGTTTAGTCTATCTACTCCAATTATCGCCGACATTTGGTTGATCTAACTGTAAATGAGTGAGACCTTGTTGTCAGTCTGGTTTCCCGAGCAAATTCTTGTGGAGGGGTCACCAGTGATCCAAGTTCGTCAGAGCAGAAGCTATGAAAATATTTATAGAAAAGACAGAGAGAAGCCACATTCACCCAATGAGAAATTGGCTGGAGTCTAGCTGTGCAGATTAACTGAAACAACTGCTTTAGTTTCCTTTCTTTTACCATACAGTTAGTTTTAGAACCACTAGAGTGACAGGGTGTAATCGATTTTTTCTTCAGCTTAGATCATTTGCAGTGGTGTTCAGTAATATGAATCTATTTTCGGGGTTTATGGTGAAATTTATTTGGCGTTGAAGAATACTGCGTCATCCGTGATTGCATCAGTTTTTATTAAGCCTAGACAATATTGTCTCGACTGTCGAATAATTGTCTCGACAGCCATCGTCTGCGATTGACGTTTCTCTAAGGAAACATACGAAAAATTGAAACGCTGTACGAACAAACTGGCAAGCCTTACAGGGAGAATCGCGGATATTTTTTATATCAGCCTTCCAACTGTCAGTCGTGTCATCAAGATGAAGAAACAAACTGCATCCATCAGCTGAAAACGTAAAGGAAAACGCAGTTAGAAGTACAAACAACGCCAACTGACGTCGTATACGTGATCAGGGAAAGTGTGAAAGATCCTAGGAAGACATTATTCGTTTTGTTTCAATTAATTTGCGCAAGGGTGTATACATCTATATCTACTATTCATCCATGCTTAGAATATTGCTGTCACATACGGTACTCTGCCTCAACTATTCACCTTTATCTGCAATATTATATGTCCTGATCTGGCATCTCGTTTTAGTCACTTACCCATCGTCGCAAGGTTGCTTCTTTGTGCCTTTTTTTTATAAATGCTTTCATTGTAATTCTTCAAATAAGTTCTTCGTTACGGTACCTAGACTTTATGAATTTAAGCGCAATGTTAGACTGGATGTGCGTTGCGGTGCAGTGGATATCGACTCGCAACAACAAATCGGGGAGCCGAGTTCGAATTCTAGTTGAATTCCTCACATTCACTTTCGCACAAATATCGTTGGGAAAACTATTAATCTGTCTCTTCCCTCTAGTCATGGATTAAATAATAGGACAGATTGATTTCTCTAGTCTTGGCTGACAACCAGTCTACCGCAGAAAGCAATGGCAACCTACTGCGGGATAATCATCTGAACAGTCTGTCATGTCTCTTTCGAGACATGATCGCTTAACTGGCTAGACTGGCATCGAGAATTCATCAATTTACAGTTGAGCTGGTTAGATGTAGCAGTAAGTTCTATGCTAAGAGTTTCTTTTCTCACACATCTCGCTTGTAGAACTCCCTTCCGGCTCCCTGATTTCCGGTCAATTTTAATAATCTAAATTTGATATAAAATGTCAATCGCTTTCTACAGACCTGGTTATTCTTTTTACCTTTTTTTCATTATTATTGTTCCTGTTCCTAATTCTTCGACACCCTGTAAACCCTTGCGTTTTCGTTGTTTTAGTACCTTGTTAAAAAACAAGCAAAAAAAAAAAAACAATAAATTTCATCTCATCCTTTCTCCTGTGACTTTGGTACAAGTGCGCCAGTTATTAACGACACGACATTAACCTTCATGTTCCACACTTTTCCGTCTCCCAGGTACACCCATTAAAAGTTTTTTTTTTCATTTTTAACTATTTTCTTTTCGTCCTGTATCTGCGCACGGATATGCGTTGTGGAGTAGTGGATATCGTCTTGGAACAACAAATAGGGGTGCCGAGTTCGAATTCCAGTTGCATTCCTTGCATTCACTTACCTTGGGAAAGGTACTAATTCGGCTCTTCCCTTCAGTTATGGGTTAAATAACAGGACAGATTGGGTTCTATAGCCTTGACTGACAACCAGTCTACAGCAGAATGTAATGGCAGCCTACTGTGGGATAACCTTCTGTCCAGTCAGTCATGTCATTTTCGAGATATGATCGCTCAAAGCGTGTCTCACGGATGGCACTGCGATCCGGCAAGTCCAACTTTCATTGTTTCTGACAATCAAGTACAGTTTAATCTGGCAGATGCAGATTAACTTATCATTACTATTTGCAAGGATTATCACCATTTTCTGAGATTATCACCGATTCGCTCGGATTATCCCGATTTGCTAGGATTATCACTGATTTGCTAGAATTATCACTGATCTGTAAAAATTTGTTCTTAGGATCGCACCTGTTTTCATTTTTCTTCTACGGCAACTTGACATATTTAGTTCGGATGCGATTATTAATATTATTTGTCTGGAATCATCTTGCTAGACAATAATTCTAAGTGACTAATTAACAAGTCCCCTCCGAGGTGAAAGTAAAAAAAAGGGACCGACTGTGGGAGAGATATTCATGCACATTTGAGTCGTTTCGCTCAAATAGATAATGTTTTGCAGATGATGTTTGCATTTCTGAACAAAGTAATGAAATACTGATGCGCCTTGAAATTTTACTCAAATGATTTTCGGTACCCTACTGTTTATTATTATTATTATTATGTCATTTTTCATCATATTTCAATTTCTGCTTTGGTCTCACTACCAACCAAGTCTGCGGGGAGACCTAAGGAAGGTTGTGACGTGTTGTTATGACTCCATTTCATGTTTTTCTATCTTCCCTATCATCCCTAGCATTACATTACAAGTTTTCCTTAGTGTATGGGCTGTACTTAATAAGACAAATTTTTGTATATCTCTTAAGCTGGGGTTTCCAGGGATTCTTTCAATGTGTTGTTTTGTTCCATTTTTTATCATTCCAAGTGCATCTACTATCACTGGCACAACTCTTGTTTTCAATTTCCACATTTTTTCTATTTCAATTTGCAGGTCTTTATATTTTGACAGTTTCTCAAATTCCTTGGTTGCTATGTTACAATCCGCTGGACAAACCATATCAATTAATAGACAAGGTTTTCTCTTACTGGTTTTTAACAATAATGTCTGGCCTGTTTGCTTCAATTTTTCTGTCTGTGTAGATGGTGTAATCCCATAGAATGGTTACATCTTCTATTTCTGTAACCGGTGCTGGGTGATGTTGATACCAGTGTTTGTTTACAGATTTTCCATGGTGTTTGAGCACTGTCCAGTTTAAGTTTTGCCCCACTCTATCGTGACGATTTTTATATTCATTTGGGGCAAGTAAAGAACAACCTGATGGTCTTTTGTCTCTTGGTATTTATCACAGACCCTGCATTTTGGATTCAGATTTTTATGTCTAATATTTGCCTGAAGGTTCCTAGTGAAAAGACTGGTCTTGCGCAGTAAGAATAAATCCTTCAGTTTCCGACTTTAATCGAGATTCTCATAACCATCTATGGGTATTAACTTTATCAAGATTGAATTTATTAGCACGTTCTGGGTATTAGCCATGCAGAGGTTTGTCTTTCCAGCGTTTTTTCATCTGGTCAAGAGCTTTATCTTTGGCTTTCTGTTTCATATTTTTGCCGCAATAAAGGTTCTTGGCTTCTGTTTTGCTTTTCTATAGAATCTACTACTACTACTACTACTACTACTATTATTATTATTATTATTATTATTATTATTATTATTATTTCTTTTGTCTTCTTTTGCAGACATATTCATTCCGGGTCCTAACCATAGACCTAAGGTTATTAAATGTCTTCATGACTTTTTTCTACTGATCATTTCTTGTAAAAATAAAAACAATAAAAAAATAGAATCACAAATAATTTACGTAGGTAAAGCTCTTCGTAGTGGTAGACAGCATTTAATATTGCTTTTGGTTTTAGATTCTTTGCAGCTGCAGTAGGTCTATTTTCAAGTTTTTAATCAACTTGAAATTCCCTCATGATTGTGTTGCCTTACTTTATTACAAAACAATTCTTCTTATTTATTTCATGTTTTTTTTTTATAAAGATCGTCATCAAGTCCCCACAGCAGAATTATCGATGCACATTTGGGATATTTTGTTCAGAGAGGTGGAGAATTTCGCGAATCATGCGTGCACTTCTGCACAACGTGATCTTTTGGTGCTCCGAGATGCTGATGTGTCGGGAAATGTTACTCGCATGATTTTCGGCACACTTCTTTTTTTTTAATTATTATTAGTAATAATAATAATAATAATAATAATAATAATAATTATTATTATCATTATTATTATTATTGTTGTTGTTGTTGTTGTTTATTGTTGTTGTTTGTTCTTATTGTTTTTATTGTTCGGTGTCCTTCTTCTTTGCTTTGATTCTTTCTATTATTATTATTATTACTATTATTATTAATTTATATATTATCATTATTATTATTATTGTTGTTGTTGTTTATTGTTGTTGTTTGTTCTTATTGTTTTTATTGTTCGGTGTCCTTCTTCTTTGCTTTATTCTTTCTATTATTATTATTATTATTACTATTATTATGAATTTATATATTATCATTATTATTATTATTGTTGTTGTTGTTTATTGTTGTTGTTTGTTCTTATTGTTTTTATTGTTCGGTGTCCTTCTTCTTTGCTTTATTCTTTCTATTATTATTATTATTATTACTATTATTATGAATTTATATATTATCATTATTATTATTGTTGTTGTTGCTTATTCAGTACCCTTCTTTTTCTTCGTTCTCTTCTTTTTTTTTTTTGTTATTGTTGTGGTTGTTTTTATTTCTCGGCACCGTTCTTTTTCTTTTTTCCTCTTCTTTTCATAATTATTATTATTATTCGTAGTAGTATTTTTATTATTATTATTTGATTCGAGCATTATCTTCAGAGAAAGTGTATCATACTATATTTATGCCCGGCTATATTTTCTTCATGTTGTTATTGTAACCGTTGTCCTCATATTTCCAAACAGTCAAATTATAAGTAATGACTGTAATAACAGTAAATGGTTATTTCAACGAGATTACCTATATTGTACGCAGTTGACGAACACAAGTAAACAAATAAGTCACATTGAAAAACGAAATAGGAATAAAAAGAGCGGCTAAAACTGTATAATTTGATCAATATAAGAAACACAATAAGATCAAGGAAAATACGCAAATAGACAATACGGAAATGTGGAAGTAAGAAGAAAAAACTATGGAACAGAACAATAATGAAGGCAGGAATGTAAAGGAATATACAAAGGTTTGTCGATGGACGTTTCTCGGGCAAAGAAAGAAATACGAAGAGAATGTGGAATACCAACAAAGGAAATGTGTGAGACGAAATGAAAGAGGCAGACGACAAATGAATTCCCAATATGGCGTAAGAAACGGAAACAAAGAGAGGAGAACAATGTCCAATGAAAATAGAAGCAAAAGAAAATGTTCGTAAAGTCACGAACAACAAAGGAAATTAAAAAGAAAAAGAAAAAGTGCTAAAAGCATCCAAACTAAAGAACGAAAGGAAAAAAAGAAGAAAGCAAAAAGAAAGAAAGAAAAAAAAGAACAAAGAAGACAAAAGACGAAGAAAAAAAATGAAAGAAAAGAACAAACAAACAAAAAAACAGAGGTAAAATGATGAAGTAAAATGAAAGAATTAAATAAGGAAAGAGTGACGAAAGAGAGAAAATGAAGGGAGGAAGATAAAATTTAAACTAGGCAATAAAAAGAAAGAAAAAATGAAGTAAAAGAGAAGTCATATTATGAACCAAGATAATATTATGGAGCAAAAAAGAAAATCGTGAAAGAAAGGGAAAGAAAGAGAAAATAAGAAAGTAAGAAAGAAGAAACATTATGAAGTAAAAAGAAAGAACCATAAAAAGAAAAATAGAACGAAAAGGAGTGAAAGAAAGAGAGAAGTTAAAATATGTGGTAAACAGAAAGAAAGAAAGAAAAAAGAAAGAAAGAAAGAAAGAAAGAAAAAGAAAGAAAGAAAAAGAAAGAAAGAAAGAAAATTTACTAAGTAAAAAGAAAGTGACGCAAAAATGAGTGGACAAAAGAGAATGGGAGAAAGTGAGAAGGAAGCTATCCTATGCAGTAAGCAGAAGAAATTAAAAAAAAAAAAAGAAAGAAACACAGAAAGTATAAAGAAAAACATAAAAAGAAAGGTTGAACAAAAATAAAGAAACTGGAAGACAGAGAGTGGAATGCATCATGCAGTAAAAAGAAATGAAAAAAGAAGAGAAGAAAAATTGTCAGGTAAAAAGAAAAACGAATGAAGAAAGATTGCACGAAAGAAAGTAAATTAAAAAAGGAATAAACAAGGCAGAAGAAAGAAAGAAAGAAAGAAAATATAAAGGAAGAAAGAAAGATAGAAAAAAGGAAGAAAGAAAGAAAGAAAGAAAGAAGAAATAAAATATAAAGGAAGAAAGAAAGAAAGAGAAAGAAAGAAAGAAAGAAAGAAAGAAAATATAAAGGAAGAAAGAAAGATAGAAAAAAAGAAAAAAAGAAAGAAAGAAAGAAAGAAATAAAATATAAAGGAAGAAAGAAAGATAGAAAGAAAGAAAGAAAGAAAGAAAGAAAAAGAAAATACGAAAAGAAGAAAAATATATAAAAAAGAATGAAAAAAAAAAGAAAAGAAAGAAAATATAAAGGAAGAAATAAATAAATATAGATAAAAAGAAAGACAGAAAGATGAAATAAATAAAAAGAAATAAAAAAAGAAAGATAGAAAGAAAAAAAGAAAGAAAAAAAAATACGAAAGGAAGAAAAATATATAAAAAAGAATGAAAAAGAAAGAAAAAAGAAAAGAAGAAAGAAAATATAAAGGAAGAAATAAATAAATATAGATAAAAAGAAAGACAGAAAGATGAAATAAATAAAAAGAAATAAAAAAAGAAAGAGAAAGAAAGAAAGAAAGAAAGAAAAAGAAAATACGAAAAGAAGAAAAATATATAAAAAAGAATGAAAAAAAGAAGAAAAGAAAGAAAATATAAAGGAAGAAATAAATAAATATAGATAAAAAGAAAGGCAGAAAGAAAAAAGAAATAAAAAGAAATAAAAAAAGAAAGAAAGAAAGAAATAAAGAAATAAAGAAAATTATGAATGTCTGTTTGGGAAAAGGTCATAACGAGGCCTAAATATTGTTATTTACTGAATAGAAAGATACGTGAAATAATGAATGACCTAAAATATCAAACAAAGGAAAGCAAAAGCAAAAAAAGAAAAAAAAATTAGGTAAACAACATCTAAAATAA
The DNA here is from genome assembly GCA_037127315.1 of Ascarosepion bandense. Lineage (NCBI taxonomy): Eukaryota > Metazoa > Mollusca > Cephalopoda > Sepiida > Sepiidae > Ascarosepion > Ascarosepion bandense. The sequence continues at coordinate 4,732,452 of JBBBDQ010001353.1, forward strand.
AACAATGCAAATAAGTCGGGGAAAGTGAAGAAACAAAAGACAATAGGTAATGCTTGTGGGTTTCGGTTGAAGATTTAGGAAAACATTCTTTATCAGGTTAATAAGATTAGGTGATTTTATTTATTTCTTGCCCCCAAGAAAGTAACAAAGAGGGAACGGAGAATAAATATTAGCGCATGGAAAGTGAATAGTGACCCTCAGCAATTTGTTAGAGCCTAGAATTAAATGAATGTGGTTAACCTGAGATTAGAGTTCTAAATTCACGAAAACCTAACATACAGATTTCAATGTTCGTATGTGTGCGCGTGCACGCACGGTTATCTGTTCAAAATCACATGAAATTCATTCTTCTTCTTCTACGTGCCATGTCTTTTCAGGACGTGGAAGTTTACATAAAACTATCTTGAAATACTAAAAAGTAAATTTATTCAATAAAAAATCTTCATTGGCTTCAGTTACACACACAGCAGTCCTGGGTATGACAGTAAACTGCATCCGGCAGCAAGGCCTCTGATTGAGAGATTGTGAGGAGCATAGAACTACCTTTTAATTGCTGTTGTTTCCAGGTCCACCCTGACCCGAAGTGGTACCAACTGTTAGGGTCCCAGCTATAAGCAAATAGTTAATCCCCAAACTAGGGTTAAAACACTATGAAAGTATAAAAATAGACATTTATATATATATATATATATACATAAAAATAGACTTTTATAGAAATATATACATAAAAATAGACATTTATAGAAAGATATGCATTTTTGAGAACAAATGTTATTACCATTACACATTTTTGAAGGAAAAAATTATTACCAGCAATACATTTTTAATATAGAGAAGACATCTTCAATTTTCTAAAACAAAAAAAAATGTCATCAAAATCTGACTAAATTCAGATTCTCACGATGTTATAGTGGAACATCCTGCCATCCCCGAGAACAGAATGCTCTACTTTATAAAAGACGGTAACGAGCGGTACGACGAGAAAAAACGTCGTAGGCATTCGCCTGACTTTCCTATGACACTGTCAGCCCTCTGCCTTCGGGTAGAGGGCGCTCTCTGCTTCCGAGCAGAGAGCACAAACCCAGTCGTGGTTCCGCCGAAGGGTAGAACCACGACTGAGGAAAAATAGACAGAGATTTTTTGGCCCGGCTATATGGCCAGGAATACTCACTATAAAATGACTATGTGTCACATCTGGCCTTGCGTGGGATGGCTACTAAATACTAAAACGTCTTAGGCACTCGCCTGACGACGCTATGACACTGTCAGCTCTCTGCTTTCTGGTAGAGGGCGCTCTCTGCTTCCGAGCAGAGAGCACAAACCCAGTCGTGGTTCCGCCGAAGGGTAGAACCACGAAGGGGGAAAAATAGACAGAGATTTTTTGGCCCGGCTATATGGCCGGGAATACCCACTATAAAATGACTATGTGTCACATCTGGCCTTGCGTGGGATGGCTACTAAATACTAAAACGTCTTAGGCACTCGCCTGACGACGCTATGACACTGTCAGTTCTCTGCTTTCTGGTAGAGGGCGCTCTCTGCTTCCGAGCAGAGAGCACAAACCCGGTCGAGGTTCCGCCGAAGGGTAGAACCACGACGCGGTAAAAATAGACAGACATTTTTTGGCCCGGCTATATGGCCGGGAGTACCCACTATAAAATGAACCATGTGTCAAATCTGGCCTTGCGTGGGAAGGCTAGTGAATACAGAAAAGGTCTTAGGTGAAGGCATTCGCTATTCGGTAGTCGATCCGCTCCAACCAGTGGCTTGTCTATATGTGTATTATTGTTAATTGTACCTTAGAACAGTAAATCTGGTATATTGTATTCCTGGAGTTGCGTTCCATTCTTCGACTGATCTTCTCATACTGTATTCCTTTTCGGGATATATCACACTATAACCGAACATTAAAAAATATTTTAATACCCCACCTTTTTGGATATTAAGTGACCCACAGAGGTGTTGATATGACGTTAAACAAAACTCAAACACAAACTCAAACTTGACTGTAAGCATTTTTGAATTTCATTTTTTAATCGCTGATAATAACCAATAAAATTTTGATAAAATCATCTTTTTGATGATTTTAAAACTAAAACTAGAAGACATTTTCAGTATTCGAAAATACAAAAATAGAAATAATTCATCAAAATCTAACTAAATTAACTTTCCCACTACTACGAACATTAAAAAAACAAAAAAATTCCTTTAAAACATCCACCTGTTTGGCGTTAAATAATCCAAAGAGGTTGATATGTCGTTAAACAAAAATTAAACTGAAACAAAGTCGAAGATATCTTCAGTTGTCTAATATAAAAAAAATCATCTAAATCTGACTAAATCAACCTTCTCACTATAACCGAACATTAAAAAATATCTTAAACCCCCATCTTTTTGGGTATTAAATGACCCACAGAGGTGTTGATATGCCGTTAAACAAAAATTAAACTGAAACAAAGTCGAAGATATCTTCAGTTGTCTAATATAAAAAAAATCATCTAAATCTGACTAAATCAACTTCTCACTATAACCGAACATTAAAAAATATCTTAAATCCCCATCTTTTTGGGTATTAAGTGACCCACAGAGGTGTTGATATGCCGTTAAACAAAACTCAAACACAAACTCAAACTCAACTACGCACACCAGATGATTTCAGGATCTGTTCTTGATTATCTCTTTATACAATTTAGTGAACGCTGCCATAATCTTTTTCTTCAGTTGACGTTTGATGTTACAAGAAGTTTTGTTGGTCGCTCACTCAAATGCAGCCAACACATAATGTTCAAGTAGGTTACAAACTCGGAAGTTATGTGACCAGATATAAGGAGTGAAGTGGTGACAGAAATTGTCTGATAGCAATGAATGAATTTTCTTGCTTGAGTGCCATGATGCTGAGTCGTCTTGCCATTCATAGGGTCATCCAGAAACCATCATTTGACACAGGACAGTATTACCTCCTAATGGCACTTTATAAACGGGCCACCTAACCCCCGGACTGTCACCACATTGATTACTATGTTGAGTGAGAGATTAATAAAACATTGTTTTCAAAGATGAACTGAAGGCAAGGCAGTATTCACTACCTTAATCAAGAAAACCGTCTACAAGAGTTGCAAGAGATTCCGGATTCGTCTGTAGGCTGTTATTGAACTTAATAGCGAATTTATCCAATGAATTTAGCCTTTAGTATTTCAAGATATTGTGACGTAATTTTGGTATATTTTGTACTATATCTGTTAAATCTTTAAGTAATTTAGACGACAATTTATCCATCACACCATCTACTGAACTGTGCAGAAGAGGGAGACCCGACGATATTTGTTCTATTTGAGGTCTTGTGTAAGCTTGATACCCAGTTGAAGATCAATAGACATCAGTGGAGATTGCAAACGGTCATGCTGATAGTGAGAAATCAGGGTCAGCTTGATAATGAAAAAGTCCTCCTCTGGTTTTGAGGTGTTTAACCTTACAAGTGTGTATTTTTAACTTATTAGTTCAGATTAGATGAGAGATCAGATGCCGCCTCTGATCATTTGCATGCCATATTAATCCTTCTTCAATTTTACTACGAAAATGTGATATGCATCTTCTTGTCGGACAGAAATTATTTTATTTCAGTCACCTGTGGGATGCGTTTTCTCTCTGTATATTCTACAAATACTTTCATGGCTTCTGCTCCGACGAACCTAGGTCATTGGTGCCCCCACCTCAAGAATTTACTCGTGCAACCAAATTGGCAACACGGTCCACCCATTTACAGTTAGATCTAACAAATGCAGCCGACAATTCTACTCCAACAGCTTCTTTTCTCGCACTTCCCGCCTGTAGAACTCCCTTCCATATACTTGCTTTCCTGATGGCTACAACCTCCAGGAATTTAAATGCAATGTCAATACCCATTTCTTATCCACTTGACTCCAGTTCTTTCTACAACACCACGTATATCTTGTTCTTTTCCCTTCTCTCTACGTTCGCAACTGTCTTCACATCTGTGTTCCCATCCTTCTCTTGCTTTTCCTCTGATACCCACGTAACTGGTTTTTGTTCATCGTGTAACTGGTTTTTGTTTATCTTCACTCTCCTCCAGCCTAAACCTTTTCTCTTATGTAGTCCCCTGCGCATCAGGGACGGTACCGCCTTGCTTGGAGTGAAATGAAAAAAAGAACATCCAGGAATTTAAATGCAATGTCAATTCCCATCACTTATCCACTTGACTCCAGTCCACTAACAACAGTCCTTGAATCTTGTTCTTTTCCTTTCTCTCTAATTTCGCAACTGTCTTCACAAGTGTGTTCCCATACTTCTCTTGCTTTTTCTCTAACACCCCCTGTAACTAGTTCGTCTTTCTCTTCACTCTCCTCCTGCCTAAACTTTTAATCTTAACTATCCCCCTGCGCATCAGTGGTGGTGCTGACTTGTTTGGGGTGGGGTTAAAAGGTTATTGGAAAAAAAAAGAACGTATAGATGGACACCAACAAATCTGTTATTGCCAATCCATTCTGAGAAAATCTAAGAACTTTCGATTTCGGCAAAGAGTTGTAAAGATAATTTTTAATGACTTTTTAAGACACACATTTTTTTTTTTTTTAAACATATCACCCCAAGCAAGGGGCTACATAAGAGTCAGAAGATTAAAAAAGAGAAAACCGGAAACCGCATCCTAAACAGGAAACAAGGGATGAGCTTCTTCACCTGTTCAATAGATGTGGGTGGAGTGCGAACCGGGCGATAGTTTTGTCTATCTACTCCATTTGAAAAAAAAAAGTGAGAAGAAGATTAGAAAAGAGAAAACCGGAAACCGCATCCTAAACGGAAACAAGCGATGAGCCTCTTCACCTGTTCAATAGATGTGGGTGGAGTGTGTTGGCCGGTAGTGTACGCAGTATATACTCGTATTTGAGTGGATATGTAGAAGTTAATTCTGCCATTGCGTGTTCTTTTTCGACGTCGGGTTTCAGCAGTGTAGAAGTAGCGAGATGGCTAATGTTTTTTAATTGGCCTTCTGTGAAACATAACTAAGTTACAGGTTTTATCCAGGATTAACAGTTCAGTCAGCATTTAGAATTATGTAACTGTGGAGATTTAAACATTTAGGTTAGGAAAGGGAGCAGCATGGCATAGATCTAGACATATCACTTTTTAATTTTGTCTGGGTAAGATACACAGTCGGACCTTAGAATTATTAGAAGGTAGACAGTAATTTATGGCCTGTAAATGTTCAACAAACGAGAACGAATCAGGTATACAATATATAGTATAAAATTTTCTAACCGATTGTATGACATGCAGAAGCCATTGAGGCAAATAATGCATCATTATATATATATATATATATATATATATATAAATAGACAAGTTTTCGCGATTTATTTTATGTACATTCTTTTCATATCGTAGTATTATCGTTGAAAGAAGAAAGAAAATCACAATAACTCAACAATAAAATCATAGCTTCACTTGAAGTTGAAAACTTATTTACCAACGTCCCGGTTGGTGAAATTATTGACATAATTATAAGGAATATTTACAGGAACTCATCTTTAACCCCACTTAAAATGAATCTTAATATTACGGAAACTACTACTAGCTTCTACTACTGAAGTCCATTTTTTAGATCATATTTTCATCAACGACCTCCCAGATGAGATCAAGTCCCAAGTAGGCATCTACGCAGATGACACTACAATATACTCCCCCACCAGTAAGAAACCTGTCGTGGCGGACAGACATAATCTCGCTGCTGACCTTGAACGAGATCTACACTCTGTGGTGAACTGGGGCAAGAAGTGGCTTGTCAACTTCAATTCATCTAAGACCAAGCTGTTGTCTGTCAACCATTACAGGCAACCTCTCCTGCCTCCCATAAGCATGGACCAAGCGATTCTTCCGGAGAGTAATACACTACGCCTCCTCGGACTTACCCTGTCCTCAGACCTCAAATGGAACCACTATATTGAATCCATAGCAAAATCTACTGCTAAGAAGGTTGGGTCACTATGTCGATCCAGGATGTTTTTTCCACCTGAATCCATCCTGCATATATACAAGTCAACCATCCGTCCGTGCATGGAGTACTGCTGCCATTTATGGTCAGGCGCCCCTGCCGTTCTCCTCAGTGTTCTCGACAGGCTCCAAAGGAGAGTCTGTAATGTGATAGGTACTGATCTGGCGGACTCGACTGCAGCCATTTCTCCATCGTCGAAATGTGGCCTCCCTTTGTCTGTTCTATAAATACTTTCATGGCTTCTGCTCAGACGAACTTAAGTCACTGATGCCTTCTCAACAGATGTTTACTCATGCAACCAGACTGGCAACTGGGTCCCACCCATTCACAGTCAGGTTAGCCAAATGCAGACGACAATTCTACTCCTGCAGCTTCTTCTCTCGCACCTCCCGCCTGTGGAACTCGCTCCCGTATTCTTGCTTTCCTGACGGCTACAACCTCCAGAAATTTAAATGCAATGTCAATACTCATCTACTAACCACTGGACTCTAGCTCTCTCCCACCCCCGTATAACCTTCCCTTTCTCTCCACCTATGTATCTGTCATCGCACCTGCTTTCTCAGCTTTCTATTGTTCCTTTCCAACTAGTTTGTACTCCTCACTCTTTTCTAATTAATCTTTTTGCATTTATGTAGCCCCCTGCACATCAGTGGCATTTCCGCCTTGCTCGGGGAGTGAAATGATTAAAAAAAATAGTAATAATATATACAAACAATGTGATGGTGTTTCAGTGGGTTCAGTACTCGGTCCGACATTCAACAATTTCTACATGTCGAACCTCGAAAATAATATATTTACAGAGTTTAAAAAAACATCCATTTACTTAAGTTATGTTGATGATATCCTAATGTAAGTTAAAAATACAGACAAAATACTTCAACTTCAAAAACGTTTCCATTTATAATTTTGTCCTTACATTCACGTATGAACTTAACACTAATAACCAAATTCCCTTCATCGACATATTGATAAACACAAATAATAACACATTTACTATTTCACCACATAAAAAAACTACCAGCATAAGTTCATGTACACTTAACTACAAGAGCGAATGCCCATATTATTACAAAATGGCAATTATAAAAAATCCAATACATCGTGCAGAAACTAATTCAGCCACAAAACATTTTCTACAGTGAACTAAAGAATATAAAACACTTATTAACAATAGCTTCCAAACTATATAGTTGACGAACCAATAAGATGCTTTCTTTTTTTTTTCAATTGGAGTAGATAGACTAAACTATAACACGGTTCACACTCTACCCACGTCTATTGAACAAGGTGAAGAGGCTCATCCCTTGTTTCCTGTTTAGGATGCGGTTTCCGGCTTTCTCTTTTCCAATCATTTCACTCTTTTCTTCATTTTTTTTTATTTCCAATTGGAGTAGATAGACTAAACTATCGCCCGGTTCACACTCTACCCTCGTCTATTGAACAGGTGAAGAGACTCATCCCTTGTTCCCTGATTAGGATGTGGTTTCCGGCTTTCTCTTTTCCAATCTTTTTACTTTTACGTAGCCCCCTGCGCATCAGTGACGTTATCGCCTTTGCTGGGGGTGATATGATTTAAAAAAAAAAATTAATTAGGTCGCCGCTGTGTTTAAAAAATGATGTATTTCATACTTTTTTTAAGCTTTATTGCCAAGTAAATAACTGTAAATGAAAATAGAATGGTTCTTTTGTTAATACGGCACTATAACATGTGCATCAAATGAATTTATAAATATTTAAGAAATACCTAAATAAATTGCAGTCTCATCAATGAAATAATGCAGAAAATTTTGGGCGATTCGGGCGAGTTCATCTTTGCAAAATTTTACAAGGCAAGGAAGCAAAGTAATGACAAAAGAACAAGTCTATTTTCATTTAGAATTAACCACTAAAAATAGTATGAAATAAATGATTTCTTAAAAAAAAAACAAAAAAACAAACTGGGGTGGGCTATTAATTATAGCCGGTAGTGTATATAAAACGGATATAGTAAGTGTAACTGAAGTTCTCTGTTGACTGAACCTGAACGAAATAATTGCCCCACCACCAGCTATAACTTCCATGCGTTTAGGTTTAGGGCGTGTATTACGGGTGAATACAAGATGGAAAAAGATGAATAAATTTGAAAGACACTTCTTCTTCTATGTGCCCTGTCCCTTCAGGACGTCGGCTATCATGGCTCTCCACGTCTCCCTATCCCTTGTGGCTCTTAGTATGTTTGCTCCTGTTGCTCCTGGCAACCCCCGTTCCGTCATCCACCTGATCAGACCCTGCAAATATGTTATCCGCTGCCTTCCTCTGTCTCTTCCTTCCTTCTATCTGTCCAGTCAGTATCAGGTTCTCCAGGCTCTCCTTCCTCATTGCATGTCCCAGGAACTTCAGTTGTCTCTTCCTGATGCTCAGCATCAATTTCCTTTTTGTTGCCATTCTTTCTAACACCTCGTCGTTGCTTGTATGCTCAGTCCACGATATCCGTAGCATCCTTCTGTAGAACCACATTTCGGCCGCTTCCAGTTTTGTCCTCATTTTCGATGATATTGTCCAGCATTCACTGCCGTATTGAAGAACTGACATCACGTAGCAGTCTAGCACTCTTTTCTTCGTTTCTATTGAGATTTTCCTGTGTGTTAGTATTTTGCTCATCTTCTGGAACGCGTCCTTTGCCATGCCAATTCGCTTCGGATCTCCGTGTCGCACTTTCCATCTCCTGTTAGAACACTTCCTAGGTACTTAAATTCTTGTACTTGTTTGATTCTGTTATCCCCCACCTGTATTTGGCATTTTGGGTTGTAACTTTTGCTGATGACCATGCACTCAGTTTTTTTAAAGTTTATTTGTAGTCCCTTCTTGTCACTCTCCACTGCTACTTTCTGTATGAGGTCTTGTAGTTTACTTTCCGTGTCCGCAATCAACACTGTATCGTCCGCATACCTTATGTTGTTCAGGTTGTGGCCTCCAATAACAAATCCTGGCGTGTCATCTAGGGTCCTCAAAATATTCTCGCTGTATAGGTTGAACAAATCCAGGTGAAAAGACACATCCTTGTCTTACGCCTTTTTTTCTATCTAAGGCTTATCTAGCAAGAGGGCGCTACGAATAAAACTCTTTTTTATGTTTTATCAGAGGTTGAAAACTGCGACACTGTAATTCAAAGGCGCATCGTGATAGACAAAGATGTATTCTAAAAACTAAGTAGATCATTAGTTAAGTGCCATACGCGATACACGCTTGGGCGATCATGTCTCGAAAGAGACATGACTGAATGAGCAGTAGGTTGCCATTGCTTTCTGCGGTCGACTGGTTACCGACCAAGCTATAGAACCCAATCTGTCCTGCTATTTAACCCATAACTGGAAGGAAGAGACGGATTAATACCTTTCCCAAGGGTATTTGCGCGCAAGTGAATACGATGGATTTAACTGGAATTCGAACTCGGCTCCCCGGTCTCTCGTTCCGAGCCGATATCCACTGTATCACAACGAAGAGACAGAAAAATACTTTCGTTACAAATAAAAAAAGAAATAATGTACCAATAAAAAAATGATGTCGTTTTGTAGTGGTGTGGTGCGTGTTCTTTGGACGTCGGAGTTCACCAGTGTAGAAGTAGAGAGATGGCTAATGTTTTTAGAATTGGCCCTGTGTCATACATAACCGAACTACCTACAACTTCGCTCAGGATGAATGGTGAAAAGAAAGTAGGGGAGAGGTGAGAGAGAAAGATAGCGACAATTATAATAACGATTGTTTGACTTTTGTCAAGGGTACCTGTTAATTGCTCGTCATCTTACCTCTCTGGAGACGGTCGTCTTGTCCTGTCGTTTATATCATTTATAGGTCATTTGAGAATTCACTCCCGGATATGACTCTGGCCTTTCTGTTTTGTTTTTAGACGTTTCCTAGGTATTTATTAGCCGAAAACATTTTGCATCGAAGTGAGAAATTTCACTAGTTTTGTGTGTGCTAAGCAAAGTTTATGCATTCGAGTAAATTTGTTTATTTCTAACAAAATCACTGAATCAGTGCTTAGCAGTTGAATTTTAAAATCTAGATCTTGTTTTATTTACTAGAGTATCAATATGGCAGTGAATGCTGGACAATTTCTTCAAATATTATGAGATTTCAAACAAAAAAAATGTTATTCTACAGAAGGATGCTGAGGATACCGTGGACCAAATATGTGAGGAACAACGAAATTTTAGAGATAATGGTAACAAAAAAGAAACATATGCTTATCATCAAACAGAGGCAACTGAACATTTTGGGGCACGGATATGTGCGTTGTGGTGCAGTGGATATCGGCTCGGAACGAGAAACCAAGGAGCCGAGTTCGAATTCCAGTTGAATTCATCCATTACATTCACTTAGGCGCAACTAACCTTGGGAAAGGTATTAATCCATCTCTTCCCTCCAGTTATTGGTTAAATAACAGGACATGTTGGGTTCTATAGCCTTGGCTGGTAACCAGTCTACCGTAGAAAGCAATGGCAACCTACTACGGGATAATCTTCTGCCCAGTCAGTCATGTCTCTTTCGAGACATGATCGCCCAAGCGTGTTTCACGTATGGCACTTAACTGACTGACTGAATAAAATAGTTGGGATCATGATTAGGGCTTCTACTGGTCTTAAATTGGGGGATCGGTTTTCTATTGTTATGAAGTAATAAACTGACCCCCCACTAATTACTACGTAATTATATAATACATCTCTTCTCACACTAGCTATGAGTCAAATAAGAGGACAGATTGGGTTCTATAGCCTTGCCTTGGCAACCAGTCTACCGCAGAAAGCAATGGCAACCTACTGCGGGATAATCTTCTGCCCGGTCAGTCATGTCTCTTTCGAGACATGATCGCCCAAGCGTGTTTCACGTATGGCACTTAACTGACTGACTGATAGATAAATCGGTCGGGTAGCGGGAAAGAGAGACAAGGGGAAAGCAGCGCAAGACTTATTTGGCCGGCTTGAGCAAATGAATGACGGAGCTCGGGAGATATAGCAAGAGGAAAATAGTAAGAGCGACAAAGGACATGGGTAAGTGGAAGTTCATCATCGCCTACGTCTTGAATGAACACGGCACGTGAAGAGAAAAAAATGAGGAAAGGAGGCTTGGAAAGTCCTTTACTCCCAGGATAGTTTGAAGGGGAGAGGGACAGAGGAAGTAAGTAGAGCAGAATTTGGGGAGAGTCATGATCGTCTACGTCCTAAAGGGACACGGCGAATGATGAAGAAATGTCTGGCTTCTCCAGACACCGGTCTACTAAATCCCTTTAAATTTTCATTTTTTCTTTTCAAGATGTTGGTCTTGTAAATCCCGCCTTCTTCAGAATTGTTTTCTATCAAAATTCGAGGGCACCTCAAGGTGGTGTAATGGTTTAGCAAGTTTGTCTTGCTAGAACCTATTACAACTGAGTAGTGAGTTTGATCCTCACTGGGTCCCCATACTTTTGGCTTGTACCACATCTAAGCGGCGCTTAGAAAATCAACTATCTAAATCTGTTTTATTTTTATCTATCGAGGTCTGTTTTATTCTATCTATCTATCTATCTATCTATCTATCTATCTATCTATCTATCTATCTATCTCTGTCTGTCCATATCTATCTATCTATCTATCTATCTATGTCTGTCCATATCTATCTATCTATCTATCTATCTATCTATCTATCTATCTAAGTCTGTCCATATCTATCTATCTATCTATCTATCTATCTATCTATCTATCTATCTATGTCTGTCCATATCTATCTATCTATCTATCTATCTATCTATCTATCTATCTATCTATCTAAGTCTGTCCATATCTATCTATCTATCTATCTATCTAAGCCTGTCCATATCTATCTATCTATCTATCTATCTATCTATCTATCTATCTATCTATCTAACTATCTATCTAAGTCTGTCCATATCTATCTATCTATCTATCTATCTATCTATCTATCTATCTATCTAAGTCTGTCCATATCTATCTATCTATCTATCTATCTATCTATCTATCTATCTATCTAAGTCTGTCCATATCTATCTATCTAAATGTGTTTTAGTTTGTCTATCTGTTTCTCTATCTAGGCAACTCGGCATGGTGTAATGGTTAGCAAGCTTGTCTTGCTAGAACCTATTACAACGGAGTAATGAGTTTGATTCTAACTAAGTACCCCATACTTTCGGCCTGGTACCACATCTAAGCGGCGCTTAGAAAATCAACTACCAAAATTCGAATGCTAGTTCCAAAGCTTTCATTAACCTTTTGATATCGTAATAACATTTGTATATATATATATATATATATTTAATTTACGCTTGCAGAGTTTGTCCCTGCTGCTAAACAATTCAATACGTTTTCATCTAATTTCGAGAGCTTAGTCAAAAGCAGTGCGTATACAATACCGATTGTAATTAACTCACTTAAGTGTGATGCCTGGCGAGATGCACAAGAGAAAAAGACGATTGCGATAAACATGTAAAGGTAGAAATGAATTCGAGCTGAGGTGAATATCCCCGAAGATATCTGCTCCAAGCTTGATTGCATGCAAGTCAAGAACGAGTTAATCAAATACCGAAACATTTATGTGTCCATGTCTACGTTAGCACGAGAAATTCGTTAACTATTTATATAACTTGTATTGTCAGAAAACAGAACAAAATAAACTGATATATGCGAAATTTCATTCACTTTTATGATTCCATACGGTGTACAGCCAGACGTAAAAGTGTTGAACGTATATTAATTCCAGAAGCTTATTTTCCATAGAAAAAAAATTAATGTGACTTTTTCTTTATGCACAATGTTCTTTCACGGACTTTTACTTGCCCTATCTCTTGACAATTTTTCTCTTGGTATCTGTTTTGGCGAAAATTCGCCGTAAAGCTGTAGTGACCGGAACACAGAAGTAAAGTTCAAAACTTTATAATAATATAACAAGAACATAGATACAAAATAAAGTGTTAGTAATAAGTAAATAGAAATAAGTAATTCCGAACGGTACAGTTACGCTGCGTATTACCTGAATAGTAACTGGCTTTAACTGCATACTAGTTTTCGTCATTAACTGCCTTCCAAAAGTCACGTAGGTAATTGTATATAACAAGAGGAAGAGTTCATTCTTCGTAGAAGGGTACCATAACTGTAGTGACACTGGCAAATTAATCTGCCTAATTTGCATAAATGCAATAAAGAGCCTATACAACTCATCACTGAGAATAAGTATGAACAATCTTATCGACTGATTAGTGCTAAACTTCACTTCACATCAATGGCATTGCCGATAGGATCCCATTTGTCTCTAGAAGATCCAGATTTAGTAGATACATGGATCCACTGTTTTTCTGCCAGTGCGAGAAGTAAAAAGCTGAAAGAAAAGGAGAAGGGAGGCGAAAATGAAATTACGGATTTATGTTTGGTTACAGCGGGATGCGAGGCGATAATGAAAGTCTCCACCATGACATATCCCACAAACTTCGAAAAAAAATAAGTCAGATTATAAGAAGAAATATGAGACCCAATATGAGAACACACAGGAAAATCTCAATAGAAACGAAGAAAGGAGTGCTAGACTGCTACGTGATGTCAATTCTTCAATACGGCAGTGAATGCTGGACAATATCATCGAAAATGAGGACAAAACTGGAAGCGGCCGAAATGTGGTTCTACAGAAGGATGCTACGGGTATCGTGGACTGAGCATACAAGCAACGACGAGGTGTTAGAAAGAAAGGCAACAAAAAGGAAATTGATACTGAGCATCAGGAAGAGACAACTGGGACATGCAATGAGGAAGGAGAGCCTGGAGAACCTGATACTGACTGGACAGATAGAAGGAAGGAGAGACAGAGGAAGGCAGCGGATAACATATTTGCAGGGTCTGATCAGGTGGATGATGGAACGGGGGTTGCCAGGAGCAACAGGAGCAAACATACTAAGAGCCACAAGGGATAGGGAAACGTGGAGAGCCATGATCGCCTACGTCCTGAAGGGACAGTGCACATAGAAGAAGAAGAAGAAGAAGAAGAAGAAGAAGAAGTGGCTGAAAGAACGAAATTCAAATCATTGATACAAGAAATTGACGGACCAATTATAAAAGTATCTACACGGTCTACAAAATGCGAGTAGATATTGCGAATTCGAAAATCTCGGACAAGACTGACAAACTATTGAAGAGGACTTGGTTCAGTTAAGGTTAATTGAAGCTATGTGCAATGCATGACACTGAATATAAAATAATGGGACAACTACAAATAGGAAATACGTCTTTAAATACAAACATTGACTCTATACAGCAAAAAAATTAATACAGAAATACAACCATCATAGAAGTCAACACAGAAAACAAATATCCGCTGAGACGTACATGGTAAAGAAGATAAGAAAATGTTCGTAATAAAAAAAAGAAAGAAATGCCCAGAATTTGGAAAAAAAAAGCGTAAAAATTACTTAAAAAAGAACTACTTTCAAGCAGTATGCAAAATAATGAAACTATCATGAGAAGTACTAGAACTACTAGAGGTGTAAAACCTATACGTTTCAGGGAGATGTAGTGACTCTGAAAGATTTATATGCCAAATTTGCATAAGTGCAAGAGAGTGCTTGTATAACTCGTCACTGTGAATAAGTATGGCAAGCTTAGCAAATGATTAGTGCTAAACCTCACTTCACATCAATAACAGTATCTTATTTGTGAGTATTAAATTCCCCAAGCCCTCATTCCTTATTCCATATCCCAGAAATATCAGCTATATTTTCCTGATACCAAGTATAAGTTTTCTTTTCATTTGTATGCCACCAAAACATTGTCGTTGGTCACATATCCTGTCCATAGTATCCTCAGTATCCTTCTGCTGAACCACATTTCTATTGCTTCGTGTTGGGACGCCCGCGCCTATTCGGCTATAATGGACTATTCCATTACTATGTAAAGTAATGGTGGCATCTACGTAGGAGAGTGTGCCGAGCAGCCGATTCTGGGATGGACGGTTCTTACTAACATTGATTATTATTTTAGTTAAAAATTGGTTGTATTTTCAGTTGATTTTTGGGTTCATTCCCCTCCCATCATTTCATTTTTTCATTAAATATTTTATATTATATTGTACATATTATTGTATATATTATATTTTTATTGTCATGGGTTATTCTCCCCACTTTTTCGGTGTCCCTTGTAAGTTTCTGGTATTGTGGTGTACGAAGGATTGGGAGGAGATGGATGGGTTCTTTTGGTGACTGTGCAAATTGTAACGAGTGAATGGGTCGTGATAATGTTTAGCTAGGTATAGGATAGTTAAGCGAGAACCAACCTCTCCCCCTCCCCTTTTTGGCTTTATGCCACAATTTTTTGTATTTTATACAAGAAATAAATAGAGTGTGCCGAGCAGCCGATCGACAAGTCAGTCGTAGACTTCCGGTGACGACCCGGAAGTACCCATTGCTCATACTACGTCTTACGACGGTTGAGACGATTAATCCTTATTCTTGTATTGGATACTAATAACGTTTGTAACGTTTGTAAATACTATTTTTCACGGAATACAACAATTAACCTATTCCTGTTGTTGAGTTATTTATTCTTACTCACGACATAACACTTCGAATCTCAGCTTCATCTTTAGAAAATTGTCCAGCACTCACTGCCATACAGGCAGACATCTATCACATAACAATCAAGTACTCTTTGTTTCCAACGAAATCTACTCTGCTTAGCATTTGAAATGAGTCCTTGGCAATGCCAATGCGCCTTCAGATCTTCGTGTTTTGGGTATATTTTAGTGATTCACTTGCATCTAACCACTGGCCTACTTACTCTCTTGCTGTTGTCAAAGAATACCAATTTTCTATCCCATGTAATGATTCAATGCAAAAATGGTTCTTTTGCCAGTCTGTATTTTTGAAGTAATATTACTGGACATTATTTCATTGTAATCTTTTTATTGGGGGGGGGGTATCAATAACAATGTATTGATGGTTCTGGGCATGATGGTAAACTACATCTGGCAAAAAGGCCTCTCATTGGGAGGTTGTGAGGAGCATGGAACCACCAAATTGCTGTTGTTCTCAGACCCTCCCAGACCTTGAGTGGTAGCACCTATTAGGCTCCCAACTATGGGCAAATATTTAACTCCCAAACTGGAGTCAAAACTCTATGAAAGTATAAATATAAACTTTTATAGAAATATATACATAAAAATAGACTTTTTTAGAAAAATATACTTTTTTGAAGGAAAAATATTACCAACAATACATTTTTTAAGAAAAATTATTACCATAACACATTTTTGAAGAAGAAAAAATATTCTCAGCAAAACATTTTTGAATACAAAACTAGAAGACATTTTCAGTTTTCTAAAATAAAAAAATTTTCATTAAAGTCTGACTAAATCAACCTTCTCACTATAACTGAACATTAAAAAAAATGTACTAATACCCCACCTTGTTGGCATTAAATAACCCACAGAGGTGTTGATATGCCGTTAAACAAAACTCAAACTCAATATATTTAAAAAACAAAAGAAAGAAAAATAGTAATGAATATGTTAATATTATATTATGTACTAAGGAGCTTACTTCGTTAGCCGAGTTGTTCAGTAACCAACTAAAAAATCGTCATTTTTTGTGTGACAACCAAATATTTTCATAACGGAACCAGAACTTGCACCAATCCCGATTAAGGAATTTTCCCTCAGGGAAGCCCCGTACTTGAGTGATTATTGTGACTTAGCCACGAACCAGGCATTAAGGGGAACTCATCCGTACGATCCATCAGCAAAGATGTTAGAAAATAATATTCAGTTCAATGTACCGTTTCACTAAGTGACTGATTCCTCCTGGTATTCTCTGGCGGTATCAAAGCAAAAATAGAACGCTGCTGCTGTATATGGACAGGAGGTGCTCAGCTTGCAATTTCCACTCTCGGTTTGAGCCCAAAAGAGTATCTGCTATCTTATAGGTGACGTTTACTTACCACGCTGCTGTCTCTCTCTCACAGGCAAAATATCGCAAGTCTCTTGCTGCTCTGTCACTATTTCTCAGGAAAGTGTTCAGACGAACCTCATTCTTTCGTTCTACCAGATTTAATCTTCACGGCTAAGACCCGCCAGGACTCACACACAGTAGCAATCAAACTTAATTCCATTGCTATAGATTTATTTTTCGGATGATTGTGGATTATATCTTGCAGTTAATTGCCATTTCATAGTTTTTAGTATTGGTCTATATTTCTGAGATGAGGTAGTATTTAGAGCGTTTACATTAGTCGGATTATTGTCCTCATCTTTGTTGCCATTTGTGCGACGTTTAAGCCGTTGTACGCTCTGGCCTTCTTCAGGTGTTAAAAATTTCGAACAGAACCCTTTATTACAATCACTGGAATATATCATTATCATTGCTTGCGTAGTATTAATGCCACGATTGGAAATAATGAGTTATCTCTCTCTAACCCTGCAAGTTACTTGTTCACCACTGCTGTAGCCTGCTATTGAACTCACAACTCTTTTAGGTCAAGTCACAGGAACTAACCAACGTCTATATCCACTGAGCCATGTGACCTTAAGGACACATGGCCGAAACCGCGTACAAGTTTTTCCCGTCTGAATCTATTCTGCACATATACAAATCTACCATCCGCCCGTGTATTGAATATTGCTGCCATATCTGGTCGGGTGCCCCTCGCTGCTCTCCTTTGGGCTTCTTGACAAAATACAAAGGAGGATCTGTAACGTGGTTGATACTGACTTGGCAGACCGGCTGCAACCACTCTCTCACCGGCGTGATGTGGCCTCCCTGTGCCTCTTCTACAAGTACTTTCATGGCCTCTGCTCCGATGAGCTTAGACCACTGGTGCCGCCTAAGCACGAATTTTCACGAGATACTAGATTAGCAACTAGGTTCCACCATTTTACCGTTTAACAAATAAGATGTAACCGTAAATTCTACTCCAATAGCTTCTTTTCTCGCGCTTCCCACAAGTCTGCTTTCCCGACAGCTATAATCTCCAGGTGTTTAAATGTAGGGTCAATAGACACCTCCTATCACACTACCTCCCAATTATTCTCAGAACACTCTCATCTACCCAACCCTCATTCTCGGTATCCCTACCCGCCTATCACCCACCCTCTGACATTTCCTATATTTAATCATCCTTTCTCCACTCTATGTAGCCCCCTGCGCAGTAGTGGCAGTGTCATACCTTGCTCGGGGTGAAACGCTTATAAAAAAAAAAATGGCAACAGAGATGAGAACAATAGTCCGAATAATGTAAGTACCGTCAGAATTTGTATTTTCCAGTATGGCTTTTCTTTTCTAATAGTCCGTTTACTTACGTTCATGAATCTGTTATTAACAGAGTATCATAATAACATTTAATTCCTGTTATAATGATTTTCACGCAAATAAATGCTGGTGGGACATCTAGTTTAAGAATGTCTGGCAGTATAGTTTGAATAAATCCTTTGAGAAAACGCATCTATGTCTTAATTATACTTTTCTGTATTCAGCGAATTTGTTTTTTATCGTCATGCAGTTCTGCAGGCTACTTGGTCCCAGTAGTACGGTGTGGTGTAATTTATAACAGCTCAGGATAAGAAGCCAAGTTTGAATACCAGTTAGGTTCATTTCATTCGCTTACACGCAAATATCCTCGGGGAACGTATGAATACATCTCTTCTATTCAGAGCGATAAGTTGAATAGCAGGAAAAAATGCGTCCTATAGCTTTGGTTGGCAAGCAATCTAAGGATTTTTCAGATAGATAGACAGTCGCCTGTTGCAGGTTAATCTTCTGCCTCGTCAGTCAGGAAACGAACGAGACGTGATCGCCCAAGCGTCTATCACGTATGGCATTTCAAATAACAGAGATATATGCGTTTTTTTTTTTTGTCCGGCAAATATTCAAAATAACAAATTGGATGAAACTCGTTTACTGAGAATGGTATTATTGTTTTTTGTTTTTTTTTTAAGTTTAAGCTGGCACCAGTTTCGTTATCTCTTTTAATTATTAACAAGAAAAATACATAGCACTCGTCTTCACATTGATTACTGAAACATACTGTAAACATACAAAATTCGACGAATGTTTTTTCCATTTTTACTCTTCAAATTGACAACGCAAAACAAAACCCCCAAAAATGTCAGAATTAAAATTGGCAGGCGATTAGATTCGACGCAATCAAAAAGTACAAGACAAGATAACTGATAAGGCAAGAACGTTAATAAAAGTAACACGTCTACATCGAAGCAGTTGAGTATTTTGGTGTGTTCTTCCGATCAGACAAAAATTAGCCATGCTTGATTTTGCTAAAATCTCATTGTGTCCAATAAACAAGTTGGACAAGAAGACGACGCGAACGCATTGATTTGTTTGTGCCGCAGACGTGGCGAATTAGAATGCCCAATCGTGTTTGTCCTGGTGTCTTTATCTATAATTTCGTATGTATCTAAGTCAATCTATCTATCTATCTATCTATCTATCTATCTATCTATCTATAGATAGATAGATAATGAACAGGATGAGATAGATAGATAGATAGATAGATAGATAGATAGATAGATAGATAGATAGAATAGATAGATAGATAGATAGATAGATAGATAGATAGATAATGAATAGATTAGATAGATAGATAGATAGATAGATAGATAGATAGATAGATAGATAGATAAGGAATAGACTGAGATAGATAGATAGATAGATAGATAGATAGATAGATAGATAGATAGATAGATAGATAAGGAATAGACTGAGATAGATAGATAGATAGATAGATAGATAGATAGATAGATAGATAGATAGATAATGAATAGACTTAGATAGATAGATAAATAGATAGATAGATAAGGAATAGACTGAGATAGATAGATAGATAGATAGATAGATAGATAGATAGATAGATAGATAGATAGATAGATAGATGAGGAATAGACTTAGATAGATAGATAGATAGATAGATAGATAGATAGATAGATAGATAGATAGATAGATAGATGAGGAATAGACTTAGATAGATAGATAGATAGATAGATAGATAGATAGATAGATAGATAGATAGATAAGGAATAGACTGAGATAGATAGATAGATAGATAGATAGATAGATAGATAGATAGATAGATAGATAGATAGATAAGAATAGACTGAGATAGATAGATAGATAGATAGATAGATAGATAGATAGATAGATAGATAGATAGATAGATAAGGAATAGACTGAGATAGATAGATCGTTTTGACACTATCTCCCGCGGGTAAATTTTCTTTTGTTTGGTTTAATACAGCGGAGAGAGAGAGTGAAATTAATATTAGTGGTATAATTAGTTGTGCTTTCGTTCGCGATGTGAGCTTCTGTAAAAAACTATTTTTATACTATCATATACTGGTAAAATCCGGGAAATAGAAAAAATTAGCTTCTTTAATACTATCATGTACTTGTAAATTCCGAGGAATAGATAAATTAGCTAAAAGATGAGAAAGAGAGAGAGAAATCTAATTTTCTTTCTTTTTCATTATAGTTTTATTTCTTTTTCATATACGATACGCATTATTTTGGGCTAGGTGTAAATTTGACGAAACGGTCGCAGTCAAAATAAAATGTCAGGATTACTTGATGAGGTCAAGCAATGCTAGACCCCTCAACAGATATTCCTTGAGAACAGAAACTTGTGGGAATTGAAACATCTATATATGATGTAATCGAAAGGAAGTGAGCTGTTGATATTTCATTCGTCGATCCACGGGCACCCGCGCAATTCGTGTGAGTGGAAAACGGTCTCATTGGTCAAAAGCTTTGAGTCAGCCAAATCCCCCGAGAGGAATGGGGATGGTTATAAAAATCCGGACTCTGCTAGAACATTCAGTTTTTTGGTTTAGTTTAGATGTTGGTGAGTCGAAATGTAACGACCGTGGAAAAGGGTTCCCAAGTGGGGGAGCCAAGACCCACAGCCGGTTGCCTACCACAGAACTTATGGCTAAAGTGTTAATGTCGAATGAAGCCTGCCGCCGATTAACTTAAATAGTTATTTTGGAATAATGCGCCTTCGATATGAATCCCGAAATAACGTTATTTCTTTTTTTTTAATCACGAGAGAATCGAAAATTTCTGATTCCTCGTTCGCTCTACTTCGGTAAATTCCATAAAACTCCGATAAGGACCCGAAAGGACTTTGTTATTTTAGAAGTACCATAGAGAATTGATAGCCCTGATTATAGAGAATATGTGAAAAGACTTTAATGAAAATTTAATGAATATGTGAAAAGACTTTAGTGAAAATTTGAAGAGCTCTGTTTACTTTAACGAAACTTAGAAAAGACATTTTTATTTAAGGATTGAAACCTCTGATATTTTTAAACTCTCTCTCTCTCTCTCCGTTGTAAACTGGCATTCCGACGGCTGTATTATCTGCTCCTGTGACTAATGATTGCTTTTTTTTATATGAAGACATTCTTCGTAACTCTCCAAGGCGAGTTCGACGTCATTCATTTATTGTATTATTTTATTTTATTTTTTTTTTTTTGGTACCGTGTTTATTTTTAATCACAAGTGTACACCAGTGCCCTTCTGGATTTGGTGGAAAGACGCTTACTGAAATTGTACAACGGGACTTCTGAGATCAATTCACAACGTGGGCAGTGGCCCGTTATTGCAATAGACGTCTTGAAAACCAGCTTTTGTGACGAGATCATTACGAATAACAACAGCGACCGAAAGCGTCGACACAGCAGCGGGATCCATTCCCGAACCAGCAACAAGGACCGAACCAACAGGCCATCCGGGTGGCTGTGTCACAACTGGTGCCGTCACGACTGTCGACGAGAACGAGCGTCACAACGAGCCCCCCCACCACCACCTTGCATAAGGTGTCACATCGTACCAGTGATGGTGGGTGCACTTGGAATGATAAAAAATGGAACAAAACAACACATTGAAAGAATATCTGGAAACCCCAGCTTAAGAGATATAAAAAAAATTATTTTGTGAAGTACAGCCCACAAACTAAGGAGAACTTTGTCTATGTAACGCTAGGGATTTTAGAGAAAATAGAAAAAACATGAAGTGAAGCTATAACAGCACACCACTACCTGCCTTAAGTCTTCCTGCAGACTTGGTAGGTAGTACGACCATAGCAGGAATCGATTTACAATGAAAAATAACAAAATAGTCATTAGTTTTAACCAGCTAAAATTTCACGGTTTTCCTTATTCTAATTTACTGATGAATTTTAATTCTTCAGTTAATGATTGAATAAGCACCAAGTAAATTCTATGAAAATAAAATATCAGTAGAAATTTCCCTATTGCATCATTCAAGCGTCATTCAATAAATAAGATGAATTTTTCGGTATAAGGACTTCTAATACAGATAGAAGTTTACTTTTTTTTTTCCTTTACTTCTTTTTCAAAGAGATTTAATTTGTTTTGCAGATTGAAAACAAAATTGAGAGTTTTGAAGATTAACAAAGATGGCCGACCAAGAAATGCTCCAGGATTGAACAGAGGTCAGTTATCAAGTTTTTGGTTGCTGAAGATTGCAAACCAGTTAAAATTCATAGGAGAATGCGAACTGTATATTGTGCCAAAAAAATGTCTACAAGTGGGCTAAATTAATTAAAATACGGAGCAGTGTTGAGGATGAACACGGGCCTTGCAGGCCTGCAGATATGAGATCACCTGGAGTAATCGAATCAATGACCTCATTTAGTCTGAGAGATGGGTGACAGTGGATGACATTACAAGGACTTTGAGCCTCCCTGTTGGGACAGCACACAAAATTGCCCATGATTACCTTGCCTTCTCGAATTTCAGCTGCCGGTGGGTGCCAAATATGCTTACTGCAGAGTACAAATATCAAAGACCTGGAATGATAACTGCTCCTTCATCCCCCTTACAGTCGAGAATTTGCCCTTTCAGACTTTCACCTGTTTGGTCTTTTGAAAGCCTTCACGAGAGGCACGAAGTTTGAAAGTGACGATGAAGTCAAAAGTGCTGTGAGCGATTAGCTAAGACATCAGTCCAAAGATTTTTACGCTGAGGGATACGGAAGCTTGTGCACGGACAAGAAAAGTATGTGACAATACTGGAAGACTACGTTGCTAAAAGAGTAAGCTTCTATCTGTATTAGAAGTCCCTATACCGAAATATTCACCTTATTTATTGAATGACCCTCGTATTTGAACTTATCAACTTTAACAAAATATTGCAATAACCATCATAAATATAAAGTTCTCTCTCTTCTTTTTTCATATCATTCCTCCTTGTTTTCTTTCGTTCTCTGTTATTTTTATGTATAGTTCTCGTCTTCTCTGCCGAGCTCTGGCTGCCTCTCTTTGTTGCGTTAATCTTTCTTCCATAACAACGAATTTCTCCGGAAATATAACGCATTTACAAAATTCGTTCTATTTCATTCATTACAATCAAAGCGTGACACACGTAGGTACCTAGGTAGGTATTACTTTTTTTTATAATATAAAGACTAAGGCTTGCTCTGTTGTTCACAGCGAAAACGGAAGGACCGATTAAATAAAAATAAACGGATTCAAATTATTTTCTTAGCTGAAGAAGAATCAAGATGAAGACAGCAAAGAAAACTTGAAATTATTATTTAAAGCACAAAACTGTGTAAGTACAATAATAATCTCTCTCTCTCTCTCTCTCTCTCTCTCTCTCTCTCTCTCTCTCTCTCTCATAGATTATATATATTTAACATTAATTCTATGTTTGTTATATCGCGGGAACGATATAAATAACAAGGTAAATTCCGAGTGGAAAGATTTACACCTGCGTAATGAGTAAATAAATAACAGAGTTTATTGTATAGAAAAGCACAAGTAACAAATATTTCATAAAATGGTAAGTCGAGACGGAATGGGAGCGGAAGTCGAATCGTCTCCTACTTCTTTACTTCGATACTTCATAATATCTTCGGCGAATCAACTGTCAGGGGTGATAGGATGTTCCATTATAACAATGTTTTATATTTCCTGTCCGACATTTTCTTACATTTATTATGCGTGGTAGTGTGTACGTCGTCCGGCGTTCTTGTGTTTAATCTTTTGTGTCTGTGTATGCGTTCATATTTCTTTCTTGAGCGTGACACACGTAGGATACTACTAATAACAATATTGTGAGGACTCACCTACAAATGGACTCTTCCACACCTTTATAATATGACTACCAACTCTGAGTGAAGAGTCACTGAGTAATAGTCACTTGAGAGTCACTAGACTGACGACTCTACGACACTGTCAGCCCTCTGCCTTCGGGTAGAGGGCGCTCTCTGCTTCCGAGCAGAGAGCAATAACCCAGTCGTGGTTCCGCCGGAGGGCAGAACCACGACTCGGTAAAAATAGACAGACATATTTTTGGTCCGGCTATATGGCCGGGAACTCCCACTTTAAAATGACCATGTGTCACATCCGGCCTTTTGTGGGGAGGCTAGTGAATATAGTCACTGAGTAATAGTCACTTCAGAGTCACTAGACTGACGACTCTACGACACTGTCAGCCCTCTGCCTTCGGGTAGAGGGCGCTCTCTGCTTCCGAGCAGAGAGCACAAACCCAGTCGTGGTTCCGCCGAAGGGTAGAACCACGACTGGGGAAAAATAGACAGATATTTTTTGGCCCGGCTATATGGCCGGGAATACCCACAATAAAATGACCATGTGTCACATCCGGCCTTGCGTGGGAAGGCTAGTAAATACAGTCACTGAGTAATAGCCACAGAGTGAGTGAATGAGTGAGTCAGGACGCTGCGAGAGAAAGTACCCTCTAGTTCACGTTTTTCCTTCTACTACGTTTTCCGAGAATATACTATTCAACCTAATATCCGAGTCCGTGTTATCCTTCTATGGCCTTTCGGTCATAACAATAATAATATTAATACAAGAAACTGGTAGGAAACTGCAGAAAACTGGTATAACACATCCCCAGACCTTATTACAGCAATAGAGCCTGTAATCATTTTTCTAGGACTTTACAATAGACAGAGACAGAACAATTAAATCTAACCGCCCAGACATCGAAATCAAAAACGAAAAAATAGATTTTTTTTTTATTGACATTGCAGTTCTTTCAGATTCTAATGTATCTTTGAAGATCTGAAAAACAAAGACTATCAAAATTAAAGGATCTTGAAGTGTAAATCTAAGACATGTGGCACGTGTGGGCATCAGTACTTTCAGTTGCAGCTGGAACACCTTGGATTGATTAGAAAAGGTTCCGATAGAATCAATGAAGAGTTTGCTGTTAGCCAATACCGTAAGGCATTACAAAGAATGGTGTTCACAAACACAACTCACGTTATCTATGTAAAATGTGAAAGTTATTAGCTGCTTTTTTATTTACAAATTGATTAGTGGTCGTGGAGTTATTTCTGACCTTAGATCCCTGGTTGAAATCCGAAACGAAATGTATGTACAACAGAAACCAAAGGAAATAATAATAATAATAATAATAATAATAATAATAATAATAATAATAATACTCATCGATGGTTACGTGCATCTGGATTAAAGTCTGAAACTGAAGGCTTTATTCTTGCAGCACAAAACCAAAGTCTTTTCACTAGAAACTTTCAGGCAAATATTATACATAATAATATGGATCCAAAATGCAGGTTTTGTGATAAACACCAAGAAACAATAGACCACCTAATCTCAGGCTGTTCTGTGCTTGCCCCAAATGAATATAAAAATCGCCACGATAGAGCTGGGCAATATTTACATGGGGCAATGTGCAAACATTATGGAAAAGCTGTAAACAAACACTGGTATGAACATCACCCAGCACCGGTTACAGAAATAGAAGATGTAACCATTCTATGGGATTACACCATCTACACAGACAGAAAAATTGAAGCAAACAGGCCAGACATTTTTGTTAAAAACCAGAAGGAGAAAACTTGTCTATTAATTGATATGGCTTGTCCAGCGGATTGTAACATAGCAATCATGGAATTTGAAAAACTGTCAACATATAAAGACCTGGAAATTGAAATAGAAAAAATGTGGAAATTGAAAACAAGAGTGGTGCCAGTGATAGTAGGTGCACTTGGAATGATAAAAAATGGAACAAAACAACACATTGAAAGAATCCCTGGAAACCCCAGCTTAAGAGATATACAAAAAATTGTCTTATTAAGTACAGCCCACACACTAAGTAAATCTTTAACTATGTAATGCTGGAGATGATAGGGAAGATAGAAAAACATGAAATGGAGCCATAACAACACGCGACTACCTGCCTTAGGTCTCCCCGCAGACTTGGTTGGTAGTGGGACCAAAGCAGAAATCGAAATATGATGAAAAATGACATAATAATAATAATAATAATAATAATAATAATATAGACTGACAAAAGCCAAGATAGATAGATAGATAGATAGATAGATAGATAGATAGATAGATAGATAGATAGATAGATAGATAGAAACACACTAAGATAGATTAATACAAACTGACTGATAGCTGTATATGAACAGACTCAGATAGATAGATAGATAGATAGATAGATAGATAGATAGATAGATACTGAACAGACAGATTAGATAGATAGATAGATAGATAGATAGATAGATAGATAGATACTGAACAGACTTAGATAGATAGATAGATAGATAGATAGATAGATAGATAGATAGATAGATACTGAACAGACTTAGATAGATAGATAGATAGATAGATAGATAGATAGATAGATAGATAGATAGATGCTGAACAGACTTAGATAGATAGATAGATAGATAGATAGATAGATAGATAGATAGATAGATAGATAGATACTGAACAGACTTAGATAGATAGATAGATAGATAGATAGATAGATAGATAGATAGATAGATAGATACTGAACAGACTTAGATAGATAGATAGATAGATAGATAGATAGATAGATAGATACTGAACAGACTTAGACAGATGTAATGTTTTCGCTCTCATTTACACCTAGGTATTTATAAGCTTCTTCTGGTTTCAATTCTTTTATTGTTACAGCAGGGTCTAAGCTAATTGAGGATGTTTCTTATATTGATCCACGTAAAACTGAAGCTTTAGCACATTTATTCAAATTGAATTTCATTCCAATGTCTTCGCTGAAGCATTTTACAGTTTGCAGAAGACCTTCCAGCTCATTATCATTTTTAGCACATAACTTTAAGTCATCCATGTAAAATAGATGGCTTATTTTCTTTTGGCCTATTTTATAACCACATTCTGTCTTATTAAGTTGACTGGTTAGTGCTATTAATTATATGCAGAATAGTAATGGAGACAAAAAATCACTTTGAAATATACCTTATTAAATATTAAATTATTATTATTATTATTATTATTATTATTATTATTATTATTATTATTATATGTATGGCACTTAAGAGAATGATATTCATAACGTTTATATTTGATGTATATTTGTTTCAGACTTCTTGTCAAATCATCAACATGTTATGAAGACACAGTATATCACTTCCTCCAATTCTTTCGCTGCAGATATTTTGAGAATTTGATTTTCAATTTGGATGAACTCCATTCAGGCCAAATCAAGTAAATTAATATAGCATAATCGAATACCAGTCAACGATGACGCAGAATAATTCGAGTCTACCCTATTCAGATCAGTCAAAACTCTTTTTCAATATTGCATCGACTCTTCTCGACTAAACACAATTTTGCTAATCGTATGTTTTAAATCCGTGTCATGAAGAAATTTGCAGGACAATTTTCTGTACATTTACTTTTCAGATTCGTCATAATTAGTTAAGTATATTTAAAATCTCAAGAAACCAGAATTAACTATCCTGTCGGTATCAGTTTAAGAAATACTGCATGATTTGTAGAAGATTATCCCCGTAAAATGCCAAATAAATGCTGACAGATTCAAATGTAAATTACCAATTTGATTAAATGGTCATCGACTAAAGTATTTACGACCAATATGTAACTATCCTCAAACCAAATAAGCGCTTACAACCTAAAACATCGGGTATCCCAGAAATTATCAAGGGGTCTGAAATTTTAATAATTTTGTTGCTAATAAAATTTTTGACTTTTCGTTAGCGTAGTTTAGAAAGAGCGCTTTGGAAATTAGTCCTGTAAAAATCAGTCAGTTACGTACCATAGTTGATACACGCTTGGGAGATCATGTCTCGAAAGAGACATGACTGACTGGGTAAAAGATTATTCCACAGTAGGGTGCCATTACTTTCTGCGGTAGACTGGTTGCCAGACAAGGCTATAGAACTCAATCTGTCCTGTTATTTAACTACAGGAAAGAGACGTATTAATACCTTTCCTAAGGGTATTTGTGGATGTGCGTTGTGGTACAGTGGATATCGGCTCGGAACGAGAAACCGGGCAGTCGAGTTCGAATTCCAGTTGAATCCATTGTATTCACTTACGCGCAAATACCCTTGGGAAAGGTATTAATCCGTCTCTTCCTTCCAGTTATGGGTTAAATAGCAGGACAGATTGGGTTCTATAGCCTTGGTCGGCAACCAGTCTACCGCAGAAAGCAATGGCAAACTACTGCGGGATAATCTTCTGCCCAGTCAGTCATGTCTCTTTCGAGATATGATCGCCCAAGCGTGTATCACGTATGGCACTTAACTGACTGAAGGGTATTTGTGCATAAAGGAATGCAAGAAATTCAACTGGAATTCGAACTCGGCTCCCCATTTCTAAGTCGTCGATATCCACTGTACCACAACACAGGCGTTAATTATGTAAAAATACATAATAGAAAAACGAACACAATTAGTTAAATCTTCAAACTAAAGTCAACGATCTATGATGCAAACTCGACAAGCATATCGCGGCCATTACTATTTAAGAGAATCTCAAAGATCTGAGAATAAAGGTTCAGCAAATAGTCTTCTATGAAGTTGCAACGATGTTCGGTTAGGAAAGAAGTAGTATTACAGCGAGTAAGGAAAAGTATCAAAGAAAATCTGAACGCATTAACTCAAAAGTGGTCTTTAATTGTAATTTTAATTCTCTCGAAGATTACGCCAACGAATTATTAAATGCATCAACCCGTTTCTTTACAACAAGAGGCAACAACACTTCATGCAACAAATCCTACAATTCAGCTTCTCAGGCATCTTCTTTTGGAGAAAAGAATCATTTCTCACTATTGAGGCATAAACGAACCACCACGTTCCCAGGATTTAACACGCCATGATCTTTAATATGCGGCTATCCCAATGAAAAGCTTTATGTCAACAAGCATCAGACACTCTAACAGCTGAAGAATAACAACCAGACAGAACTCAGAAGAATAATTCCTGAAACACTGGCGACGAAATGCCTTAGAATGGCGTTATTTCGTAGCTGAAAATGGACGCCATTTAAAATGTCTAATTTCTCTCACCAAGTTTATAATTATTTTCGATATATACGCTATGCAATGGATGCGAGTTGTGAAGCAGTGGATATCAACTTGGAACGAGAAATCGGAGAGACGAGTTTAAAGTTTAGTCGGATTCGTTGCATTCACTTACACGCAAATAGAAAGGTATTAATGCATCTCTTCTTCCTCTAGCTATGTGTTGAATAGCAGGACATATTGTTATATAGCCTTGGTTGGCAACTAGTCTACCGCAGAAAGTAATGACAACCTACTGCGGGAAAAATTTCTGCCTAGTCTTGAAAGAGACATGATCGCCCAAGAGTGTATCAATTTTGGCACTTAAATGACTGAGTGATTCTATAACATACTATGGAATTGTGAATTAAAGCTAAAAATAAATGAGTTATTAAATTTTGAAATCCCGTCATTACTTTAGGGACACCATTTATAAACGATTAATATTTACCAGAATTAATTAAACTCAAGTATAAAAGCCGAGTATTTACATATCCCTTAACCAAATAAATGTTTAAACATAATAATCATCATGCAAGATTTTACATTAACACTGAAACACTAACAATCAATTAAAGTTACAATACTACTAACCAGGCTTACGGCCTATCACGTTGAATACACCGGTTCTCGCTCAATCACCGAAGTTAAGCAACGTTGATCCTGGTCAGTACTTAGATAGAAATACCAGGTGCTGTAAGCGTATAGTGACAGATGTGCGTTGTGTTGCAGTGGATATCGTCTCGGAAAGAGAAATCGGTGAGCCGAGTTCGAATTCCAGTTGAATTCGTTACATTCACTTATGCACTGGTACCCTTGGGAAAGGTATTAATCCGTCTTTTCCCTCCGGTTATGGGTTAAATAACAACTATGGGTTAAATAGAACTTGGGGACACTGCCATTAAAAACAAATCCCAAAGAATCTTGATACTCGAAAAGGAAAAAATGTATTACGAGACACAAAACCTTATATAAACAACAATAAATCGTTGAACGAAAAAAGTATTGCCATCAGTAAATAAAGTTCAGTTGGCAATAAATGACCCGCCGAGGTTGATTTGCCGTAAAAACAAAACAACCAACCAACTAATAACCGTGAGTATATCATACTCGATTTTGAAAATATTAAATATAAATAAATTTGAAACATTTTACATGCAGACACTTCAAAATTTGTACTTTGAGTTAACATTAAGAGGAACTGTAAAGCATATTATTTAGGTAAGAAAATCAGGTAGTGAAAATTTAATTAAATTTTAATTATAATGGCGTCATTTGCGCCGGTTACTATATACCCTTCTTCTTCTTCTTCTTCTTCTTCTTCTTCTTCTTTTCCTCCTCCTCCTCCTCCTCCTTCTTCTTCTTCTTCTTCTTCTTCGTAGGCGATCATGGCTTTCCACGTCTCCCTATCCCTGGTGGCTCTTAGCACGCCTTCTTACACCATGCAAACCCCGTTCCATCATCCACCTACAACATCCTTCTCTAGAACCACATTACAGTTGCTTCAAGTTTTTCCTTCATAGGATATCGAACGATAACTGCTGACTGGCACAAAAGTAATTTGTTAATAACATCTTTGAGTAAATGCTTATTAACTAACAAACAATATTACCTATCCTCCCGAATCAAGTGAATGCCTTCCTGACTCAAATAAAGGGTGCGATTGATAAATTTTCGCCATTCTATGTTTTTAATTTCGTGGTTTTGCGTCGTCTATTTTTGAGTTTGTCGAATGCACAATATAGTTGAGTCAGTTGGGCACAGTCTGTAAGAAAGAAAAGCATTATGAAAGATTTGGAAACACCATGCTTTATTGCTTGGCGTTTGCATCGCAAACTCTAATACAAACATTTTCAGAGTGTTGGTGTGCCGATCTGAAAACATGAAAGGATTCAGAAAGAGTTACATGAGTTTAACGGTCATTAAGAAAGGATTTGGTGTGAGCACTAGCGATGGCGACGTTATGCACTTGCCAACACTGACTCAACACTGAGGCCAGCATCGAATGACTTGAAGAGGTAGTACTACCCTTGGTCAAGAGATTGGCTACTGGAGATACTGTGTCTGGGGCAACTGGATTTTGCACCATGCCACAAAATCAGTATGATACAGCCAAATTTTTGACTACCTCTGCCCTTATATCTGTTCCCCTAACTCCCTAGATTGCAACGGCCTTGATAACTATGCATCAGGTGCAGTTGATCAAAAGACCAACAAAACTCTTTGTAACAACAAATATTAAATGAAGGTAAGGATTATGGCGGCATTCACGAACTAAAACATTCCAGAATATTGTGAAGTCGTCTGGAGGTCGAGATTTAACTCAATAGCAATTTTATCGAAGAAAGTATTTCAAGATGTTTTTTATGTAATTTCGGTAAATATATCTGTTAAAATGAGATGTAACTTATTTTCATTTCTGGGAAATTTAGACGATAATTTATTCATTGCACAGTGTATAAATAACACATATGTACATATCAGTCATTTAAGTGTCATACGTGATACCCGCTTGGGAGATCATGTCTCGAAAGAGACATGACTGACTGGGCAGAAGATTATCCCGCATTGCTTTCTGCGGTAGACTGGTTGCCGACCAAGGCTATAGAACCTAATCTGTCCTGCTATTTAACCCATAACTGGAAGGAAGAGACGGATTAATACCTTTCCCAAGGGTATTTGCGCGTAAGTGAATACAATGGATTCAACTGGAATTCGAACTCGACTCCCCGGTTTCTCGTTCCGAGCCGGTATCCACTGTACCACAACGCACATCCTCTTGTACATATACCCGAATTAAAAAATGATGTAAGAATCAATGATAAATGACCTGTATTTAATTACACTAGTATGAAGTAAATTATTATAGACTCAAGTATAAAAGACCAATCATTTACTTATAAAGGAATCAAAGAAAGAGTTATCGACTCAAATGTTAATATTTTATTTACCTATTCCCAGATCAAGAAAATGATTACTGACTCAAATACAAAGGATAGGCATTTGTCTATACTCGAATCAGGTAAATTATTATGGACTCATTTAAAAGACCAATATTTACTTATACCCACATCAAGCAAATCTTACAAGTTCAAATATAAATGACAACCATTCATCAATTCTTGAACCAAGTAAATAATTATGAACTCATTTATAAAAATGATATTTGCCAATATCCTCATCAAGTAAATGCATACAAGTTCAAATATAAATAACAAGCATTTGTCAATTCTTAGATCAAGTCAATTATTATGAGCTCATATACCAGAATAATATTTACCTATATCCTAATCAAGTAAACGATTACAAGTTCAAATATAAATGACAGCTATTCATCAATTCTCGAATCAAGTAAATTATTATGAACTCATATATAAAATAGCAATATTTACCTTTACCAGAATCAAGGAAATGTTTCTTCTTCTTCTATGTGCCCTGTTCTTTCAGGACGTAGGCGATCATGGCTTTCCACGCCTCCCTATCCCTGGTGGCTCTGAGCACGCCTTCTCCTGTTGCACCATGCAACCCTCGTTCCACCATCCACCTGATTAGGTCCTTCAAATATGTTATCCGTTGCTTTCCCCTGTCTCATTTTCCCTCTATCTAGCCTGTTAGTATCAGGTTCCCCAAGCCCTCCGTCCTCATTGCATGTCCCAGGAACTTCAGCTGTCTCTTCCTGATGCTCAGTATTAATTTCATTTTCGTTTCCATCATTTCCAAAACCTCATCATTTCTCACATGCTCGATCCATGATAGTCGCAGCATCCTTCTCTAGAACCATATTTCAGTTGCTTCAAGTTTGTCCTTCATCTTTGATGATATTGTCAAACATTCACTGCTATATGGAAGTACCGTCATCACATAGCAATCCAGTAATCTCTTCTTTGTTTTTAGCGAAATTGTCCTGTTTCTTAATACTTTACTTAATTTCTGGAATGCTTCCTTTGCCATGCCAATTCGCCTTCAGATCTCAGTGTTGCACTTTGCGTCTTCTGTTATAACACTTTTCAGGTATTTACATTTTTGTACCTGCTTGATTCTTGTATCTCCGACCTGTATTAGGTATATTGGGCTGCCCTTTTTACTGATGACCATGCATTCAGTTTTCTTGCAGTTTATTTTTAGTCCTTTCTTGACACTCTTTTCAGCTATTTTCGGGTAGGAGGTCTTGTAGTTTCTTTTCTGTGACTGATATCAGCACTGTATCATCTGCGTACCTTAGATTGTTTAAATTGTGGCATCCGATGACAACAGACTCAAATAAAAAGACCAGCATTTACCTGTACACGAAACAAATAAATTATTTTCAGCTGAAATATAACATACCTGTATTTGCATATACACGAATCGAAGAATTTTTCATCGACATATTAACATATTTACTGTTTATCTGAATCAAGTCAATGCTTGCTGATTCAAATATAAACAACCAATCTTTACCTATGTACAAACGAAGTCAATGTTTACTGTCTGAAATATATGAGACGCATATATACTAATACCTGAATCAAGTCAAGTATTATAGGCTCAAATAAAAAAGACGGGTATTTGACTGTACCACGAATCAAAGAAATATTCACCGATACGAAAATTAACAAGCAATATTTACCGCTAAAAGAATCATGTAAATGAATGCTAACTCAAATATTAACGATTAATATTTGCCTATACACAAACGAAGTCAATGTTTACTATCTTAAATATGTAAGACGCTTATTTACCAATACCTGAATCACGTCAATTATTAGGTTCAAATATAAAAGACAAGTATTTGACTGTACCCGAATCAAGCAAATACTCACTGATACAAAATTTAAGAAGCAATATTTACCTCTAACAAAATCATGTAATTATTTGTTGACTCAGATATAAACGACCAATACTTACCTTTACTCAAATGAACTAAATGCTTATTGACTCAAATATGAACGACCACAAACAACAAAGAGAAACATTTTTCTGGGATGTCGGCTTGGGAAGCTTGTTGGGAGAGGCCAGGCCGGACACTATGTTATATATTTCTTGCAGAAGTACGTACTGCTCTTGAAGTTGGTCTAGTGATTAACATAAAGCCCTTTCTCGATTTAATGGTAGCTATATTAAAGCGTACAACAATCTCATCACGATCTATTTGAGGTACAGTGCATCGTCGTCATCCACTGGGACCAGCAGGTAGAGCAGCAGAGCCAGCAACGAGGGCCGTATCAGGTGTAGTAGAATGGAAACCAGGCTAACACGCACTAGTTTCTGTTCCTTTCTTGGCGGTACATCCTCCAAGTCACTATTGTCCCTAGGTTCTTGCACATATTCAGCATCAATGTCACTGTCATATAATTCTTCAAACACCAAATTGTCCAACATCTGAACTCTCCCATAATATAGCCTCTATTTCACAATCTGTAATTGATTTCTTACTCAAATCCATTTTGAATAAATCTTTAATCTGAAACGAAAAGTTAAGTAACACACAATCACTATTTACACAGCCTCATAATCCTGTTTTTCAATCCACAGATGATCACTAAAATAGTACATGAACACTATCCTGGGTAGGCTATACACGCCTTGCACAACACCCCGTATCACGAACCGTGGGTATCTTCTTCTTCTTCTTCTATATGCCCTGTCCCTTCAGGACATAGGCGATCATGGATCTCCACGTCTCCCTATCCCTTGTGGCTCTTAGTATGTTTGTTCCTGTTGCTCCTGGCAACCCCCGTTCCGTCATCCACCTAATCAGACCCTGCAAATATGTTATCCGCTGCCTTCCTCTGTCTCTTCTTCCTTCCATCTGTCCAGTCAGTATCAGATTCTCCAGGCTCTCCTTCCTCATTGCATGCCCCAGGAACTTCAATTGTCTCTTCCTGATGCTCAGCATCAATTTCCTTTTTGTTGCCATTTTTTCTAACACTTCGTCGTTGCTTGTATGCTCAGTCCACGATATCCGTAGCATCCTTCTGTAGAACCACATTTCGGCCGCTTCCAGTTTTGTCCTCATTTTCGATGATATTGTCCAGCATTCACAGCCGTATTGAAGAACTGACATCACGTAGCAGTCTAGCACTCTTTTCTTCGTTTCTATTGAGATTTTCCTGTGTGTTAGTATTTTGCTCATCTTCTGGAACGCGTTCTTTGCCATGCCAATTCGCCTTCGGATCTCCGTGTCTCACTTTCCATCTCCTGTTAGAACACTTCCTAGGTACTTAAATTCTTGGACTTGTTTGATTCTGTTATCCCCTACCTGTATTTGGCATTTTGGGTTGTATCTTTTGCTGATGACCATGCACTCAGTTTTCTTAAAGTTTATTTGTAGTCCTTTCTTGTCACTCTCCACTGCTACTTTCTGTATGAGATCTTGCAGTTTACTTTCCGTGTCCGCAATCAGTACTGTATCGTCCGCATATCTTATGTTGTTCAGGTTGTGGCCTCCAATAACAAATCCTGGTGTGTCATCTAGGGTCCTCAAAATATTCTCGCTGTAGAGGTTGAACAAATCCTGTGAAAAGACACATCCTTGTCTTACGCCTTTTTCTATCTTTGTGTATCTACTGAGGTCGTTACCTGTCCGTATGCAGGCCGTTTGCTGCCAGTAGAGATTCTTGATTATTCTTATGTCTTTGCCGAAAATGTCGAGGCTGCCTAGCATTTCCATCAATTCTTTGTGTCGTATTTTGTCGAATGCTTTTGCGTAATCAATGAAGCATAGGTACAAGTCTTTCTTCATTTGTAATGCCCTTTCAGAGACCATCCTAATCATGAATATGGCGTTCCTTGTTCCAGTGTCCTTGACGAACCCGCACTGTTCCTGCCCTATCTCTGGCCTGATTCTGCTTCTCGCTCTATTCATCAGGATTCTGACAATCAGTTTTGTAATGTGACTCATTAAGCTGATAGTTCTGTGTAGTTCGCACTCGTTTGCACCAGGTTTCTTTGGCAGCGCTATAAATATCGACTTGCATAGGTCTTCTGGTATTATTCCGCTGCTATAAATTTCGTTTATTATATCGGTAATCTTTTCTATGCCATATTCTTCTAAGGCTGTCAGCAGCTCTATCACTATGCCATCTGGACCAGGTGCTTTGTTTCTGTTCATTTTGGCCATTGCAGCTTCCACTTCGGATTTTAGTATTTCCGGTCCATCCATCTCCTTGTGTATTCTCGGTTGTTCTCTCTTGTCGCAAAAGAGATCCTTTATGTATTCTTCCCATCGCTGGAGTATTTCCTCTTTCTCTAATATGATTGTTCCTTCCTTGGATTTTATGCATCCTGTTGAGGAGCAGGTACCTTACCCAAACGCAGACCTACAACACTGGAGAGTAGTGAGAGCAAGACGGCGCAAACTTTGTCCCCTCAGAGCGCGGAAGCTATACGTACGCTTAATTACATCAATTGCGCTGGGTATTATATACCCATGGTTAGTGCTCTAGGGTTAAATGATTTAGGTATAAATTACTAATATTTACCTATACTCAAACGATATAAACGTTTTATACTTAAAATATAAACGACCAATATTTACACAACCCCGAATCAAGTAAACGCCTACTGGATCAAAAATAACCTATTCTAGAATCAAGTTAGTCCACAGAAAACCAAATATAAATGATAGGTAATAACTTATAGCTGAATCAAGTAAATTATTACAAGGTTCAAATATAAAATATCCTTATTTGTTACAGAAAAACCACAGAAATGCTCATTGACTCAAACAGAAACGAATAATATATACTTAAACTCTAATCAAGTTAATGTTTATAGACTCAAATAAAAATGAATGATATATACTTAAATCCGAATCAATTAATGTTTATAGACTCAAATAGAAATGAATGATATATACTTAAACCCTAATCAAATAGATGTTTATCGACTCAAATAGAAATTAATAATATATACTTAAACTCTAATCAAGTAAATATTTATAGACTCAAATAAAAATGAATAATATATACTTCAACCCAAATGAAGTAAACGTTTATAGACTGAAATAGAAATGAATGATATATACTTAAACCTGAATCAAGTAAATGTTTATACACACAAATAGAAATGAATGGTATGTACTTAAACTCTAATCAAGTAAATATTTATAGACTAAAATAAAAGTGAATGATATATACTTAAACCCAAATGAAGTAAATGTTTATCGACTCAAATAGAAGTTAATAATACTACTTAAACCCTAATCAAGTAAATGTTCATAGACTCAAATAGAAATGAATGATATATACTTAAACACGAATCAAGTAAATGTTTATCTCAAATAGAAATGAATGATATGTATTTAAACCCTAATCAAGTAAATGTTTATAGATTAAAATAAAAATGAATAGTATATTCTTAAAACCTAACGAAGAAAATGTCTATAGACTTTAATAGAAATGAATGATATATACTTAAACCCTAATGAAGTAAATGTTTATAGACTCAAATACAAATGAATAATATGTACTTAAACCTTAATCAAGTAAATCTTTATAAACTCAAATAAAAATTAAATATATATACTTAAACCCTAATCAAGAAAACCTTTATCGACTCAAATAGAAATGAATAATATATACTTAATCCCAAATGAAGTAAATGTTTATAGACTCAAATAGAAATGAATGATATATATTTAAACTCTAATCAAGTAAATGTTTATAGACTCAAATAGAAATGAAATATATATACTTAAACCCTAATCAAGTCAATGCTTATAGACTCAAATAGAAATGAATATGTACTTATACCCTAATCAAGTAAACAGAAATGAAATATATATATATATTTAAACCCAAATGAAGTAAATGTTTACAGACTCAAATAGAAATGAATAATATATACTTAAACCCAAATCAAGTAAATGTTTATAGACTCAAATAGAAATGACAAGTAATTAACTATACCAATACGATGTAAATAATTACTGATTCAAATATAAACTACCAATATGTACCTAAAGCTTTATGTTTCTCATATGGCCACATGAACAATACTCATTGCCTTTTATTACTTTGATAAAACACCACATGCTAATGCACTACCTTGAGGGACAATTGTGCCTGATGAACCTTAGTAATGAAAAACCTAACTTCCGAAATACTATTCTTCTATTATTGGTTTCGAACAATAATTTATAATAATTTCATGGTTTTTTTTTTATTTCAATCTTTATTCTTTATTTAATGATTGAATAAGGTCTTGGCGTATTTAAACTTTATGTTTCTAATATGACCACATGAACAATAGTTTTTGTCTTTTATTACGCTAATACAACACCATATGTTAATACACTACCTTGAGTGACACTTGGGCCTGATAAACCTTTGTAATTAAAAACTTCAAAAATAATATTCTTCTATTATTGGCTCCGAGCAATAATTTATAATAATTTCACGGTTTTCCTATTTGAATCTTGAATATTCTCATCGCTAGTTTTACGACAGCAAATCATCCGTAGAAATCTACTTATCGCAACGCCAATGATTTGAGCAATTTTACAAAAGCATCGCAATAGCAATCATAAAATATGAATACTTGGGCGCTTTGACGTGGTGTAATAGTTGGCAAGCATGTGTCGCTAGAAAAGTTCGACTGAGTAGTGAGTCTGATACTCACTGAGAGGCCCATACTTTCGGCCTTGTGCCACATCTAAGCTACGCTTAGAAAATTTCTCAAAATGGTCCCAAATGAATCCAATCTTAATCATGTTGAATTGTTATGTAATATAAGTCCTCATCTATGGTAGAATTACCCACATTCACCAGAGCCTGATCAGATAAAAAAAAAAAAAAATAGAGTCCTGCTACCATATATGGGAAGTAGCTGCCTATTTTTCACTTTCCAACTTTTACAACTAA
This sequence comes from Ascarosepion bandense, assembly GCA_037127315.1. Classification (NCBI taxonomy): domain Eukaryota; kingdom Metazoa; phylum Mollusca; class Cephalopoda; order Sepiida; family Sepiidae; genus Ascarosepion; species Ascarosepion bandense. Next base: position 4,771,635 of record JBBBDQ010001353.1, read on the forward strand.
CGCCCACAAATCTGTTAGCGAGGGCCCCTCTTTCTTTTGGGATACAAATTCTGTCACCTTCCCGATTTGTCCGTTTCCAAAATGGAGGTCTAAACTCGAAGACATTTCTGGCTTTCCTCGCTCTTCGATAATTGCCAATGTCCGAAGCTATTCCAACTTCATTTGCCTCTCCACTCTGTCCCACTGATCAATTTAATCCGGCCTAATCCCAATCTACTAATCTCATTTCGCCAGTGCCAAACATTGAAAGGCGTCAAGGAGTGTACATATTTATCCTTGATATGTTGAAGAGCGCGCTTGAGGAATGCATCTCATTAAATAAATTGGAGGCTGTAATTTGGCGGGAAGGTATTCAAGAATTTACTTAATTCAAACGCTCGGATTAACCTTCTCTAAATGCAAACGGACGGAATGTCCTCTGTTTTGATTCTTAATCATTACCTTTCTTTCATCCTTTCTGTCCCTTCCTTTTCTTCTGCGTTTTTCTTCTAACTTGTCGTAGCCTATAGCCTGGTTAAGGTCACTTGTTTCGATTAATCATAGAAGTGAACAGCAGAGATAGATTAATAAACACTACACACAAGACCAGCATAAAGATATTTTCAGACTATAAGACACACACATGTATAAAACGCGTCCTTAATTTGAAAAACAAACTTAATGAAAATAAAGAAGAACACAGCGATATTTCTAAAAAGTTTATGAAGCAACGATTCAATTTGATGATTTACAAATTAGTCTATACTAGCAGTATAGTCTGGCATTGCTCGAGTGTAATGAAAGCTTAAAACTAATCCATGGTCTTGGAGTTCAGACTCTTTGGATGTTGGCACGAAAGACTAAAAAGCAATAGTTGTTTCCAGTTAAAGCGAAACCGTAGACTGAAAGAAAAATGAATGGATGTAAGTCAAATTTTAATTTCCTGGTATCGATATCAAATAAGTTTTTTCGTCGTAAACTGAATTTTGAAGGCTAAATAAGTCCACTGAGTAAATAGTATCATGGCTGAGACTAAGAACTACAATTATACCAATTTAGAGTCAAACACAAAGCAAAAACTAAAATAAAAGGGCTGAAAGAAATACAGACATGCGCAAACATTCTTGCCTTTTATATATATATATATATATATATATATATATATATATATATTATCGATTTTATGCACTATTAGAAGTCACCCAGGTATATAGCAAAACGAAGAGTTCATTCCTCGTAGGAGGGTACCATAACAACAGCTTTGAAGATTGTAGTTATAAGCAAGTTAAAAGAAGTCAAGTCCACAAGCGGGAAGTGATACTGTTGGAGTAGAAGTGGCGGTTATATTTAACTGTTTCATCGGTGAAAGGGTGGGACCTAAATGCCAATCTAGTTGGTCGTTAAAGCAGTTACCATGAAACAATTTGTAGAAATGGTAGAAGAAAGTTGCGTTACGTCGGTAAAGAAAATGTCTGAAGTCGAAACCAAAAAGCAAATGAGTTTAAAAATTTACTATTCTAAACGAATCTTTCGGTCCTTTATGAAAACTGAATTCGACGATTGTACATTTTGCTTTTGTTGTTAATTACTTATATATATATATATATATATAAATATATAAAGACATTTATTTTTTTTCGCAGCTCAAAAAAAAGTGACACTTAGCCCGGCTAACTCGCTGCCCCTGGTCCGGAACCTGTTGTGATGATGATGACCGGAACTTGATTCAGGGCTGATGATGTCGAAACGACACCAGTTATGATGACGATCTCGGGTCGCTAGTCGTGATGATGGCCTCGTCAGAGTTGTTGGTCTTCAAGACGTCTATTACAACGTTGAACTTTCCTGCCCACGCTGTGTTCTTTGATCTCAGAAAAGATACGTTGAAACCCGATAGCCGTTTCTCTCCAACTTCAAACCAAACTGGACACACGTGTACACTTGTTTTGGTAAAATAAACACGACACCAGAAAAAAATAAGTATATAAATAAATAAGTTCGAAGACGCCTGGATGAATTACGGAAAAAGTCTTTATATACATATATATATATATATATATATATATATATATATATATATATATATATATATATATATATGAAATGAATTGTTTGATATATATATATATATATATATATATATATATATATATATGAAATGAATTGTTTGAATATATATATATATATATATATATATATATATATATATAATTAACAATAAAAACAAAATGTAAAATCGTCGAATTCAATGTTCCCAAGGGAGCAAAAGATTCGTTAGAATAATCAGAGCTTTCAATTTTCCCAATTACTTTTAAAACAAAAAGTTTTTTCAGGGCTCTTTATCGAAGCTTTACGGAAATAGCCGAAGTGGAGCTCATGGGAGGTATGTAGCGACGGCGGTAGTGCGGTCGTTTGGTCTCTGTCGCTCGGCAGCTCTGGAACTTAACTTGGGTCTTTCTGTTTCTATGCACCTTCAGCTAGAACTTTATCGGAGGTGCATTATTCGACTTTAGCTCATTTAAGTTGATCGGCAGCAGGCTTTTCTACGTTTCTTTATAACTTCAATCATGAGTTTTACAGGAGGCGACTGTCACGGTCTCTACAGCTGGCACCCAATCTTCAGTCATTAGTTCCATGGGAGGCGACCCTCACGGTCTCTACGGCTGGCACCCAATCGACATGGAACCCATTTGGGAACTCTTTTCCCTCAGTCGTTACATCTCGACTGCAACTGAGACAAAATTTACTATCATAGAGTTTAAAACCCACAAAAGGCTTATGTCTTCCAATATTGCTTAGAAAGGAATCGGACATTTCATGATTGGTTCCATCATTTAGAAAATGTCATCTTAAGTCTAATTCATTGCCTTACTGATACCGCATTTTAAAAAAATATCTAAATCGATATATATATATATATATGTATATATTTCTGTCTGAAATAATAGAATGACAGGTTATTTTTTCCATTATTTATATTCGAACAATTGTCCTCATCTTTGTTCTTTTTATCACAAGGTTTCGACCTTCAACAGCTGTAGATCAATATGGGCCAACCAACAGGGAATATGATCGACCAAGCGTGCATCACGTATGGCCACTTTATTCACTATTCTTAACTGAAACGTTTCTTTAATCAACAAGTGTAGACTGCTCTCTTTTCACTGTTCATGTCTCGGGATATTTCGTATTCTTATTTTTTTATTCATTTCTGTTTAGTTGTTGTTCGCTTGATTCCCACTGAATGCAAGTACATGTTGCCCGACCTAGGGATTGAACTCACAACCAACCGACATACTTGGAATTATTAACCACTTTCATATTAGTTGTGGAATTATTTTTTAAATGGATTTCACTCTGTACAATATCGGAGAGCCACTCGATGTAGAGGGTTACATACTAAGAGGCAAAGCTTATGTAGATATGCGGAGGAGATAAAGGTTAACCCTAGATTTGAACAGTTTAAGATTTAATTGATCGGGTAAGTATCATCTTGGGAGTTGGTTCCACATAACAGTAGTTCGTGGGAAGAAACTGCTCGAGTGGAATTTACATATCACTAATAGAATACAAAGGGAATCACGGAATTTCACTACTTCTTCTTTTATATGCCACGTCCTTTCAGGATGTAGATAATCATGACTTTCCACATCTCCCTGTCCTTGGTGTCTCTTAGCACGCTTTCGCCTGTTGCACCATGCAGCCCTTGTTCCGTCATCAACCTGACCAGGTTCTTCAAATATGTTATCCACTGCTTTCTTCTGTCTCTTTTTCCCTCTATCTGGCCTGTTAGTAACAGGTTCTTCAAGACTTCCTTCCTCATTGCATGTCCCAGGAACTTTAGCTGTCTCTTCCTGATGCTCAGTATTAGCGAGACTATTCTGAGAACCCTAGAAGTTATGCCAGGATTCGTCATCGGAGGCCACAATTTAAACAATATAAGGTACGCAGATGATACAGTGCTGATAGCAGACACATAATGGAAATTACAAGACCTCCTACAGAAGGTAGCAGATAAGAGTGACAAGAAAGATGTACAAATAAACTGCAAGAAAACCGAAGGCAAAAAGGACAGCCCAAAATGCTAATTACAGGTGAACGACTCTAAAAGTTCACTACAACGTGCGTAAAATTGTGGATCAAAGACACGGAGGTTAGACCTGATTCAACTCAGCAATATAGTTCGTCGGAATTCCAAATGGAGGAAGTGCAAGATTATATACTGTTGGAGTAGAAGTGATGGTTGCATTTAACTGTTTCAGCGCTAAAAAATGTGCTCCTGCTATCCATCTCGAGGTTCTCGATAAAATCCAAAGGGTCTACAACGTAATCAAACTAGACTTGGCAGCTCGCCTTGAGTAATTTTCTCACCAACGTAATTTGGCTCCCCTTTGTCTTTTCTACAAATATTTTAACTGCTTCTGCTCCTACATGCTTCTTTTATGGTTCCCCGACCCCATGTATTTACTCGTGCTACTACATTGGTCTCACCATTTTACCGTCAAATGTAAGCTCCTCTTCTACTCTAACAGTTTCTTTTCTCGTACTTCTTATCAATGGAATTTTCTTCCGTATACTTGAATTCCATCCACCGCCCTAAATTACACCGATCTCTTATCCTTCGGCATTATCGGTAATCCTCTGCGTACCAATGAAAATCCTACTTTGTATGGGGTGAAATAATTATTAAGCATGTGTGTTTTTATTAAGATTAGCACCATAACCCGGCGTTGCCCGTGCAACTCAGAACATTTTAGTTGTAGGAGAAGATGCCAATGAGAGATGTAGATGGAACTCATTTATTGAAAGTTGGAAAGGAAATGCGATTTTAGAGGAAAAGTTACATTAATGCCACACAAATTCCAGACAGTTGATTTTCTGCATTAAATATTTAGCAAAACAAAAACTTAATTATTTTATTTTTTTATTTTCTGACGTATGAAATATTAAATCTGAAAAAAAGACTTAAATGATTAAATTAACCATTGGCATTTTTTTTTTTTTACATATTTTGTTTTTGTTTGTAAAAACACTCTTTTGTTTCAAAATTACGGGGAAAAATATTCACATTTTTTGTTGACCAAATAATTTTTAAAACGTCGAAATAAAAATTAAATATAAAGGCTCATTTTTTAAAAAGAAATTCAATCAAATCACATGCCACTAATTTTTTTGTTTATTAAAAAAAATCGAGCCTTTATATTTAATTTTTATTCCGACGTTTTAAAAATTCATTTTGTCAACAAAAAATGTGAATACTTTTCCCCGTAATTTTGAAACAAAAGAAATATTAAAAAAAAAAACGTGTTTTTCAAACAAAAACAAATTATGTAGAATAAAATGTGGCATCTTGTCCGGGCAACGCCGGGCTATGATGCTAGTGTTCTATATATGGACAGAATTTTCTTTTTTAAATTATTTGTTATTAAATTATTTGTTGTCGGGGCTTTTAAAGATAACCCTTGCACCGTAGTCAGACACAGTGATGTGGCCATTAGGTCTGGAGATTTATGGCTGATATCATCTTAGCTTCTTTGTTTTGAAGTTGTAATGCCATTTTTGCATCATTAGCAACCTTAAGTCGGAGAAACTAAAATAAAACAAGTAAAAGAAATTAAATACTTGAGGAGTGTTTTGACAGAGGATAAAAATTACGGTATGGATATTCAAAGACGCATTGGCATGGTCAAAGTCTCATTTTCAGAAGCTCACCAGAGCACTGAAAAACAAGAAAATCTCGTTAGAAACAAAGAAAATAGTTCTGGATTGCTATATGATATCTGTCCTTCTGTATGGAAATGAATTTTGGACGATCTCATCAAAGATGAAGGAGAGGCTTGAGGCATCAGAAATGTGGTTTTACAGAAGGATGTTGAGGATACTATGGACGGAGCGTGTATGCAACGTGAGGTGTTGGAAATAATGCAAACGAGAAGAAAATCCATACTTAACATCAGGAACAGGCAAATGAGGTTCTAGGACACGTAATGAAGAAGAAGGTCCTGGAGAATTCAATACTCATAGGTCGGATAGCGGGCTGAAGAAACAGAGGAAAACAGCGCAAGACGTACTTGTTAGGTCTGAGCAAATGGATGACAGAGCGGGGTTTGGAAAAGATACTAAGAGAAAAATATTGAAAGAGACAAGAGACAGAGCCAAGTGGAAGTCCACAGTCGCATTTGTCCTGAAGGGACACGTTACATGAATTGAAGAAAAAAGGAATTGATTTATTTATAAATGTTTAAACTGTTGATCTGTTTAATTGATGCGTTTTCTGCTGTTTATCAACCTTTGCATATCATTTAAAGCCAGAAATATTTTTAGATTTTAAGAATTCTTTATATATATATATATATATATATATATATATATATATATATATATATATAATGATAGTTTAGTGATACAAGTCTGGGAGTGTAGGTTTGAGGCTCAGAGCAAACATCAGTTTCGTTCTCAAGGTGTAGATTCTTCAAGTCAGAGGGTTGTAACATGCAGAAGACTTCTTTGTTTTGATCATTACCCAGGAAATAAAACTAAAAGTATGAAAATTTTACTCTTGTGGTAACATTCTGCTGTAGATGAGAAAGGCAGATATGAAGGAAGGTTGACGCGCTAACGGGCATGTCTTCATTTTTGCATAAGGGTGAGGCAGTCCTCTGTCTCTGTCTCTGTCTCTCTGTCTCTCTCTCTCTCTCTCTCTCTATATATATATATATATATATATATATAAGTCTCACTGTGTCTTTCTGTTTTCGGCTGCTAAACAAATTCAGCACATTAATTTTTCAACCCAAGCAAGGCCCTACCGCCACTGATGCGCAGGGGGCTACATAAAAGGGTAAAAGACAGGAGGAAGAGTGAAGAGAAAGAATCGGTTACAGAATGTGTCAGAAAAACGGCAAGAGAAGGATGGGAACACAGTTGTAAAGAAAGTTGCGAAATTAGAGAGAAAGGAAAAGAACAAGATACACGGGGTGATGTAGAAAATACTAGAGTCAAATGGATAAGAGATGGGAATTGCATTTAAATTCCTGGTGGTTGTAGCCTTCAGGAAGACAAGTACACGGAAGTTTCCACAAGCGGGAAGTGCTAGAAAAAAGCTGATGGAGTAGAATTGTCGGCTGAATTTGGTTGATTTTTGCCAGTCTGCTTGAGAATGTGAGAATGTGACTGAAGTCAAGTTGCCAGGTTGAGACCAATTACATTGCTGATTCTCTTTTGGAGCCTTTCGAGAACACTGAAATGAACAGCAGCGCCGCCTGGCCAGATATGACAACAGTATTCTATGCACGGTTGATATGCTAAAATAGAAAATGGTGTAAGACAAGGATGTGACTTCTCGCCGGATCTATTCAACCTGTATTCGTTACTAGAGGCCACAATCTTAATATAAGGTATGCAGATGACACAGTGCTGGTAGCAGACACAGAGAGGAAACCAACCATAGACCGAACATGGGAGAAAAGACGAGATTTTGGTGAGGATTGAAACGAAAAAAAAACTTATATTTAATATCAGGAAAAGACGGCTGAAGTTTCTGGGATATGCAATGAGGAAGGAGGGCTTGTAAAATTCTGATATTCACAGGGCAGGTAGAAAAAAAGAGAGACAAGGGAAAGCAATGCATGATATACTCGATGAGCTTGAGCAAATGGATTGAAGAGAAGGATTTGGGAGGGGTAATATGAAAGAGGGTGTTAAGAGGTGCAAGGGTTAGAAGATGTGGAAGACCATGGCTGGCTATGTCCTGAAGAGAACACGGTAGATGGATGAAGAACAATACATAAAACCAGAGAGAGAAAATTGGAATTTATAATACACATAATAAAGAAAGAAGGCTTGGAGAATTTGACGAACAGGAATTATTGAAAAAAGGACATAGAAAAGATCCATTATCCTATCTATCTAGTCCTCTTGTGTAAATGGTTGGCAGGAAAGAGATTCGGAAGGACAGGAAATAGAGAAATCTTATTAAATGTCAGAAAATATAAAAGACTCTGGAGAGAATTTTGTTACACGTGTTCTAAAAGTACACAGCACATAGAAAAAGAATATACAAATAATCTTAGATTATTTTTTATTTTATTCCTAGTTGGCTTTGTGTCATACTCATCTTACCAGACCAAATATCGAATGATTCTGAGTTAGAATTTGAAGAAAATTCACCGAATTAGAATTCTTAATAGTTAACGCCTTTAAAAAGATATCCTCGTCATCAGAATTCATCGACTCACTTCCATTACCAATCAGATGAAATTGCCTTCTTGTCGTCGTCTTTGTTGCGAGCTCCATTCATTTGTTCGTTGGGACGGGATTTTAAAAGCTTCTATCCTCGGGCAAATCTCAATTAATTAAAAACAACGAGAAAAAATAGGTTTTTTTTTTGTTTTTTTTTTGGTTTACCAGCCGTAAATCTGCACGAAGCCTACGGGAATGATTTAATCAAAAAGTGTCAGGGTCATTGTTGGCGCCATTAGTATCGGGAGGTGTTAATGCGGCGTAATTTAGACAATGACTTGATTTTTCGTCTTAAAGTTTTAAAAAGATTCCCGCCTCTTTCAAAAGTAAAAAAAATAAGAAGAATAAAATAAAACAAGGCAAGAAAGGACAAAAGAGAAAAAATTACTGTAAGAAAGAAACTAAATGTAAAATAGTTTTTAACAAAGAGTGGATAGTTACAAGAATAAAGAAAAATTAAGTAAGCAAGAAAGGGTGGGCGGGCAGAAATAACAATAAGGGATTTTGTTGATGAAACGATGATTAGTTAAAAGTCAATTAAGTGCCTTACGTGATACACGCTTGGGAGATCATGTCCCGAATGAGGCATGACTGACTGGGCAGAAGATTATCCCGCAATAAGTTGCCTTTACTTTCTGCGCTAGACTGGTTGCAAACCAAGACTATAGAACCCAGTCCTATTATTTAGCCCATAACTAGATGGAAAAGAGACAGATTAATACTTTTCCCAAGAGCATTTGCGCGGAAGTGAATACAAGGAATTCAACTGGAATTTGAACTCGACTCCCCAATTTCTCGTTCCGAGCCGATATCCACTGCACCACATCCTAAGTACAAATGCAGAAAAAGAAAGAAAAGAGTTTGATTTTTAGTTTGAGTCTGAATTTTGTTTAACGGCAAATCAACCTTTGTGGGTTATTTAATGCCCAAAACGGTAAGATTTTACGGTATTTTTTAATGTTTGCTTATAATGGGAAGGTTGATATAGTTAGATCTTGAAAACAAAATTATTTTATTTTAGAAAGCTTAAGATATCTTCTAATTTTGTATTCAAAAATGCATTATTGGTAATATTTATTTTCTTTCAAAAATGTATCATGGCAATAATTTTTTCCCTTAAAAAATGTGTTATGGTAATAATTGTTTTTATATTTTCCTTTAAAAATTTATTCCTGTTACAATGTTTACTTCAAAAAAATATACTTTTCTATAAAAGTGTATTTTTATACTTTTATAGTGTTTTCACCGCAGTTTGGAAGTTAACTATTTGCCCATAGCTTGGGACCTAACTGGTGCTACTACTCCGGGTCAGGGTGGAGCTGGGAACTCTCAATTAAAAAGTAGTTCCATGCTCCTCACATTTTCCCAATTAGAGGCCTTGTAGCTGGATAGAGTTTACCGCCATACCAAGGACCAACAAAGAAAAGAGACAGTAGGAACGAAAACTTGCAGTGGCAAGACCGTAAAGGAAGGAAGGAAGGAAAGAAGAAAGGAAGGAAAGATTTGAAATGTTATAGTCGTGAACAAAAGAAAGAAGGAAGAAAGGAAGGAAAATTTAAGGTGGTGAATGCATGAACGAAAGAAAGAAAAAAGAAAGAAAGAAAGAATGAAGGAGGGCAATTTTAAGGCTTTGAATGAATGAATGAATGAAGGAAGGAAGGAAGGAAGGAAGGAAGGAAGGAAGGAAGGAAAGGATCTGAGATGTTATAGTCATGAACAAAAGAAAGAAAAAAAAGAAGAAAAGAAGGAAAGTTGAAGTTGGTGAATGCATGAAAGAAAAAAATGAAGGAGGACAATTTTAAGGCTTTGAATAAAAGAAAGAAAGAAAGAAAGAAAGAAAGAAAGAAAGACAGAAGAGGCATTCGATTTGGTAGAATCGTGAACAAAACAAAAAAGGATGGAAAGCAGGAAGGAAAGAAATTTGAGATTGTGGAATTTGTTAACGAAAAAAGAAGTCAGAAAATAAAATTTGATGTGGAAAAAACATGAATAAAATAAAGACAAAAAAGACAGAGAGGATAGGAAAGAATTGTGAACGAAAGAAAGCAAGAAAGAAATAAAGCAAAAAAGAAAGAAAGAAGGAAGGAAATTAGAGGTGGCAAAAGCACAAATGAAGGAAATAAAATTTAGGGTTTTAAAAGAAAGAAAGAAAGAAAGAAAGAAAGAAAGAAAGAAAGAAAGAAGAAAGAAAGTTGAGAAGGTGAACGAATGAATGAAACCTGGAAGAAGAAAGAAAGGAAAAGTTTTTGGATTTTGAAAGAAAGAAAGAAAGAAAGAAAGAAAGAAAAATTTGATTTTGTAGAATCGTAAACGAAAGAAAGAAAGAAAGAAAGAAAGAAGACAAGATGAAAGAAAATTTGAGATAGTGGAATTGTGAATGAAAGAAAGAAATCAGGAAAGAAAATTTGACGCAGTAAAAGAATGATATGCTTATGTCTATCACTATATCAGACTCTTGATAAGAACGGTGAAACTTGAGTTGTTGCGAAGACTACTTATATATACTTCCCAATTATACATCTACAGTATAATGTAATCACAAAAACAAGTAACCGTAAAACCAAATTTAGTTTTGACTCAATATTAGCATCATAACCCGGCGTTGCCCGTGCAACTCAGAACCTTTTCGTAGTAGGAGATTATGTCAATGAGAGGAGTAGATGGAAATCATTTATTGAAAGTTGAAAAGGAGAGCTGAGGCTGTTAGTAACCATTTTCAGCATTAAAAAAATCTATTTTCTTTTGTTTTGCGTAAACGTGATTTGATGTTATGTGTGACATTGTAAACAACATATTGGCACTTTTTTTTACATATTTCATTTTTGTTTGAAAAAATGCTTTTTTAAAAAATATTTCTTTTGTTTCAAAATTACGGGGAAAAATATTCACATTTTTTTGTTGACCAAATGAATTTTTAAAACGTCGGAATTAAAATTAATTATAAATGCTCATTTTTTTTAAAATAAAGAATTATTTTAATCGCATTTGACACGTGTGATTTGATTTCTGTGACGTAATTCAGCAATCATCTTAGATCTTAGATGTTTTACAAAGCAAATGTAAACAATCGGCTCCATTGCCCGAAAATTCGAAAGGGAAAATTGGTGAACTTAAATTCAGAAGTATGTGTCGACCTGGCTTCCCTGTATAAATGTTTCTCTATAAAGTTTGAGTGGCGTAGTTTAAAAAATGTAGGCGCGCATGGAGAACAGTTATACACAGACTCACAGATTGCCTTTTATATATATAGATAACCTCGTGTCCAAAATACTTGTTTGAAAAATATAATACTGGTCTTATATAACCCTTTTGATGTGGCTTCCCTCTGTCTTTTCTACAAGTATATTCATGGCAACAGTTCTGATGAGCTTTTTTCCCCTGGTACATCGAACACATGAATTTACTATTTACTACTAGATTAGCATTAAGCTCCCACCCCTTTACCGTTGAACTAGTTAGATGTAACCGGCTTTTCTACTCTAACAGTTTCTCTTCTCGCACCTTTTGAAAACACACTTCTATTTGCATGCTTTTCTGAGAAATACAATCTCCAAAGTTAAATGGAACGACAATTGCCATCTTTTATCTACTTTATTCCCATAGATCTTCTTTTTTTTTTTTTTTTGGTCACCCCTGTACGTTTTTATTCTCTAAGTGTAAAAATAATTTAAAAAAGACCTAACCGTAGCACCTTGTTTGTCATAAATATATATAAGGTGTGGAATATAACATCAGTCAACTAATTACAAATTCAATATTTGTAGAGATGCTGTATTAATATACATATATATACATATGGGTTTTCAAGAAAACGATCTTAAATATAGTATAGCTATTACTAGTATTAGCAGAATTATTTTTTTACTATTAATATTGTTATTTTGAATTTTTTTATTAATCATATCACCCCAAGCAAGGCGGTAACGCCACTGATGTGCAGGGGGCTACATAAGAGTGAGAAGATTAGAAAAGAGAAAAACCGGAAACCGCATCCTAAACAGGAAACAAGGGATGAGCCTCTTCACCTGTTCAATAGATGTGGGTGGAGTGTGAACCGAGCGATAGTTTAGTCTATCTACTCCAATTGAAACAAAATAAATAAAGAAAAGAGTGAAAAGATTGGAAAAGAGAAAACCGGAAACCGCATCCTAAACAGGAAACAAGGGATGAGACTCTTCACCTGTTCAATAGATGTGGGTGGAGTGTGAACCGGGCGAATTGTTATAACTATTATATATATATATATATATATAAATTCTGGTAAAGAGGACCCAAGGTTTTATGATTTTGAGTTCTATGACATTTACTTTTTTTGTAAAAGAAGTGTTCAATACAATATATAATGTAGAGCATAATATAATCATATAATTATGAATTAACAATACATCGCGACACGGAAATTTCGAAATAGGTAAATTGCCGAGTCGCTTTAAATTAACGCACCAAGTTATTTATTCTCCACTGCTGTAGCTTGGTATTGAAATGGAATTCTTTGGGAATGGAACAAACTAACCTATTGGCTTGATTTCACATTGATTAGACTCTGGAATCATTCATGGTCGAGTAGTCCAAGACGCACGAAATCAGTTAGTGGCTTCTCTATGTTCATAGGGATCCCAGGTTCAAATCTTGCCGAATGACTCACATTTTCGGAACAAAATGTATCGTAAATAGTCAGGCTGGTAAAAATAAATATACTGTTTGATCAAAAAGAGAATATCTACTCAAATATAAGTATCGATTAAAAATAATGCTCAGTTAAATAAGTTTATACCTAAATCTAAACTTATTTATAAATGGAACTTTGCATGTGTGTCTCTGTGTCTGTGTATGTCCGTTACCTATAGACTCCGAAACGGCTGAACAGATTTTCTTGAAAATTTACACAGTTGTACTATAAGCGTCTCGAGTGTTCTAAGCTAGGTTTTGTGTCGAGGTATCCCAGAAAATCGATAATCGAAAAAATATGGTTATAGAAGAAGTGATCTGATTTTAATCAAATTTGATACACTCATAGACAAAGGCATAAGAAACGATATTCAGAAGTTTCAAGGTTGTAGTTCTTACAATAGTGCAGAAAATATAAGATATTTGTGTGTATCAGTTTATCTGCCTGTATGCCTGTATTTTTTCAGCCCATTTATTTTAGTTTTTGCTTCGAATTTGTCTCTAAGTAGGTATAATTGTAATTCTTAGTCTCAGCCATGATACCATTTATTAAGAGGACTTATTTAGCCTTCAAAATTCAGTTTACGACGAAAAAAACTTATTTGATATCGATAGCAGGAAATCAAAATTTGACTTACATCCATTCATTTTTCTTTCAGTCTACGCTTTCGCTTTAACTGGAAACAACTATTGATTTTTAGTCTTTCGTGCCAACGTCCAAAGAGTCTGAGCTCCGGAACTATGGATTAGTTTTAAAGCTTTCATTACATCCCAGCAATGCCGGGCTATACTGCTAGTATATATATATGTTTTACCTCTGCACCTAACGCCTGTCAAATCTCGCAGTTTTGCCCTCTCGGCAACTCCGACCATGCTGTTGTCTCTCTCAATATTTCTTTCCACTCTTACTCCCTCCAGGAGCCTCCTACCTATAGGACCTCCTACTGCTACCAAAAAACTGACTGGGACGCCTTTCGCGATTTCCTCTTCGACGTCCCTTGGGGAAAAGTGTTCGATCTCCCACCCAGTTGATGACTGTGCCTCTGAGAGTTTGTCATGGGTGAAAGCTGACATTGATGCCTTCATACATACCAGGAAGTATTTGTCTAAAACCTCATTCCTCTCCGTGATTCTCTCCTGCCTGTTCGGCCGCCATTGCCCACAGGAACCATTACTTCCGACTATTCTGTAGACAGTCATCTGATCACAATCGGCGCCGATTCACGTATGCTCGTAATGTGTTCAAGAGAATCCTGAATGACGCCAAACGGTTGTTTGCTGAGAGAATGCGACAGCGCATAGCTGACCGCAAGTTCGGCTCCAAGGACTACTGGCGGTTATGCAAACGGGTGCTCAACAATAGCAAATCCTCAATACCTCCTTTAATCAATGAATTTCAGGTTCTCACGTCATCTACGGAGAAAGTTGAGTGCTTTGCTCCCAGATTCTCATCCAAATCCACATTTGACTCATCTGGAGTACCCTCACCCGATTCCCTATTAGAACTGAGGCCAAACTGTACGACATATATATAACCCCGACAGTAGTATCCCGAGTAATTTCAAAACTTGACCCCCATAAGGCGAGCGGTGGTGATGGATTCCCGGTGATAGTCCTTAAGAGGTGTGCTCCTGAACTCTCCCCCGTCCTCTCTAATCTGTATAACTATTGCCTTTCTGCTTCCTGTTTTCCTGCATGCTTGAAGTTCTCTTCAGTCGTTCCTATATTTAAGAATTGTGGTGAACACTCGGACCCATCCAACTATCGCCCTATCAGTCTTCTACCAATTTTCGGGAAAGTGTTCGAGGCCATAATTAATGCTGAAATAGTTCAATATCTTACTGCCCACAAACTCTTCTCTGACAAGCAATATGGCTTCCGCTTTGCCAGATCCACGGCCGACCTGCTAACAACCGTTACGGAGTACATGCTCCAGGCCCTTGATGAGTCAGGCGAGACTCGTGCAGTTTCTCTGGACATCTCCAAGGTTTTTGACAGGTTTTGGCATTCTGGCCTTCTATGCAAGGTTACGGTATTACCGGACGCTTGCTTGATCTAATCTAATCTTTTTTAAATAACCGCAAAATGAAGGTCGTTTTGAATGGGCATGCCTCTTCATCCTACAGCACAAATACTGGTGTCCCAGAGGGATCCATCCTGGGTCCGACGCTCTTCCTTATTTTCATCAATGACCTCTCAGATGAGATCAAGTACGAAGTAGGCATCTACGCAAATGACACCACAATTTACTCCGTGGCGGACAAACATAATCTCGCTGTTGACCTTGAACAGGATCTACACTCTGTGGTGAAATGGGGCAAGAAGTGGCTTGTCAATTTCAATGCGTGTAAGACCAAGCTGTTTTCTGTCAATCATCATCGGCAAATTCTCCTGCCTCCCATTAGCATGGACCAAGCGAGTCTCCCTGAGAGCAATACACTGCGCCTCCTCGGCCTTACCCTCTCTTCTGATCTCAAATGGAACCACTACATCGAATCCATAGTTAAATCCACTGCTAAGAAGGTTGGGTCACTGTGTCGGGTCAGGATGTTTTTTCCGCCTGAATCTATGCTGCATATATACAAATCAACCATTCGTCCGTGCATGGAATACTGCTGCCATATATGGTCAGGCGCCCCTGCCGTTCATCTCAGTGTTCTCGACAGGCTCCAAAGAAGAGTCTGTAATGTGATAGGTACTGACTTGGCGGCTCGACTACTGCCACTTCCCCACTGACGAAATGTGGCCTCCCTTTGTATGTTCTATAAATACTTTCATGGCTTCTGCTCGAAAGAAATTAAGTCACTGGTGCCTCCTCAACAGGTGTTTACTCGTGCAACCAGATTGGCAACTGGGTCCCACCCATTCACAGTTAGAATAACCAAATGCAGACGACAGTTCTACTCCTATAGCTTCTTTTCTCGCACTTCCCGTCGGTGGAACTCGCTCCCATATTCTTGCTTTCCTGAGGGCTAAAACCTCCAGGAATTTAAATGCAATGTCAATACTCATCTATTAACCACTTGACTCTATTTTTTTCCCCACCCCGTATATCCTTTCCTTTCTCCCCACCTTTGAAACTGCATTTTCATCCCTGTATTGCTCTTTTCTAACTGGTTCGTCTTCTTCTTCACTCTCTTCTAATTAATCTTTTTACACTTATATAGCCCCCTGCACATCAGTAGCATTGCCGCCTTGCTCGGGGTGATACGATTATATATATATCTATATATATATTTTTTTTCATCCGCAGACAGATCTGTTTCGCCCTATCAGAGCTCATCAGTACGGTTAGACTCCGATTGCTTTTTTTACCCAGGCTTGAAACCGACTGAAATGGCGTGAGTCGGCGACTCTACCACTTGGCTATGGGCGTTCGGTGGAAGTAGGCAGACATTTTAGCGCATATCATTATACGCGCCCAATAGCTAGAGCGCTCTAATTCATTTCACTGAATGAGCGATGCTTACACGCCAGAGTAGCTACTGTTTATCAAAGTCTACTATATTTCCAGAGTGCTCAATCAGGGTGTGAGAGCGTAAATATATATATATATATACTATACGTTTCAAGTGCAAATTAACAACGTCTTACGTAGTTGTATCAATGGAAACATAAACGTAGCCCAATGAAACTCGTCGCACGAATAAATTTTCTGTTCGCCATACTTCTTTCCTCTACAATTGTTCTTGACATATAAAAAAAAATATTCACTTGAAATTCATTTGTCGCCATTTTTTAAAAATCGTTTTTTGTAGATTATCTAGCGGCACCTTTTAATTTACGCATTCGGGATCTTTTATAAATTCAGATGAGTGATTTAAAATGTTTTGTTCATGGTGATTTTCTAAGCGCAGCTTAGATTCGACACAATGCCGAAAGTATGGGACGCTCAATAAGGATCGAACTCCCTACTAATAATTTGAACGACCCACGCTTGTTAACCATTACACCACTTCGAGGTGCCCAACTGTTTTGCTTATGTTTGCACTAGCAGTATAGCCCGGCGTTGCTCGGGTGTAATGCAAGCTTTAAAACTAATCAATGGTCCTGGAGCTCAAACTCAGTCTAAAGAATATTTGTGTGAAGTTTGGTGAGAATCGGATAAATATTGTGGATTTGTCTAAAGGACGTACAGACAATCGATAATATATATATAAAAGGTAAGATGTTTGTGTGTGTGTCTGTTTATTAATTAACACACACACACACACACAAACATCTTGCCTTTTATATATATATTATCGATTTTCTGCACTATTGTAAGAACTGCAACCTTGAAACTTTTGAATATCGTTTCTTATGTCTTTGTCTATGAGTGTATCAAATTTGATTAAAATCGGACCACTCCTTCTATAACCTGATTTTTTCGATTATCGATTTTCGATATTTATCGGGTGTACCTTGACACAACACCTAGCTAAGAACACTCGCAGACGCTTATAGTACAATTGTGTAAATTTTCAAGAAAATCGGCTCAGCTGTTTCGGCGTCTATAGGTAACGGATACACACACACACACACACACACACACATAGACAAAGTTCCATTCATAAATAAGTTTAGATAACAGATAAAGTTTTTAAATGCTTTTTTTTTTACAATCACAGTGAATTTTTTGGATAGTATATCTTTACACGTACGCATTTGTGAAAAATTGCCATAATCTACAATAGTTTATTTATTATTGGACTATACGTATGCCTTTTCTTTTTTGCTTCATATCAGTTTTGTCATTTTATAAATATTACGTTTTAACGCGTTATTATATTTTCTTTTAAAAAAAAGTTCGCATTACCACTTCTCTTTGTACTTATGTTTCTCTTGTCTATTTGTAAGCTGTTACAAAATTTATTTAGCATATCTATTCCTAAATTTATTAAAGTTTTACTGATCGTTGTTTGTTAAAAGATTTGCTTTTTATTTTGGCTTCACCTTCAAAGGTAATTTAGACAGACAGCCTTGAAGATTTTATCGAAGAGACAGTTTTCTTTCGTTGCCATCTTCGTTACCAATTTAAGTTTTAAAAGCGAAAGCGGTCAATAATTACATCTATGCAATACCAACGAGAACTCGCGTGGGGCAAAAGATAACGAGACCGTCAAATTAGATTTGCTACTTGCGAGAGAAGACAAGTCCGTTTCATTCCAGACAGAAATCTATCTATCGTACACGAGTTAAAAATGGCAGAATTTGGTAGAGATAGTATAAAAAAAGAGATTACGGACGAACAGAAACCATTACTGCTCACTGGGGACCATCAGGTTTTACTCATATTAAAAAAAATAATTCAATATACAGTGAGACCTGCAGTATGCGACCGCCTTCCTCAGCAACTACCTGTTGTTATCGACCTTTTTTATGCAGGATTTGCTAATGTTAATTGAGCCTTAGTGAGCGACCACCTCCAGAACGCGACCAGCGACTAACATCAACGAGTGAAAATCACTGATCAAGCGACCGCTTTAAAAAAATCCATTTTCGTCGTACACTGCGAACTTCTAAATTAGGAGAAACTAAATGAGTAATCTATTTTATTTTGATTTGATCCAAAGCCGGAAACACTTACTCTTTTTTTAGTTATTGTGGTGCTTGTATCAAACTGTTATTTCTTGTTGAAATTTACATTGTTGACTTCAACTCACGATCAAACAGGGGCTGTTTTTTAAAACATGTATTGAATTTGACACGTTCAAAGGATTTATCGCAGTCTCTGTACTGCCTTGGATAAATTCAGGGATTGGGAAAATCATAATTATGTCCCTTTCTCAAATGTCTATCTCATTCGTTCCTTTATTTTTTTGTGTATCTATTTACTCTATTTCTATCTGGGTAAATCTATCTCTATCTCTCTGTTTCTCTACCTCCACCCATGATTGCGGTCAGTTTTCTGTATGTTTTGTTTGTTTTTCATGTATTATCGCAGATTCTCTTTTGCTGTCACTCACTCACTAAGAAAAACACTGAAACCGTATAAGTGGCGAATTTTTCTAACCTTTATATCTTAAAAGGAATGGCTGGTACAGGCACGAAAGAAAAGCAATAATTGACTTTTTTTTAAGTTCACTTAATAAATATTTTTGTGAATAAATATTTCGGTCTCTTTTTGACCGGTTTAAATACGTTTCTTTTTTAATTTTTAAAATGAATTATACTGAATAAATTTCTTTAAAGTTAGGCCAATTTTCTTATGTTCTCAGTTATTTGTTACCAGATTCACATGGTAAAATTCTAATATGTACATTCTGATGAGTGGAATATAGATTACTGGTGTAAATAGGTCATGACTATGAGCCTTTAGTGAGCGACCACCTGCCGTATGCGACAGGTTCCACTGTATTTGTAATCATACAAGGAATCTGTACTCGAAAATACTTTAATATTAATATTTTTGTTTTTATTATCATCTCTTCTAAATGACACTACGGTTATCTGAATTTTAAGAACTTTTCTTACTGACAGGTCAATGTTGAAGATTTATTAACGGCGCGTTTCGCCGGATAATGGATGCTTTCTTTGGTTTCCTCAGCAATACAAATCTGTGTGTGAGAAAAATGTCATGGGATGTCTGCGTATAAGTGGGAATCATAAATCCAATTAAATTACTTTAGTTTATTAACCCCCCAAATTGGCATTCTTAAGTAAAACCATCCGACAACAAAGAGAGACTGAAGGTTTTGAGGACGGTGGCGCTACATCTTCTACTTCTGTGTGCCGTGATCCTTCAGGACGTAGGTGATCAAGACCATCCACTTCTTTCTATTTTTTGTTGCTCTTAATATTCCTTCGTTTGTTATTCTACTCAAAACCCGCCCCATCATCCATCTGTTGAAGTCCATAGCTGCTATTCACAGGTTACGGGTTGGTAGCACCGGTTAGGGTTCTAGCTATAAGTAAATAGAAAATAGCGAACCCCAAAATAAAAAAGAACACTATGAAAGCATAAATTTACATTTTGTAGTAACAATACTAGCAATTCATTTTAATGGTAATCAACTGCAGGAAAGTTTTCTGTCCAGTTAGTCATGTTTTCCAAGCGCGTATCACGTATGGCAATTAACTGACAGATTACATTTCTTTTGGCACAAGTAATCTCTTGTAATAAATATATTTAGATGTGTGTGTGTGTGTGTGTGTGTGTGTGTGTGTGTGTGTGTGTGTGTGTGTGTGTGTGCTTTAGTGACTTTATCACGTTGCTTGAATTGAAATTATTAAATTAATATTATTGGTTGTAGCCTGGTTAGGGGCCAGAAAATAAATACACAAAAACAAATAGAGTTAAAAAAAATATATTAAAAAAGAACAGTAGTATCAACATATACATCATAAGAAGATCACCAGCGTGACTTTATTGGTTCGGTTCTCAGAGATATCTGCTGGAACAGACCACTCTCTACACAAAGCAGAAACTGCTGCTTATTTATAGTTTGTAAGAGTTCATTGGTATATTGGGTAAATTACCATAACACCTCCTTCCCTAAATATCAACTCCACAGGAGCCTTAATATTTCATTCATTTTGGATTAACGACGAAAGAATCCGTCATTTTCTTTATTTTTCCTTTTTAAACCACGCTGTTCCGGGCCACATGTGGTATTGCTATGTCGAAAGTATCGTAAATGACATCCATTTCTTCTTTCTCTTCAGAAGAACCGCTGTCAGCATCGTCAGACACGCGTTTCCTGATTTGATTTGAATGTCCTTTGTGAGTAAACTGGGGATCTTTAATTATGTAGATCATATTTTCTACTCTTTTTTTCAAATGTACCTATTTCCCAAAAAGATTTATTATCCCGAATTATCCGGAAAAAAAAATCTATCTCTCCGGCTGGTAGCGTTTTGTGGGTACCATGTTTGTTCATCCTGCTGTTATTTGTTAGCTCATCGAACACAGACCTGATTTTACTCGCAAGCATTACCTCGGCTAGGGATAGTGATGATGGTGTGCTATCGTTATGCTTGATTCTATACATCAGAAGGAAATGTTGTTGGGCTTTTTCTGTGGGTGTGCCGCTAGCTTTCTTTAGAGCTCTTTCCAGCGTGTCAATGAAGCGCTCGGTCTGTCTGTTAGACTTTGGATGATATTGAGTGATGGTGATATGATTGATCTGGAAGGTCTCACAAAATTTTTTTAAATCACCGGACAAAAATTGGGTCTCATTGTCTAACACTAAACGTCGACTACAATCGGTGAGCCGAGTTCGAATTCCAGTTGAATTCCCTGCATTACACTTTAGCACTGGTACCCTTGGGATAGGTATTATCCGTCCCTTCCCTCCAGTTATGGGTTAAATAACAAGGGTAGGACTTGGGGACCCCTGCCTTTAAAAACAAATCCTAATGAATCTTGATAAAAGAAAAAAGTAGTACTAGACACAAAAAATTATATAAAAAACAATAATGAATTGTTGAAAGAAAAAGGGTATTACCAGCAATAAATAAAATTTAGTTGGCAATAAATGACCCACTGATGTTGATTTGCCATAATAGCAAAACAACCAACATAACATCATAATCCTTGGCTCAAAATATAAGAGAAAATGTTTTAAATTTGCATTTTGTTATTAAAAATCCCACTAAGACTACAGCGCTCTACAATATATTGTATCATAATATAGTTAAATTGTTCAGTATAATTTCCCTTCGAATGAAATGAATGTCTTATTTGATGATACAATGATTTAGTAATAATATGCTTGTGCCTTTCTTTTTGTCCATATACAATTTGTGAAGCTTCAGTAGTTAATTTAACTGCTCTTTTCACATTTTGTGCAGGTCAGATTGACAATTCCCATGTTGCTGGAAACTTTTGCAGTTCATTATTTGAAATTTGAAAAGGTTTTTGCAAGCACAGATTCAAAAAGTCACTTTCGTGAGAGGTTAATCAGATCTGACCAGTCTGTTAATTCAGAACTGATGAATGTCCTTTGACAGATCCCCATAGAAAATAAATCACAATGGCTCAAATCAGGCAAATACGGTTGCCATTTCAACAGCTCACTGTATCACTGGCATGCCCGATCATTCTTCCAGGTAGATTCTCACTGAGACATGTCCGCAGTGTCAACTGATGAATTTTGTTAAAATGTAAGATCATTTGAGCAAGAATTGGCTATGTTACTAGACGACAAAATGATGTCAATATTTTTGGTACACCCTGTATATTCAAACCAGAATTCTAATTCTTAATCACCACAGGTCATATATGCGATTTTTTTACTGTATTCACGAAATGAAAACACTGTAAAAATTGTACAATATCTCAAAAGCTTCTAATCAATGAATAAGATCTTACACCATTTATCTAAACTTATTTATAAATGGAACTTTGTCTGTGTGTGTGTGTATCCGCTACATATAGACTCCGAAACGGCTAAACCGATTTCCTTGAAAATTTACACAGTTGTACTATAGGCATGTACGAGTGTTTTTGGCTAGGTTTTGTGTCGAGGTACACCCGATAAATATTGAAAATCGATAATCGAAAAAATCGGGTTATAGAAGGAGTGGTCCAATTTTAATCAAATTTGATACGCTCATAGGCAAAGACATAAGAAACGATATTCAGAAGTTTCAAGGTTGCAGTTCTTACAATAGTGCAGAAAATCGATGATATGTATATATATAAGGCAAGAGACCGGGTCTGATCAAAATCAGTTTTTCAGCCCTTTTATTTTAGTGTTTGCTTCAGGTTTGGCTCTAAGTAGGTATAATTGTAGTTCTTAGTCTCAGCTATGATACCACTTACTCAGAGGACTTATTTAGCCTTCAAAATTCAGTTTACGACGAAAAAAACTTATTTGATATCAATGCCAAGAAATCAAAATTTGACTCACATCCATTCATTTTTCTTTCAGTCTACGGTTTCGCTTTAACTGGAAACAAATATTGCTTTTTTAGTCTTTCGTGCCAACTTTTACAGAAATATATGCATAAGAATAGACTTTTATAGAAATATATGCATAAGAAAAACTTCTATAGAAATATATGCATAAGAATAGATTTTTATAGACATATATGCATAAGAAAAACTTCTATAGAAATATATGCATACGAAAAACTTCTATAGAAATATATGCATAAGAATAGATTTTTATAGAAATATATGCATAAGAAAAACTTCTATAGAAATATATGCATAAGAATAGACTTTTATAGAAATATATGCATAATAAAAACTTCTATAGAAATATATGCATAAGAATAGACTTTTATAGAAATATATGCACAAGAAAAACTTCTATAGAAATATATGCATAAGAATAGATTTTTATAGAAATATATGCATAAGAAAAACTTCTATAGAAATATATGCATAAGAATAGACTTTTATAGAAATATATGCATAAGAAAAACTTCTATAGAAATATATGGATAAGAATAGACTTTTATAGAAATATATGCATAAGAATAGACTTTTATAGAAAATATATGCATAAGAATAGATTTTTATAGAAATATATGCATAAGAAAAACTTCTATAAAAATATATGCATAAGAATAGACTTTTATAGAAATATATGCATAAGAAAAACTTCTATAGAAATATATGCATAAGAATAGATTTTTATAGAAATATATGCATAAGAAAAACTTCTATAGAAATATATGCATAAGAATAGATTTTTATAGAAATATATACATAAAAAGACTTTTATAGAAATATATACATTTTTATAGGAAAAAATATTAGCATAACATATCTTTGAAGGAAAAGATTATTTTCATCATAACATTTTTGAAGACGAAATTAGAAGACATCTTCAGTTTTCTTAAAAAAAATTAAATTTTATTAATAAACTAACTAAATCAAGCTTTTCACTATAATTAAAAAACATTAAAAACAACAACTTAAAACTCCACCTCTGTGCCATTAAATAACCTACAGAGGTTGATATGCCGTTAAACAAAACTCAAACTCAAACTCTTTTACAAATATTTTCATAGCAACTGCTCTGATGAGTATTTTTTCCTAGTGCCCCAACCACATGAAGTTAAGCGTGCTGGAAGATTGGCACCTCGGTCCCAACCTTTACCGTTGAAATAGTCAAATGTAACACGCACTTCTAGTACAACAGTTTCTTTTCTCGCATTTTCCACTAGATAAACACTTTTCCGTTTACTTCTTTCTCTGATAGGTTAGTCAGTTAAGTGCCATATGTGAAACACGCTTGGGCGATCATGTCTCGAAAGAGACATGACTGACTGGGCAGAAGATTATCCCGCAGTAAGTTGCCATTGCTTTCTGTGGTAGATTGGTTGCCAGCCAAGGCTATAGAACCCGAATCTGTCCTGTTATTTAACCCATAACTGAAGGAAGAGATGGATTAATACCTTTTCCAAGGGTATTTGCGCGTAAGTGAATGCAATGAATTCAATTGGAATTCGAACTCGGCTCCCCGATTTCTCGTTCCGAGCCGATATCCACTGCACCACAACGCACATCCCTTTGCCGTTGCATTTATATTTTTAGAGATAGTACCTCTAATAGGTACTAACTCTAAAAATATAAATGCAACGGCAGATGCCATCTTCTATCTCCTTGGATTCAGTTCATCTTTTATTCTTTCTTCAATACCCCCTGCAACCAATCTTTTATCTTACTGTAATCTCCTTTGAACCAGCGATAGCCTCGCCTTGCTTGAGGTGAAATGATTAAAGGACAAAAAAAAAACTTTCTCAAATAGAAATTATATACAAGTAAGTAATTTTTACATCATAACCTGGGAAATTTACTTGAAATATATCATAGAGTTATCTGCTAAGTGACAGCAAGCCATTTCTAATAATGGTAAATATATAAGGCTAAATTGTAATTGTATTTTGTTTTTAATGCTAAATTGTAATTGTACTTTGATTCAATGGTAAATTGTAATTGTACTTTGATTCAATGGTAAATTGCAATTGTACTTTGATTCAATGGTAAATTGCAATTGTACTTTGATTCAATGGTAAATTGCAATTGTACTTTGATTCAATGGTAAATTGTAATTGTACTTTGATTCAATGGTAAATTGCAATTGTACTTTGATTCAATGGTAAATTTCAATTGTACTTTGATTCAATGGTAAATTGTAATTGTACTTTGATTCAATGGTAAATTGTAATTGTACTTTGATTCAATGGTAAATTGTAATTGTACTTTGATTCAATGGTAAATTTCAATTGTACTTTGATTCAATGGTAAATTGTAATTGTACTTTGATTCAATGGTAAATTGTAACTGTACTTTGATTCAATGGTAAATTGTAATTGTACTTTGATTCAGTGGTAAATTGTAATTGTACTTTGATTCAATGGTAAATTGTAATTGTACTTTGATTCAATGGTAAATTGTAATTCTACTTTGATTCAATGGTAAATTGTAATTGTACTTTGATTCAATGGTAAATTGTAATTGTACTTTGATTCAATGGTAAATTTCAATTGTACTTTGATTCAATGGTAAATTGTAATTGTACTTTGATTCAGTGGTAAATTGTAATTGTACTTTGATTCAATGGTAAATTGTAATTGTACTTGGTTTTTAAAAAACGAATAGGCTGTTTAACTAAAAAATGAACCTATCTCACTCAAACTTGTACGTTTAATCAGTGCTATATTGTTTTGAAACACGCATCTTCTGATTGTTAATATTTTTGCCTCTTTTAACACAAAAAACAAAAAAGAACGAATTTTTTCAAAATAACTGTTTATTATAAAAATAGTCATTACAGGAAATATAGCTTTATTTAAAGGAATTTTAAACATACCAGCTTAAACGGGATCTACAAGAAAACACGTTATTTAGGAGTTAAGTGCCTCTGAACAACGCCATAGTGATCAAGTGTCTTGTTTGAAAGACCATATGTAAAAGGAAAAGGAAATATCATCTTGTTTATTTTTCTTGTTTGTATCGTACTTAGGCTGTTTACTTGATTATCTTAACGCATTTAATAAAATTGAGGTCTTGAAGAAATATTATAAAGGCATATTTGCCCGTTTCGTTCTACTTGAGTAAAAAATGAAAATCTATTAGGAATGTTGATAGGATAACTGAAAATGGATAGACCAATAAGCGAAGAATATTTTTTCTATCTATCTATCTATCTATCTATCTATCTATCTATCTATCTATCTATCTATCTATCTTAGTCTGTTCCTTATCTATCTATCTATCTATCTATCTATCTATCTATCTATCTATCTATCTATCTATCTATTCATTTGAATTTTGTGATACCAGTTTTTTATTTTCTATTTATTTTCTAGTAGTTTTCTTTCTTTCTTTTTTTCTTTCTTTGAATTTAGCAACACATGCCAGTATTTTATTTTCTATCTATCTATCTATCTATCTATCTATCTATCTATCTATCTATCTATCTATCTATCTATCTATCTATCTATTTGAGTTTTGTGATACATACTAATATTTTATTGAATTTCTTTTTTTCTTTCTTTCTTTTTCTTTCTTTTTCTTTCTTTGTTTCTTTGTTTCTTTTTCTTTCTTTGTTTCTTTGTTTCTTTCTTTCTTTCTTTCCATTTGAGTTTTGTGAGGTTTTCTTTTTATTCTATCTATCCATCTATTCGTTTCCGTTTATGATTGCATGCTCATTCTTAAATATAATATATATGAAGAAGACTAAATAATGTAATTTAATGCGCAATAATAAAAGCAATAAAAACAAAAATAAATATTTTTAGACTATTTATCCAAAGTCATCTAAAAAGAACTTAATATTTAAAATTTTGTTTGTATTTTCAGTTACATGAGTGCACGCTTCACGTTTTTCCGATGAAGTCCGAAAAGAGAATGAGTTTCACACGAAAGCACGATCATATTTACCAATTTTCCATCATATATATATATATATATATAGAGAGAGAGAGAGAGAGAGAGATAAAGAGAGACAGAGACAGTGGGAGAGTGAGAAAGTGAGATAATATATATATATAAATGGGGGGGGGTGAAGAGACAGAGAAACAGACATTGGAAGAAAAAAAAAATAAAATTCTGAGTGGCCATTGATATATATATATATATATATATATATAGATAGATAGATAGATAGATAGATAGATAGATAGAGAGATAGAGAGAGAGAGAGAGAAGATGTTATAACTGACCGTAGAGAGAAAAAAGATAGAGAGTGAGAGAAGGAATGGCTTAAGTGACCGTATATATATATATGAGTTGAATACATGAGTCTGAATCCTACAAGATGACTAGAATAAGTAAAGAACAAACAAGAAAAATGTCTTTAATGTAACATGTTTCACTTTAACAAGCTTCTTCAGAGATTCTTTAAAGACGAATGATGTAAAAATCTAAAAGATTGTATGTTAATTAAGATAGTTTCATTGGTCAGATACGTGTCACGGGGGATAAAGCAATGGATGAATATTAAACATGTCGAAGAAAACAAATAAGAAAAAAAATTGTGTCTGTTTAAGTGTGTGTATGCTAACGAGTAATAAAACATTAGATGCTTATTATGAATGTAAGTATATGTAAGCGAAAATAGTGTGTTAAACGTATGAAAACTATACACGAATTAAGTGTGTGAACGTGTTCATAAATTTAATATGTGTTCATAAATTTAATATGTATTTCGACTATGACGAAATACATTTCCGTTCAAAATATGTAGCAGGTCTTGTATACATGTGTTAAGTGATGGAACCATTTTCTTTTTAAATAAAATGACAGAATCAGTTATGAATGTATTTTTACGATAAATTTTGTATCGTAAATTATGAGGCCAGTAGAAATAAATATATGAATGTATGTGTTGATAAAAATCATATATATATATATATATATATATATATATATATATATATATATATAAGAATATGAATGGCAGTAGAGACAGAGAGAGAAAAAATTAGGAAAATAACAGAAAGAAAGAGAAGGCAAAATGTTCTGACTAGAGAGAGAGAGTGCACGAGAAAGAAAGAGAAAGAGAGAGAGTCAAAATTAATATGCTATGAGAATAAAGTTAGTAGAAAAGGAGAAAAAGCTATAAGCGTTCGTATAGGGAGAGAGAGAAAAATATATATGTAACTGTATAAAGAGTGAGTGAGTGAGTGAGTGAGTGAGTGAGTGAGTGAGTGAGAGGAAAAATTGAAGAACGCTATAATAAATTGTACAGAGAAAAAAAGAGGGACAAAAGAAGAGCAAAGAGAGAAAAATACACCTAAACGAGGAAAGAAAGGGAGACAGAGAGAGAGGTTGAGGGGGAAGCGGTATAGAAAAATAAAAAATGAACGACCAGAGAGAGAGGGGGGAGGGAGAGAGAAGGAAAAATTAACTACCTGTAGAGAGCGAGAGAAAATAAAAATGTCTGTAAATGAGCGCAGGTAGAGAGAAGTTAGAGAGAGAAGAGAAAAACGTAACTACCCAGAGAGAAAGAGTGAGAGAGAGAGAGAGAACGAGAGAGAACGAGAGAGAGAATACTGTAAACGATCAAAGAATGTGAGAAAGAGGGCAATAATGTTATGACAGTAGAGAGAAAGAAAGATAGGGAGAGAGTGAAGAAGAGAAGGAAGAAAGAACAATATTTAGCAGAGAAATAGAGAGAGAATAAGAAGCAAAAATGCTCTGACTGTTAAGAGGGAGAAAAGAGAAAATTTATAATTGACCGTAGTGTGTTAGAGAGAGATGGTGAGACAGGTTTGGGTGCATAAAAAAAAAGGAAAAATAATGTATATTAATACAAAAAAAAGCTAAAAGGCAGAGAGAAAATGCTGTAATTGCCTGTAATGAGAGAGAGAGAGAGAGAGAGCGAGAGAGAGAGAGAGAGAGAGTGAAGGAGAGAGAGAGAGGAAGGCAGGCAAGAGGAACATGCATTTTCATATACTATTCATCTTTCAATATAGAAAAGATTTTCTACGTTTTAATATTGAAATAGCTTCCTTTACAAGTCTCGTACAAGAAGTATTCACTATAAATGGAATTGGATCTGATACTATTAACTAGACAATAATGTTCGTAATGTAATTTCCGAAGCGGCATTCTCGAGGATATGTGCGCGATATTCTGGTACGACATGCCTTACGTATGTTTATTTATAAATATATCTACTATACATTGTAAAAGCACAGAGGTGGACCTACATTTTTTGAACCCTGAAGCTGGAACAGATATTGGAAGCCCTTCGCAACCAGCAACAACAGATTCCGACAGTCAAAATAGTTATGAATAGATTGTAGGGAGCAGAAGGAAGGTCATATAGCTAGGGTTGGAACGCTGTAAGCTCCCGAGAAAATTTTTAGATGCGATGAATTACAGAAGAGTTTTTAGGCAATATGAACTGGATATCCCCTCTATTATAATAAAAACCGTTGTATATATATTCTTGTTAGGCACAGGGGTTTTGCATTAATTTTTTTTTCTTATATCATAACTAGCTGCGTTGCTCGGGTGTAATGAAAGCTTTAAAACTAATCCATGGTCCTGGAGCTCAGACTCAGCCTAAAGAATATTTGTGTGAAGTTTGCTGAATAAAAATTGTGGGTTTGTATAGAGGACATAGAGACAGATAAACAGACATACACACAAACATCTTGTTTGTATAGAGGATCTACAGACAGATAAACAGACATACACACAAAC
Source organism: Ascarosepion bandense (assembly GCA_037127315.1). Lineage (NCBI taxonomy): Eukaryota > Metazoa > Mollusca > Cephalopoda > Sepiida > Sepiidae > Ascarosepion > Ascarosepion bandense. Next base: position 4,801,120 of record JBBBDQ010001353.1, read on the forward strand.
TTAAATGATGGTTCCTACCAACCCTTTCTCAAAGAAAATAGTTCCCCCCCCCCTCCCACCTATATAAATAGTTTATCCAACCACCCCAAGAATATTATAAGACAAATACCCAAGATAGTAAATAATAGGGTTAACCAATTATCATCCAATATAAAAATATTCAACGCAAGTAAAGAAATTTAAGATAAGGCCCTTCAAAAAAGCGGTTTTATTAACAAGTTAACGTATAATAAACCTGCTATAAACCCAGAATCATCAAAAACTAAAAACACCCGAAAATGTAGAAAAAAGAAGATAATTTTGGTTTAACCCTCCTTATTGTAAGCTAACTAATATAAATATTGGTAAGTATTTTCTCAGATTAATCGATAAACATTTTAATAATAACAATAATCCCTTAAATAAAATTTTTAATAAGTGCACCCTAAAAATCAGTTACTCTTGCACCTCAAATATAGATGATATAATTAATTCCAATAATAGGCATATTTTAATGAACCTAAATAATACCGACGTTAAATCCGGAATTGTTGATAAATGAAATTGTAATTCTGTGGATACCTGCCCGGTGCAAGGCAAATGTAAATCCACCCATGTAATTTATGAAGCCCGTATTTCTCCATCTAACAACAAAGACAATTACCGGACTTATATTGGCATGTCCGCGGGCCCTTTCAAACAGAGACTTTACAATCACAAGTACTCGTTTTCGAACCCTAACCAAAGATTCCAGACGTCACTATCACGTAGATTCTGGGAAATGAAGGAGGAAGGGCAGCACCCTATAATCAGCTGGAAATTAATAGGCTCAGCTTGTACTCCTAAAAATTTTTGTGATAGGTGTCGTCTATGTTTATTGGAGAAGATTCTGATTTTGAAGTATCCTCATCAGGACTTACTTTTGAATCTTAGGAAGGAATTCATTAATAAGTGCCGTCATAGGGCGGATTTTAAAATTTAATTTTTAATTTTTAATTTTAATTTAAAAAATTTTTTTTTAATTTTTTTTAAATTTTAATTTTATTTAATTTTTAATTTTTTAATTTTTAATTTTTAATTTTTCTTTTTATAATTTTTATGTATATGTGTATGTTTGTGTGTGGATGTGCATATTTGAATATATGTGTGTATATATGTATGTGTGTATATATGTATTTATGTGAAAAACATTTTTTTTAGCTATTTAAATGCTCTTTTTCATAATATTCATTAATTTTTTATATTTTTTTTATATGTATGTGTGTGGGTGCATATGTAATATGTATATATATGTGTGTGTGTGTATGTATATGTGTGCATGTGTGTGTACACATATATATATTGTGTGTGTGAACTTTTTGTATATAAGTGTGTACACATATATATGTGTGTATGCGCATGTATGTGTTTATACGTATATAAGTGTGTATGAAATTGAATGTATGTGTGTGTATGTGTATGTATGTATATATGTATTCTTAATCGTAGAATTGTGTGTATCTGTATGTATGTATGTATGTATGTGTGTACTTCTATATGTATGTATAATTGTAAATGATTTTTTTTTTTTAACTAGCGATGTCTTTATTTAGTTTAATTCAAATGACCTAATGCTTTTAAAATAATTTTATTTTAAATCCTATATCTTTTTATTCCCTTTAAAAATAATTATGCCTTTTTAAGTAAAGGCCTTTTTCTAATACTTCAACGTTTTTGGGAAGTTAGGTTTTTGAATATGTCCAGTGTCTGTAATATATAGAAAAAAATTTCTTTCTTTTCTTTTCTTTTTCCCTCCCTTCCTTCCTTTATCTCTCTTATCTCCCACCTTTTTTCCGTGTTGCTTAACCTGACGTCGATTTAACACGACTGTCTGTTAATTTTTAGTTACAATTCTCTTTCCTTCTTTTGCGAACCCAGACGATGTCAATTTTTTTCTTTTCTTGTTTATTTGATTTTATTTTGTTTTATCTTTTCCTTTATTTTTCCTTTTTATTTTCTTTTTTAATTTCTTTGCAAATCTATTTAAAAAGGAAAAGTAGACTGATTTTTCTCCAGTTTCTGAAAGGATTTTTCTGTTGCTGAGGTGATGTGTTATCCCCCGTGGGGATCTTCATATCGAAATGGCCATTCAACATCATTGAATTAATCCTTTTTTAATTTATATTTGCTCTGTAATATTTTATTCCATGGAGCTCTCTTCCTGTATCCTTTTTTAATATTAAAATAAAATTTTTAATATTAATTAGGATCGGGTTTTTGGAATTTACCTTCCTGCTTTTTTCCCTTGGATTGAAGTATCTGAATTAATATATATATATGATCGATTTTCTGCACTATTGTAAGAACTGCAACCTTGAAACTTCTGAATATCGTTTCTTATGTCTTTGTCTGTGAGTGTATCCAATTTGATTAAAATCGGACCCCTCCTTCTATAACCCGATTTTTTCCGATTATCAATTTTTGATATTTATCGGGGGTATCTCCACACAAAAACTAGCTAAGAAAACTCGGAGATGCTTATAGTACAACTGTGTAAATGTTCAGGAAAATCAGTTCAGCCGTTTCGGAGGCTATAGATAACGGACACACACACAGACACACAGACACACACACACGCACAGACAAAGTTCCATTTATTATATAAGTTTAGATTCACCTCACCTATCCACTCCTCCTCTTTACCTTCCCCTATGTAGCCCCATGCGCAATAGTGGCAATGGAATGCCTTGCTTGGGGTGAAATGATTAAAAAAAAAACTATTTAGAAAACGTTGTCTCAGGTGCAAATCTGGGATTAGGTGCCCTGAAGATTCCGCTTCATTAGTTTTACAATATATCTGCCACTATGAATACGGTATATCTCATCACAGATGAAGAAATACGTGGAAGGAACAGAAATGTTGTTCTAAATAAGGTTGGAATATCACATACTGAACACGTGAAAATGATAAAGAGCCTACAATCTGCAGAAAATTAAAACTAACGTCAATCGCAAAATCTTGCTTATCATGAAATCCGTTTTTTATTGTTCTTTCGCCACGTGTAATGGATGTCGCCTCGGTGGTGATCAGAAATCAAATTACAGTTGAACTTGTATCATTCACTTACGCGCAAATACCCCTGAGAAAGGTAATAATCCTTCTCTATTCCCTCCAGCTATGGATTAAAGTAGCAAGACAGATTGGATTCTATAGCCTTGATTGGCAACCAGTCTCTCGCATAAGGAAATGGCAACCTACTACGGAAAAATCTTCTGCCTAGTCAGTCATGGATCTAAAGAGGCATGATCGCCAAAGCTTGTATCATGTATGACAATAAACTGAGAGACTGACATTATCTTTCATCCCAAGTAACTGCTTCCATTTTATTTCATTGCTTCGGGTGAAATTCAGTTAGTCAGCCAGTTAAGTTCCATACGTGATACACGCTTTGGGCGATCATGTCTTGAAAGAGATATGACTGAATGGACCGAAGATTATTCTGTAGTAGGTTGTCAGCACTTTCTACGGTAGACTGGTTGCCAGCCAAGGTTATATAACCCAATCTGTCCTATTATTTAACCCATACCTCGAGGGAAGAGACAGATTAATACCTTTCTCAAAAATATTTGTGCATAAGTGAATGCAAGAAGTTCAACTGGAATTCGAACTCGGTACCCCGATTTGTCGTTCCGAGTCGGTATCCACTGCACCACAACGCACATCCCGGGTGAAATTCTTAAGCAAAAATAGAAAGAGAAAGGTCATTTATACAGAGCATCAGGCAATATGAATTTGTATCTCACATACTGAAGAAAAATGGTTTAGAAAATTTGACATTATATAAAGTACAGAAGAAAACAGTTCTCACCTACGTTAGGAATTTGGTTGGCAGGACAAGGTTTCGGAGAGATCACGAAAAGACAAAATTTGTTAACAGCTACAAAACCTTTTCGAGAGCCATGATCGCCTACGTCCTGAAAGAACACAACATATAGAGAAAGATAACTAACATGTCTAATATGTGCGCAAACATTATCAACGAAAGTGCAGAACAGACTTGTCTCATCCTTTGCAAGCCATTTCGTAGCTCGGTTCCTATACGTCACATCACCCAGTAGACACCATGTCCCCAACACGCAGCGACAGACATTTATAATTAAATAAGAGAGGCGATTTTCAAAAGGCACAGAAAACGAATTGCAATAAAGGTCTCTCCGACATCGAGGACATCTCATAAAAAAAGTGTGTAAGTGGTTGGGTTAGTGTCTAAAGAGTGGAAGCCGACAGGCCATCAAAGGAATTTCTCATTCGGTCGACCAGATTCGGAAATGGATGGACGGATGGATAGTCACTCATTCGGTCAGCGTTCTTATCTCCGGCTTCACTCTTCTATCCTTCGCTTCAAAAATCATCATTGTCGCATTGAAATGCATTTTTGATCCACTTTCTCTGAGGCAAGAACTAATAATAGTAATAATGTTAATGTTGACTCCAAGGTAGGGTCACTGAAGGTGTAGCTGACGAGCCGCGTTCAAATGATAGCCTCGTCTTTTGCATTCAGTCAGTTAAGTGATACATGCTTTGGGCAATCATGTCTCGAAAGAGACACGACTGACTGGTCAGAAGATTATCTCGCAGTAGGTTAACATTGCTTTCTGCGGTAGACTGGTTGCCAGCCAAGGCTATAGAACCTAATCTGTCCTATTATTTAACCAATAACTGGGGGGAAGAAACGGATATTTGTGCGTAAGTGAATACGAAGAATTGCTTTTACCTCACCAAAAAGATGTAAAAAATATGAATCAAATCTACATCACCTCTCAAGCTATGGATTAAATATCAGAATGGACAGAAATTTTCATCCTTGGTCATGCTAGAAGGACTATTCTTAATTAAATTAGATATCAAAGAAAAGAACGCTGCGAAAAGCAATTATATCTTATTCCCTGAACGGACGCTATTAAAAATATTAACACAATATAGGCACAGTATAAGTAACACAATATAGGCACAGTATAAGTAACACAATATAGGCACAATATAAACACAATATAAGTTACACAGTATAAGTACTAGTTTTGATCAGTACTAAATACAGGGGTGAAAAATTAGAAAAGAAGGACTATGATGAAATCAATCAATCAAGTAGAGAAAACATTTCTCCTTTGAGAATTGCGTATTCAAAATACAAGCTTTTAAACTGACCTCGAAACGTGACCGGTAGCACGGTTGGTAATATGCGCACCTGGCGAGAAAGCACGTCTCAAAACAATGTGTGTCGAGTTGAATGCTCAAATGAGTTTGCCCATGTAACTTTGTTACACTTTCACTGCATCTATCTATCTCTCTATCTATCTATCTTTTTCTTTTTCCATTTCTTTTTCTTTCTTTCTTTCTTTCTTTCTTTCTTTCTTTCTTTCTTTCTCGGTCTGTTTCTATATTTCTATCTACCTATATATTTCAATCATTTCACATCTATCTATCTATCTATCTATCTATCTATCTATCTATCTATCTATCTCTTTCTTTCTTTCATTCTTTCTTTCTTTCTTTCTCGGTCTATTTCTATATTTCTATCTATCTATATATTTCAATCATTTCACATCTATCTATCTATCTATCTATCTATCTATCTCTTTCATTCTTTCTTTCTTTCTCGGTCTGTTTCTATATTTCTATCTATCTATATATTTCAATCTATCTATCTATCTATCTATCTATCTATCTATCTATCTATCTCAGTCTTTTAATTTCTTTCTTTTGTTTCTTTTTTCTTTTTTCTTTCTTTCTTTCTTTCTTTCTTTCTTTCTTTCTCGGTCTGTTCCTATAATTATATCTATTTATATACTCCAGTTAATCTATCTATCTATCTATCTATCTATCTATCTATCTATCTATCTTATTATTATTATTATTATTATTATTATTATTATTATTGTTGTTGTTATCTCCTGCACAATATAGAAGAGTCAGTTGGGCACTATCTGTGAGAAAAAAAGAGAATCATGACTCAAGTCACTCCGCTAGTAATTTGGAAATGGCATACTGTACTGCTTGGCATTCACGCCGGAAACTCCAATACGAACATTCTAGAAGGTCTGTCTGTCAATCTGAAAACACTGTGGAGTATTCGGAAACAATTACAAAAATTCTGAGGCTCGGAAATCTTACTTTGATCGTTCTGATAAAAAAAATCAAATAAGAAAAGAGCATCCTAATTTCTTGGATTTAACACCGACATCAAAATGACTTATATATATATATATATATATATATATATATATATATATATATATATCACAATTCATATAAATCTATCTATCTATCTAGTTTCTATGACAGATTCGTTCATTCCTATCTGTCTATAGGGAGGAAAATATATAAATTTTATATATATAATGGTTGGAAAAATTAATGACAAAATGGAAAAGAGTGACGTGTGACTTCAAATATCTAAATTTGATTTTTTTGTCTTTATTTTTTTTTATTTAAGTATATAGTCTAGCCAATTTCATTTAGTGTTTGCTTTTTCTTAGTAACAAAGCTCTAAAAACATAATCAAAAAGAAAAAATAAACAAAATGATATTGGTCTGACTATATGTTCAAACATATTAGGGGAAAAACTGTAGCTTAACATTTCAGCCTTCTCTTCCCTTAGTGCGCATGTACAGTTACATCAATGTAAACATTGGTTTCGTTTGAAGTCCTTAAAGAAGAAATGCGTCAACTGTCACGCGAAAAGTTATATATATATTCTAAACATATACTGTTAAATATAAGCGACAATGAATGTAGGTAATATCAGACACATTTTAGTTAACAATAGAATAATCCTTACTCATACACATAGTAAAAAGAACCTTCAGATACTGGAGGCCATCTACATTCAATCCAAACAACCCCCACTTAATAAAATCACGTTTAAATCTGGTCATACCACATTACATTGCATCTAAATATATGGTTCTGTTATCATTTCGAGCTCTCACGCGGTGTGACGTCATAGAACCTCATTACAAATTTGCGAACTGCGTTTGCTGTTTTTGGTAACTGTTGCCGTTGCTTAGCGGAGTTTTATGTCAACACAAGATAAAATCGTCGCTGATGGTGGATGTTTTTGTGTTAACGTCGATGTAACTTCTCTGAAGATGGCTCATGTAACCCGAAAGCGTAGAACCAACTTAATAAAAAATTATCCCAATGTTGGAGAATTTTTGTCTTTATTTTCAACTGAAATCAAACACAAACAGCAAAATAAAAATTTATTGTATAGTAGCCATCATTATAATGTTTCAGTTATTATAACCATCATCAGAGCTTATATTTACTATTGTGAAGTTTTCTTTTTGTTACTGAATAGATTTTTTGTTACTGAATAGATTTAGAAATGTGATAAAAACTTAAAAATTTAAGTCTGTTTGAAAGAACTGCAGAAATATTTATGACGTTTTGTTATTTGAAATAGTCGCTGAGATGAAATTTAAATAGTTCGCTGATAGGTTTGTGTATTTTTTTTTTGTTAAGTTGTATCTATGTTTTTCTAAATAATGTTGTAATTTTATATTTTTTGTTTTGATGTTTATATAATAATATTATAATAGTCAATATAAGATTGTTCTGCTAGGTCGAGATCACGAGTGATCATGACAGATGATTGCTCAGATTGTTGTTCACACTAAATAAAGCACTCTCTCCCAGTAACTGTAACTAAGGTACGCATAGCTGCAGTATAACATTCTCACTTGTTTCATGTCTATCTATCTTTCTATCTATCTCAGTCTGTTCGTATCTTTCTCGCTCTTTTAATATCTATCTATTAGTCTTTTCTGAAAAGATATAAACAGAATGATATAGATATGAAGAAAGATATATGTAACGAAAGAAAATTCAAGAAGCCAACCTGGACGCAGGGCATGTGACAGTTTCATTCGAGCTCTTATTCTAGTTTTCTTTTCATCTTTTTCACTCCACGCCAACCCGGACGTAGGGCACGCCACAGTTCCATTCGCCCTCTTCCAACGTCTTTTCTTCATTTTCACACCACGCCGCTAAAGAGGCCAACACAACCAAATGTACGTGTTAAGTACCACTCCTTTTATTTGTTTTGCCTTCTCTTTCTCTGAACCTGTCGCGACCTACTAAAAATAGGAAGGAACAAAGCCTTGATATTCCGCTACTACACAACCATGAACTCTAAACTTTTGCGGACTTTTCAAATACTTACGTTACTACTACGAACAATTTTAACTACAAAACTGCATGAATTTTCTCAATGAACATTTATCTTTTCGCAAATGTATCATAGTGTTCAGTTAACGAATTTCACTTTTATTTTTCTTCTTACACTTTTCTAATTCTGTAAATAAATCATTAATGTACACACGAGATATTTTATTCTTTCACATTTCGACATTCGACCTTCAACCTTTCTGAAATTTTAATTGTAGGGACTTCGGATGTGTTTGGGACAAGACCAATTAATCAAGTATCACGGGACCTCTTACATTCTTCTGATAACGTCGTATTTACAAAACCCTGTTCGTTGAAGCAGGCACAGAAAACATTTTTTTTTAAAACGGGATAATGTTCAATTTCAGTAATCTTTTCCATCTATGATTACTAAGCATAGTTTTTACTTAATAAAAACGTCCAACCGCAACAAATTAATACAGAATGTAAAAAGATTATATATATATATATATACATTATTTGAATATAATTTTAAAAAATTAAATAGTTTTTGTAAAAATTTGTCATTTAGAAAGTTTTTTTTAAAAACAATAATGCGCATAATATATTTTTATTCATAAAAGTGATTAAATGTTTTTCTAATTAAATAACGTTTTACTTTTATTGCATTTTATTTAATAGCGCAGCGTTACTGTAAATAGGGCTTTCTGTGTTACAAAAACAAACTAATGCTTTAAACTCAGCAAGAATGTGTGCTTATAATTAAAATAAACATTAAGTCCTATAAAATAGATTTATCATAGATTTGTTTTTTAAGTTTTGGACACTTTTTCATTATGGGTGAGTGAAAGCATAAACAAATGTTTACTTTCCCGTTAAACATTAATTTTTTTTAAACGATAATTAATTAAACAAGAAATTTTTTTTTTAATCATTTCACCCCGAGCAAAGCGGAAACGCCACTGATGTGCAGGAGGTTGCATAAATGTAAAAAGATTAATTAGAAAAGAGTGAGGAGTACAAACTAGTTAGAAAGGAACAATAGAAAGCTGAGAAAGCAGGTGCGATGACAGATACATAGGTGGAGAGAAAGGGAAGGTTATACAGGGGAGGGGAGAGAACTAGAGTCCAGTGGTTAGTAGATGAGTATTGACTTTGCATTTAAATTTCTGGAGGTTGTAGCCGTCAGGAAAGCAAGAATACGGGAGTGAGTTCCACAGGCGGGAAGTGCGAGAGAGGAAGCTGCAGGAGTAGAATTGTCGTCTGCATTTGGTTAACCTGACTGTGAATGGGTGGGACCCAGTTGCCAGTCTGGTTGCACGAGTAAACACCTGTTGAGGAGGCATGAGTGACAGAATATACCTATGTTTTTCAAATAACTCTAACTCAAGTAAAAACCAGAGCGTTCTAGAAAAGTAGTCAGACTCGGAACCTCATACATCCTTTCTGTGATACTGTAAATGATATTATTACACTATCTTTGACACTGAGAACAGAAAGAGAGGAAAAACCATTCGTCCGTGCATTGAATTGTGTTACCATATCTGGTAAGGGGCTCTTGCTATTTATCTCGACCTTTGCAACAAAATCCAAAAGAGGATCTACAATGTAATTGGTTCCGACTTATCATCTCGACTTCATTCACTTTCTCACGGATGTAAATTGGCTTCCCTCTGTCTTTTCTACAAATATTTTCAATGCAACTTCTCCGGCGAGCCTTTTTCGCTGCTGCCAAGTCAACGTTAATCTAAACGTGCAATTAGATTTCTCATATCCGTCCAAACTGTTAATTTATGCATCTACCATTCGTCCGTGCACTGAATACCGTTGCCATATCTGATCGGGTGCTTCTGCTATTCATAAGACTAAACTATCGCCCGGTTCACATTCCACCCACGTCTATTGAACAGGTGAAGAGGCTCATCCGTTGTTGCCTGTTTAGGATGTGGTTTTCGGCTTTCTCTTTTCCATACTTTTTACCCTTACGTAACCCCCTGCGCATCATTGGCGTTACCGCCTTGCTTAGAGTGATATGATTAAAAAAAAAATCTCGGGGTTCTTAACATGATCCAAAGTAGGGTCTGCTATATAATCGGTCCTAACGTGGCATTTCGATTTCCGACACTTTCTAACCTAATTAACATGGATTTCCTCTGTCTTTTCTACAAATAATTTTCATGGCGACTTTTGCCGTGTTGTTCCGACGACATAAATTTAAGTGTGCTTTTTCGGTGCTGTTGATATCGACTAGAACGGGAAATTTGAGAACAGATTTCGAATTCATTGCATTCGCATACGTGCAAATACCCTTGGGAAATTCACAAATCAGTCTCTTCTCCCTCCACCAACGGATTAAATAGCAGGACAGATTGGGTTCTCTAGTCTTGGTCGGCAACCAGTCTACCGCAGAAAGTAATGGCAACCCAGGAGACATGATCGCCTAAGCGCGTTTCACTTATGGCACTTAACTGACAAGAATGGCATTTAAATCCCACACATTTACTTTTGAAATAGTGAAATGTAACTTCCACTTCTGCTCCAATAATTCCTTTTTTTTTTTTTTTTGTCGCACTTCCCGCCTTTGGAACACTTCTATTTACTTGGTTCACTGATTGGTAAAATCTCCAAAAATTTAAATGCAACATCAATTGCAATCTTTTAACTTCTTGAATCCCATTCAGCTCTTATCGTTTCTTCGACACCCCTTGTGTCCAGTCTTTTTTCATCTCTCGTAACCCTCTGCGCGTTGTGGTGCAGTGGATATCCTCTCGGAACGAGATATCTGTGAGCAGAGTTCGAATTCCAGTTGAATTCATTGCATTTCACTTACGCGCAAATACCCTTGGGAGAGGTATTTATCCGTTTATTCCTTCCTGTTATGGGTTAAATAACAGAACAGATTGGGTTCTATAGCCTTGGCTGGCAACCAGTCTACCACAGAAAGCAATGGCAAACTACTGCGTGATAATTTTCTGTCCAGTCAGTCATGTCTTTTTCGAGACATGATCGCCCAAGTGTGTATCACGTATGGCACTTAACTGACTGACTGAACCCTCTGCGCACAATTGGCGGTCCGCGTCAAGCTTTAAGTGATATTGATGAAAAAAAAAAAAGAAAGAAATGAACAGAAATTATGAAAAGGAGAAATAAACTTAACATTTGATATATACACACGTACATAGAGAAAATCAACCCAGAGGTAGAATCGCCGACTGACACCACTTCGGTCAGGTTTCAATCCTGGGTTAGAAGCAATCGGAGTCTAACCGTACTGATGAGCTGTGATACAGCGAAACAGATCTGTCTGCGGATGACTATATATATATATATATATATATATATATATATATATATTACAGAAAAGTGAAAGAACACGTAGATTAAAACTCCACTGTTCAAGCATTTACTTTCCTAACCCAAATGTTTAAATCTCCATGGTTACATAATTCTAAATGCTGATTGAACTTTTTGGACACACCTATTGCATTTTCCTGTAACTACTACTCACTAATTTTCTAAATAACCATAAATTCATGTGATATTTTCAAAGACAGATCGTTTTCACCACTTATTTTAACATATCACCTGAATAGGAACAGTTTTGTTCTGAAACACGAACATTTTTGTGTAGTGATATTATGCTTTTATACAGCACTGTAATAACAAAATTCATATATATATATATATATATATATATATATATATATATATATATATATATATATATACTGTGAGTAATCCCTTTTGGTTTTGTCCTTTTTCATGGCCCTTTACAATTAAGCTAACGAAGCCCTTGATAAGTGTTGGCCGAAAGGTTCCTCGGGTTTTGGGATAATTATGACGTCTATTCTTTTTAAAGTTATTTGTGGTTTCTGTGAGTATATATATATATATATATATATATATATATATATATATATATATATAAATTGTGTGTTTTGCAATAATCTCTGTTTTGAATATGTTTCATTAAAAAATTTTTTTTTATAATTTATCATGTGTTCTTATAGTTTTTTTCTTTATCAGAACTCAAAAACAAAACAAAAACAACATTCATTCCTTTTACAAAAACCAAATGCGCAATAACTACAGAGAAGGACAATTCTTCACTTCGCAATAATCATCAGAAATTATGTGACACCGACAAATTCAACCAAGAAAATTAAACTAATTTTCTATTATATAAAAATCAAAACCGCCAACCCGATTATCAATCATAATAATTCACCTGCAAAATCTAAACTGCAGAGAACCAGTGTCGTTTACGAATTTCTATGTCCTTTGAAGAACTGTGTTCCTCAACGATCCAAATCCGTAAACATTGGCTATACAGTTACAAAATTGACAAAAAGTTTGACCTTAGACCTTTCCCACAACAGTTTCATCCGATCTCATTTCAACACACATCGAGATCTTCCAGGACCTATCCGTGATATCCTCGTTGATGATGCATGCGTAATAGCTCCATCCACATGCAAAAGATGATACAAAATAATGGTGCCATTGCTAATTAAAAAGAGAAATTATACAATTAATAACATCAATTATGAACACGCTATCAATGTGTTAAAAGTATTCGGAAATTAACATGCACAAGACTCTATATGCATAGGCTTTATATATGTTTATTTACAACTAAAACAAAATTAATTCTTAATAATGGCTAAAAGTATAGCTGAAAGCGTTCGAAAGTACAAAAACTTTCCACAATTCTTACATAATTTGCGTTCCGAAAGGAAAAAATTATATGAATACATAAAAAATCATATAAAAAACTTAATGATAATATCTTGTCTGTCATTAATATATATATATATATATATATATATATATATATATATATATATATATATATATATAATGAGCTTTTGGTCATAATTAATTTAGATCAGTATTCAAATGTATTAAAAAGTGCTCAAGACATTTATATTGTAGAGCTTTTGAATATTTTCATTTGGAACGTAGATTTAAAACTTTCAGTATCTTCAGACGATTTATAATAACTGATTTTCCAACCTTTTTTTTTTAAACGTACAACATGGATTTTTACGAACGCGCCACTCAAAGTTTTAAACAACCAAAAGTATTCTTGAAGCTTATATTTCAGTTTTAATTTCAACCTAATAGATTAAATTAATATTTCCAATAAGCAAAAACTAATTAAACTGACTGAAGGATTTTTCTTACTAAAATGAATGATCAGTGTCTATTCTGGTCGTCTTTGATAGCAATGTACGTTTCTTTATTTAAAAAATCTTGCAAAATTAAAAATATACTTTTATTTGTTAAATGATAATTCTGTTTGGCAAAACAAATTGCGTTGGGTGCGCCAGGTGGTTGGATGAAACCAAGTAGTCGGTTTGCCATGTAATTAATTTTCTCTTGAGCAAAACACCGGGCATGTTTCTACCGATCGAATCTTGCAGAAAACTATTTTTATGCCGCTGATTACCATTGTGATTATTATTGTTGATTTATTGATGACGAAGAAGTTGATAACTACATTCCCTGCGAAAGTACAAGTTCAGTTCTAGAAGCTTCCAGTTTCACCAAAACATGTTACAGCCATCCATTCTTTTTAATTCTTTTCTTATTTTTGTTTCTATTATTGTCTTTAAATAACATTTGATATCGAACAATTTCATTCAATATCCGGTCTAATAAAATATTTGTGTCTATACGTGTATGTTTCTATTTGCATACCTCTGATGGTCGCTCCTTGACGTAGTCGAGGTTCCTGTGTAGTCCATTGATACTGAGAACGACCGAAAAACATTTCGCATCAAGATGTGAAATTTCACTATTTTTTTGTGTGTGTTAGGCAAAGTTTGTAAATTCGAGAAAATTTGTTTCCTGTTTAGGATGTGGTTTCCGGTTTTTCTCTTTTCCAATCTTTTCACTCTTACGTAGCCCCCTGCGCATCAGTGGCACTTTCGCCTTGCTTGGGGTGATATGATTAAAAAAATATATAAACCAATCTGTCCAGCTGTTCAATTCTTTTATCCAAATCAGTCAGTTAATTGCCATACGTGATAATCGCTTGGGCAAACTTGTCTCTTTGTATCCATTACTGACTCGGCAGACAATTTTCCTGCAGCAATTTGTCATGTATTTCAGCCAACCAAGGCTATAGAAACCAATATATTATGTTATTTAACCGATAGCTGGGGAGAACAAATATAAATTTATACTGTTTATGTTCCCATTTTTCCTCTACTATATATATCGTATTTCTGATTCGTGATATTATTACATCGTCTTTTCGTATTTATTTTCCTGAATTTTTTCGGCATCACGTCTCTGATTTAGGATTCTCTGACATTATTTTGGTATTTCGTCTAGCGTAAGTTTATTATTCTGCTCAATAAATTTGCCAATATTTCATCGGCCTTTTTCGTCGTTAACACTTGAATAAAAATTAACTCTAAACAAAACTGGACTCAGTTTGTTTAATCTGAATTTTTCACATTTCATGTTACCAATTTCAACGCATGTGACAAACATTTTCGTTTTTTTTTCTTTTTTGTCAGATTCATACACTTCTAACAAGTTCATTATTCGCAAAAGAAGTGTCATAATATTTACTGTTTTTACGAAACAAATTTTTTCCTGTCTTTTTCGGTAAACGAAACGCAACGAATTTAACAGGAATTCGAACTCGTCTCTGATTTTTCATTGAATTTATCAGACAGCCATTGAATTACAACGCATATCAGCGCCACCTAGTGTACAAAATTTGCAGACAATATGAGTTAATTCAACAAATGTATGCGTTTTTTCTCTGTGTTGCTGATTCTTGTTTTAACTGAAACGTGATATGCTTATTTTACGAATTGAATTTATAACTAAGTGTGTTATATCTACTTTTTACAACAATGTTTAATATCTTCAAGGCCCAAAAACCACCCGAAGTAGGCGCTAAAGAATAATAAGTACCGTTTAGGGGTGTATGATAAACCTCGGCTTGAACAGGTTAAGATTGTTGCGATCAGGGAAACCTCTGAGGAGATGTTTTCACAAAGCAGCGTTTCGTGGGAAGAAACTGTTCGAGTGGAACTCGTCAAGGAAATACGAAGGTGGTCCGCTACAAGGTGCGTGACATGACGGGTCTTATACTTGAAGATTATAGCTGGGAACAGTGATAGAGTGCCGAGAGGTCTTTGACATTTTATCTGTTTAAAAGTATTTGCTGGGTGAAAAATTATTCACCCACAAAAACGTGGATACGTTTTTGAACTTCATTAAGACGGAAAGGTGAAGACTGGGTGGCCCCTGTCCATATATGGCAGCAGTATTTTGTAACTTTATGTTCAAAATAAAATACTTTCAACATTTTCACGATAATGGCGGCTCAAATTGGTTATTGTTGACAAATAAAAAAAAGAAGGTGAAAGACAAAGAAAGAAAGAGAGTGGGGAGATAGGCAATAAAAGACATAGAGATAGATATGATAAAAGATAGATAGATAGATAGATAGATAGATAGATAGATAGATAGATGAAAACTTAGCTATCTAGCTAGATAGCTGACAGATAAAAACTGAGATAGATAGATAGATAGATAGATAGATAGATAGATAGATAGATAAATAAAAACTGAGCTAGCTAGCTAGCTCGATAGATAGATAGATAGATAGATAGATAGATAGATAGATAGATAGATAGATAAAAACTGAGAAAAAGAGAGAGAGAACTCGATAGATAAAGACTGAGATAGATAGATAGATAGATAGATAGATAGATAGATAGATAGATGAAAACTTAGCTATCTAGCTAGTTAGCTCGACAGATAAAAACTGAGAAATAAATAGATAGATAGATAGATAGATAGATAGATAGATAGATAGATAGATAAAAACTGAGCTAGCTAACTAGCCAGCTCGATAGATCGATTGATAGATAGATAGATAGATAGATAGATAGATAGATAGATAGATAGATAGATAGATAGATAGATAAAAAATCCGAGACAAAGAGATAGAGAACTCGATAGATAAAGACTGAGATAGATAGATAGATAGATAGATAGATAGATAGATAGATAGATAGATAGATAATGAATGAACAGACAGATAGATAGATAGATAGATAGATAGATAGATAGATAGATAGATAGATAGATAGATAAAAACTGAGACAAAGAGATAGAGAACTCGATAGATAAAGACTGAGATAGATAGATAGATAGATAGATAGATAGATAGATAGATACATACATACATACATAGATAGATAGATAGATAGATAGATGAAAACTTAGCTATCTAGCTAGTTAGCTCGACAGATAAAAACTGAGATAAATAGATAGATAGATAGATAGATAGATAGATAGATAGATAGATAGATAGATAGATAGATAAAAACTGAGCTAGCTAACTAGCTAGCTCGATAGATAGATAGATAGATAGATAGATAGATAGATAGATAGATAGATAGATAAAAACTGAGACAAAGAGATAGAGAACTCGATAGATAAAGACTGAGATAGATAGATAGATAGATAGATAGATAGATAGATAGATAGATAGATAGATAATGAATGAACAGGATGGGATAGATAGATAGATAATGAATGAACAGGATGGGATAGATAGATAGATAGATAGATAGATAGATAGATAGATAAAAAGAGAGGAAAATCGAAATGAATTCTGGATTAATCGTACATGAACTATGATGCACAAGGATCACGTAACACAATTTCGAGATTATCCCAAGAGTCTTGATTTTATCCGACTTCTCCATTAACTGACACGCTGAGCTGAGGTTAAATCATTTTTCCAGGCGCGGCAAACTTTCAGATGTCGACTCAAGGCTTAGTGAATGCACAGTCAGTTCCTACGAAGAGGCAAGGCGGCCTGTAAGCTCTAAATCTCCCCCACCATCAAGCTCGACGTCCAAGAATGTCGTGGAAGAAAGGATTTTGGCAAGAGATAATTTCTTAAGCCTCCTTCAGTAATGGGACGAAATTACGATTATCATTTCTGTTTGAAATTCCGACATGAGGAATTATTCTTATTAGATACGGTCTTCAGCAGGTGCGGATGTCCGTTGAGGTGTAGTGGATATCGGCTCGGAACGAGAAATCGGGGAGCTGAGTTCGAATTCCAGTTGAATTCATTGCATTCACTTACGCGCAAATACCCTTGGGAAAGGTATTTATCTATCTCTTCCTTCCAGTTATAGGTTAAATGACAGCACAGATTGGGTTCTATAGCCTTGGTTGACAACCAATCTACTGCAGAAAGCAATGGCAGCCTACTGCAGGATAATCTTCTGCCCAGTCAGTCATGTCTCTTTCGAGACATGATCACCCAAGCGTGTTTTACGTATGGCACTTAACTGACTTCAGCAGGTAACTACTGTATTTCACTTTTAATACTATTAATTTCGCTAGAAACTAGGAAGAGAGTACTCTCATTTCTACGTGCTGTCCGTCCTTCAATATGGCAGTGAATGCTGGACAATATCATCAAAGATGAAGGAAAAACCTGAAACAACTTTGACGTGGTTCTACAGAAGGACGCTGCGAATATCATGGATCGAGCATGTGAGCAATGATGAGGTCTTGGAAATGATGGAAATAAAAAGGAAATTAATACTGAGCATCAGAAATAGACCAGAAATGGGACACGCAATGAGGAAGGAGGGCTTGGAGAATCTGATACTAACAGGCTAGATAGAGGGAAAAAGAGACAGGGGAAAGCAACGGATAACATATTTGAAGGACCTAATCAGGTGGATGACGGAACGAGGATTGCATGGTGTAACAGGGGAAGGCGTGCTCAGAGCCACTAGGGATAGGGAAACGTGGAAGGCCATGATCGCCTACGTCTTGAAGGGACAAGATACATAGAAGAAGAATATCTGGTACTGTTTGTCTTATCCAGTTCAGATGTATGGAAGATAAGTCGCATTATTTATTACTTATTTGTTCTTTCTTTATATCAGCTTGAATCATAAGTAATTCCTGTTATGGGGAACCAATTGAAGGACGAATATAACATCTTAACATTTCCGTAATTATATCATAACAGGTGAAAAAAATCGGTTTTATAGAATAGTGTTATATACATGCGAAAGGCAGTAAAATTATTGTAAAACGTAAAATGGCAGTGTATTCTGTATAGACAAGCATATATCTCCAAAATAGACCAGAAAGCTGACTTCCCTGGAAGAAATGTAACAATGTCTTTGTGCTGAGATCATCGAGGCTTATTTATTTAGAACGTTATGCAACATTAAATTCAATTTTATGAATCCAGCAACTGTAACGTATCCATAATTGTCAAGAGGAAATTTTTTATTCTCTTTTCCATGGCAATGCAAGGTTACATACAGCAAGGATAATAAAAGAACAATCATGGAACTCTGTTGGTCTGCCCTCGTGGACTAATAATATTCCATTTAGGTTGCGCAAAGCTATGAATAGATTTTTGCTCGTTGCGAAATGCTTTGATGAGAGAAAAAAAATCTTAAATAAAATCTAGATACAGGATTTTGTCGAAATCTTCTTTTCTCGTGCAAACCTGCGGAATTTTACTAAACAAGTAAAAGAGCGGAGTCCTAATAAGTGGTACCAAGATATTGTAAATAACAGTGAATATATAAAATTTAATTGTACCATATGTCTTTAAAAATAAAACACAAATTATTTTTGGCTCAGCTAAATAACTTTACTTCTACCAATTAACTTCAGAGCAGGATTTCTCAACCTGGACGATATTGTTCACCGCTGGGGGATTTTAATTGTTGACTGGGCGATGAGTAACTGAATAGAAAATGGTAGGCGTTTTGAAATTTTCAGTATTAAAAACTAATTCAACATGTCAGTTAAGTGTCATACGTGATACACGCTTGGGGCGATCATGTCTCGAAAGAGGCATGACTGACTGGGCAGAAGCTATCCCTAATAGGTTGCCATTACTTTCCTGCAGTAGACAGGTTTCCAGCCAAGGCTATAGAACCCAATCTGTCCTGTTATTTAACACATAACTGGAGGGAAGAGACGGATTAATACCTTACCCAAGGTTATTTGTGCGTAAGTGAATTCACGAAATTCAACTGAAATTGGAATTCGACTCCCCGATTTCTTCGTTCCGAGTCGATATCCACTGCACCACAACGCACATCCAATTCAACATATGCTACTTGGAAAAAAATATTCAAAAGTGATAGAAAGAACCTGCACTACGTAGGAAAAAAAAACTCTGCAAGAAATATGAGAATTTCGAAAAAAATCAAAGAATTAGAAGAAGAGTGAAGGGCTGAAAATGTTATAAAAACTGGACCAGTGTGGGTACTCTGTTCTTCAGTCTTTGCTCTGTCTTTCCCATTGTACAAAAAAAAAAATGTCCGACTCTCCTACAGTTACTAGGTCACTGACCCCACAACCTCGTTTCGTTTCGTTTCGTTTCATCGGAGTTTATAAATAAGTCGGACATCTTGCAAACGGTTGGCTAACACCTTGGCCAACATCTTTAACCCTCTAGGGCCATTCGTATCATATTAGTGGGGGATCTGTTTATTACTTCATAACAATATAGAACTGATCCCCCACTTTATGCCCAGTAGAAGCCTTAACCCTCTAGGGCCATTCGTATCATATTAGTGGGGGATCTGTTTATTACTTTATAACAATATAGAACTGATCCCCCACTTTATGCCCAGTAGAAGCCTTAACCCTCTCGGGCCATTCGTATCATATTTGATACAGTATGAAAACAAGCCTTGAAAGAAATATTTTCCTGAAAATTTTTTAAAGAGAAATATTTTATAAATTTCAAATGAAAGCAGTACTGACTGCTCAGTCAATGAATACCAAATGTTTCCTTATAGGGAAATACCAAATGTTTCCTTATAAGGAAATACTGTATCAAATATGATACGAATGGCCCGAGAGGGTTAACTGTGCACCTCCAAATAAACTAGAGTGTGAAAACTTGGGCGGCCTAAAATCCCTGAGTTGTGGGTAGAGTGAGAGGTAAGCTCCAAGCAGTGGAATCTCAATCCCCTGAAGTGCCCCAGGGCAAAGGCACTAACACTCCCAAGAGTCGGTCAGTGTAACTTGTACGCAACATCGAAAACGAGCTATTCAAGGTCCACATTACATCCCGGTAAGCTCATTCTGGAGCAGGGATTGGAAGCGAGCACTTGTGGGAAATATTTGATGGGAGTTATTAATTTTTTGAGCAGGTAGGTAAAACGATTTAGTAACTGGAGGAGAAGCTGACATTTTTTTACCGGTTGAGAAAGATGAGACAGTGGCTAAAGGGCGGCGTACCCACACTGGCTCAAGTTTCTTGACATTGTTAGCCCTTACTTTTATTATTTTTTTTCGAAATTATAATATTTCAGTTAAATAGGTGTCGAACTGAGCCGGCCTTACACTTGGCTCCCTCGTAAAGAGATGCTGAAAATAAGACCGGAAAACCTCATATATATCTTCGTTTGTACTCAACGCAAACTTATGGGACACTAGCAATTCCCTGAATTTCTTCAGCTCGCATTTCAGCGGCTATATTTGTTGCCTATATTTGCTAACTTGCCCTATCTGCTACTATTTTCTCACTATCTCCCGTCCTTTCTACACTAGATTCTTATGCCGTTTGCCCCATTTATCTATCTCGGTCAAGCCGTTTAATATAATCAGCAGCAAATGACCTGATTGTAGTCTTAAGGGTTACTATCACTTGCTCACAACTACAGACTCTATCAATTACCGCATTAGAGCTATTAAAAACTGATCGGGACAATCGTTCTTGTCGAACAATTATGTGTTGAATTTCTAGTACAAAGCCATGCACATCATAGGCTTATGTAAATCTATTCAAACTCGGACAATCCGAATAAACTATAGTGTGAAGATATGAGCAGACTAAAATCCATGAGTCAACCCTCCTAAGATTTGGTTAATGTAGCGTGTATGCAACACCGAAACCAAACAAGCCCTATAATACAAAGTCCACATTACATCCCAGAAAGGTCATTCTTGAAATTGTCGACAAGATCCAGTCTGTCAATAAGGCTCTGAAATGGTTTTACATCCGGGTTGCTAGTATCCAATCTAGTTTTTGTGCGATCTATAACGTTATCAAGGACAGTATTTCAGTCACCCGCTAAGATTATCCGATGAGATGTCATCAGAAAAGTATCTATCCGCCGAATAAGGTTGGCTCGCTCCCTGGAGTCGTTGGGTGCATAAACTCCGTTGAAACGAAACGAAACGAAATGAGCTTGGGGTCAGTGACCTAGTAACTGGAGGATAGTCGGACATTTTTTGTGCGATGAGGCGTGACACCCAAAATTGATAGGATTGATTTGCTTCTGAAACAGGGATTGAGATCGAGTACATTGTTGGAACAATTTTAAGGGGATGTTAGAAATTTCTGAGGAGTTAGGAGAAACAACTTAGTTACTGGAGGAAGAGCAGAAATTTTCTTACAGGTTGGGGAAAATGGGACAGTGATAGAAGGACGGAGTACCCACACTAGTTTCAACGGAGTTTATGCACCCAACGACTCCAGGGAGCGAGCCAACCTTATTCGGCGGATAGATACTTTTCTGATGACATCTTGACATTTTTAGCCCTTAACTGTCTTTCTAATTCTTTTATTTTTTTCGAATTTCTCTTTCATATTTCTTGCAGAGTTTATTTAATTTTTTGGCGTAGCTAGCTGGAGCCTCAGACATGGAACTGTTAGTGCCTTTGCCCTGGGGCACTTCAGGGGATTGAGATTCCACTGCTTGGAGCTTACCTCTCACTCTACCTACAACTTGCTATTCATGCTCATGGTTCACCTTCTTTATCACAAGCAATGTTCGCTCTGGAAGAGTCCCAAACGGGGACGTTTGAACACCGGTGACAGACGAAGGCAGGTTCATTATAAGCGCCGCGGAACAAGTGGTTTAATCTCAAGAAAGATTTTGGTCAGACGAAGGTTTTCTTCTCTGTATAGGAAGGGTCGAGGTTACCAGTCAAGAAACACTTTCAACAAGTTAGTTTTCACCTCATCAAAATGACGGGGTAATTTTTCCCACTTTTGTCTAAGCTGTTGGGAACAGAAATGAACATCAACTTGAACTCCCATTCACTCACATCATATTCTGGAATAACGCACACTACCTAGCCATATTGTATAAGATAAGCCCCTAAGTGCTCTCCGAGAATATAGTCAGAAATCTCGTACAATGTCACTTTGGTCGGACGCCGTCCTCTGTATTCTGTACGGAATATATGAAAATAATTTCATCCCAAGCAATGCAGGACCGCAACTCAGGGGGTTACAGTGAGAAAAAAACAAGATTCAGCGGATAACACAACGATAAACAACAAAAAATACGAACATTAATACAAACTACTGTGAAAAAAAATGGCCAAAGCTGAAAAATATAGCTAAAAAAGAAACAATGTATTCAATAGAAAAAAGTTATTGAAACAACCTTTTAAAATAAAAAAAAAACTTACCAGAAACTGTTTAAACAAAAAAAAAAAAAACATCTATATAAAAAAAAAACAAACACCACTCACGATAATTGTGTCTTTAGACTTACTGGGGTTTTTCATCAAATCGTCTATCCCATTAATGTCCCCACAGGACTATTTACTACACAACCTTTCTGATTTGAGATTTCCTTTTATTAATAAATATTTAATTTTATTCAATAGTAATAAAGCCCTGTTATATATCCATAAATAACAAACACGTATATATATAAAAATATATCAAGTGATATTTTTATTAATGAAAGATGGACCGTGTAGCACAGGGACAGAGAACCGAGAGCGCTCTTCCAAGGTTGACAGGGTGACGGGGGGTGTCGTCGTATCTGTTCTCCTCTACGTCTCTCTGCCTAGACTGCCTGTCGAGACTGACTGACTGACTCTGACTCTTCTAGCTTCTTCTTCGACTTCTGGCGAATCCTTGTTTTCGAGGTCTTTTTATATCTTCCAAAACCGGAATTTGTTTCTTCCGGGTTTTGCCTCGATCCGCGACGCCTACACGACGCCTACGTAAATTCTCAGAGACACCTGTTCTGTCTGCCTCTTGTGGCCATTTCCGCTACTGCCGGAAATAAGGTCAAACAACCATCCGTTCCTTTCAACGGCCGGAAAACGCCCCCGCTTCCTCACTTCCTTCTTCGGGTGGGGCCAGATTATTATATTACAGCCCCTCCTTTTTCTGTAGAATTCGCAAAATACTTAACTTTGTATTTTTTGCATTTATGATCAACCTCTAGATTTTCCATACGTTTCTGTTTCTGGATATACGTGTGGTGTTGGTACATCCAAAGTATCATACAGTACTTGCATAAGTTCTTCTATTCATTCGGGTCTTTTTTTGGTAAAACCATTTTCTTTAGCCGATTGCAATGCCTTTTATGTTCTCATGTTTTCTTTAGCATGTACATCGTATTTCCGATTCTTGATATTATAATACCGTCTTTCCACATTTCTTTTACCTGAATTTCATCGCGTCTCAGATTTAGAATTCGCGAAGTTACCATTTCTTTCTAGGGTAGACTGGTTGCCAACCTAGGCTATATAAACCAATTTGTCCAGCCGTTCAATTCTTTTATCCAAATCAGTCAGTTAATTGCCATACGCGTGGGCAAACAGGTCTCTTCGTATCCATGGATGACTATGCAGACAATTTTCCTGCAGTAAGTTGTCATGTTTTTCAACCAACCAAGGCTATAGAAACCAATATATTATGTTATTTAACCGATAGCTGGGGAGAACAAAGATAAATTTATACTGTTTATGTTCCCATTTTTCCTCTACTATATATATCGTATTTCTGATTCGTGATATTATTACATCGTCTTTTCGTATTTCTTTTTCCTGAATTTTTTCGGTCATCACGTCTCTGATTTAAGATTCTCTGACATTATTTTGGTATTTCGTCTAGCGTAAGTTTATTATTCTGCTCAATAAATTTGCCAATATTTCATCGGCCTTTTTCGTCGTTAACACTTGAATAAAAATTAACTCTAAACAAAACTGGACTCAGTTTGTTTAATCTGAATTTTTCACATTTCATGTTACCAATTTCAACGCATGTGACAAACATTTTCGTTTTTTTTTCTTTTTTGTCAGATTCATACACTTCTAACAAGTTCATTATTCGCAAAAGAAGTGTCATAATATTTACTGTTTTTACGAAACAAATTTTTTCCTGTCTTTTTCGGTAAACGAAACGCAACGAATTTAACAGGAATTCGAACTCGTCTCTCTGATTTTTCATTGAATTTATCAGACAGCCATTGAATTACAACGCATATCAGCGCCACCTAGTGTACAAAATTATTACATCGTTTTTCCATATTTTTTTTTTCTGAAATTCTTTGGCATCGCGCCTCAGATTTAGGATTCTCTGACATTAGTTTTGTATTTCATGTAAGTTTATTATTTTGTTCAAAATTTGTTAGAATTTTGCCCGGATTTCATCGGCCTTTTTCGCTGTTAACACTTGAATGAAAATTAACTCTTTAAACAAATCTGGAGTCAGTTTGTTTAATCTTAATATTTGTGACACGATAACTAGACATATATGTATTTTATTATAATAGATTAAAATAGAAAATAGATTAGAATAGAAAAAACATATTTAACAAAAGTGAAAAAGAAGAGGAAAAAATAAATAAATAAACGCTTTTTCTTTTATGAGGAAAATTGTCCTCCGGTAAATATTTGACTCAGTGATAAAGTTCACCAGGTAGGTTTTCGATGACCCGGTCAAAGGCTGTCCTTTACTGTATCTTGACCACACATTAAGCCTTTTCCGGCGGAAGCCTTATTAAGATAAGAAAAAATATAACTGAAATTTCAGACTTACAGTCGCCGGTGTTTGTCACCGGTGGTCTAAAGCATTTCCGGATTTCCGGATTCATATTAAATAAATAGAGTCAGTTAACAAGTGAGTCAGTTAAGTTAAGACGAGAAGTGAATAGTTGAGTCCACCGGGTGCGAGCTTGAAGTAAGGATCTCCGTTCGTCTTGTTTCGTTCAGTTCGGATTTGTTGATCTCCATTAATTAGTTAGAGCTGTGTGTCACATTCGCCTGCCCCAACCGAAAAGGCTAACTCTAAACGAATAAAGCATCCTTTTCAACTCAGCCAAGTTGTGGAAGTTCGTTCCTTATATTTTCCAATCTTGTACCCCCAGCTGTCCGGCCGACATTTTCAACAATCTTCCGGCAACATCACAGCGTGGAGAACGGCCGCCGGAGAAAATTGTTAGTACGGCCGTTGGGGTGTTGCATATTTCACATTTCATGTGAACAATTCCAACGCATGTGACAAAATTTTCGTTTTCTTTTTTTTCCAGATTCATACACTTCCAACGAGTTTATTTTTCGCAAAGGAATTATCAGAATATTTCCTGTTTCTTCTAAAGAATTTTCTCCTGTCTTTTTCGGTAAACGACATTAGATATTTTTGCTGTTCTACCGGAGTTACTTTTCTCAAAAGGTGTTTCCATTTTTTTTTTCGTCTTTTCAGTTACTAGATTCATTTCTGAAAATTTGTTAATATCTTCGAAAATAAACAGAAATGTAATTCCATCATCTGGATTTTATGTTAGTTGGTTTGTTTTTATAGCATATCAACCTCGGCGGGTCATTTATTGCCAACTAAATTTTATTTATTCATTTCTGGTAATACCTTTTTATTTTCAACAATTTATTGTTGTTTTTATATAAGTTTTGCGTCTAGTAATATCATCGAAAATGAGGACAAAACTGGAAGCGGCCGAAATGTGGTTCTACAGAAGGATGCTGCGAATATCGTGGACTGAGCATACAAGCAAGGACGAAGTGTTAGAAAGAATGGCAACAAAAAGGAAATTGATGCTGAGCATCAGGAAGAGACAACTGAAGTTCCTGGGATATGCAATGAGGAAGGAGGGCCTGGAGAACCTGATACTGTCTGGACTGTCTGGAAGGAGAGACAGAGGAAGGCAGCGGATAACATATTTGCAGGGACTGATCAGGTGGATGACGGAACGGGGGTTGCCAGGAGCAACAGGAGCAAACATACTAAGAGCCACAAGGGATAGGGAGACGTGAAGAGCCATGATCGCCTACGTCCTGAAGGGACAGGGCACATAGAAGAAGAAGAATACTTTCTCTTTTTCGAGTATCAAGATTTATTGGGATTTGTTTTTAAGGGCAGGGTCCCCAAGTCCTGCCCTTGTTATTTAACCCGTAAGTGGAGGGAAGGTACGGATTAATAACTTTCCCAAGGGTCCCAATGCTTAAGAGAATGCAGGGTATTCAACTGGAATTCGAACTCGGCTCACCGATTTCTCTTTCCGAGCCGATATCCACTGCACCACAACGCACATCCCTCACTAAACGCTTACAGCACCTGGTATTCCCAAGTGGTCACCCATCTAAGTACTGACCAGGCTCAACGTTACTTAACTTCGATGGTCGACCGAGAACTGGTGTATTCAATGTGATAGGCCGTAAGCCTGGATTTTAGTAAAGTCAGATATGGCATTCGCAACAGTGTTCTGTATTATTTCCAGTCACGTTTTTTTCTGTTTCTAGACTTCCAACAACTGTTGTTGTTACGGTTTGTTGCTGTTGCTATTGTTAAATTTTTATCACAGAAGCCAACATTTCCTCTACGTCTGATGAATCTATCTCTTTCTTTCAACACACAAAGAAAAAAATTTAAACCAATGTTGTTCAAATTCTCATCGTCACTGATATCCTGCGCGCCGAATGGTGGAATGGATATTGGCTCAGAACGAGAGCCGAATTCAAAAACACAATCAAATTCATTTCATTTATTTATGCACAAATGTCCTTGAGAAAAGTGTTAATCCATCTCTTTCTATCAAGCTATGGGTCGAATAACAAGACAGATTTGATTCTGTAGCCAGACAAGGCAATCAGTCTGCCGAAGAATGTAATCGCAACCTACAGTGCAAAAACTCCTGCCTAGTCAGTCATGTCTCAAAAGAGGCATGATCGTCAAAGGACGCATCACGTTTGGCAATCAACTAACTATACTCGTATGAGTTTTGATACTTGTCGTTATTGTTATAAGTCGTTTTCTACTGCTTATATTATCAAATCTTACTTAGGGACTCACCGTGACATCTGTAAGAAATACAAAAATAGTGGTGGGTCGAGTGTGGTGTTCAGTAACTATCCTATATCTAGCTAATCACATTCACCATCCAATCACTCTTAACAATTTCTCTATTCACCACAAAACCTCATCCGTCACCTTAAAACCCTACATATACCATAATACCACATATTCACAGGAGAACTTAAAAAAGAGGTAACAAGATAACAATTTATTTAGATACAATATTTTTTTATAAAAAAAAATAATGATAATAAAAATATTGATTATAAAAATATATGAAAATGAGCAGTGGAAGGGATGAATAAGCCAAAACAAACTAAAATATAACAAAATATTCAAGCTTAATAAGCAGATGTTAGCAAGACCCGTCTATCCCATAAAATTAAGAGTGGCTGCTGTATTAGGCTAAACGGTGAAATCAAGTAGCAAACTAGCTAAAGGAGAGGAGAGGGATAAAATAAATAATGGAATGGGAAAATCAAAGATTGACCCAGTCAAGATGAAAAAGTGGGGCCAAAAACAAACCGGGAAAGTTGGGAATCTCGACTTGGATTTTAACAAAAGAGAAAGCCGGGAACAGGCGAGGAACAACATTCTCTCACATTAGGTACACAAAAGAAACTAACTCAACCAGGGAAGGGTTTTCAGAATACCGCCCCGTTGTATCGTAAGAGGCTTAAAAAAGAAAATCAAGACTGGCCCCATCGGCATTTTCTTCTCACTGGAGTTCGTTATTAAAGCTTATAAATTGGCCCATTAGTGGCATCTAGGGGCGTTATTTACTCCACATTAGTTAATGAACTAGAAACAAACCGTTACTAAAGACATTTTGTATACATTTGGATGTACCTAAGAACATTAATGGGTATGTCCTATTCCTCATAAATACGTTGTGAGGGGGGATATGTCTAAATTGCTTTCTAATGATTAACGTCGCTCAAACTCAATTCTGACATTGTCGGACTCTCTGCCTTCGGACGGAAAGTAACCCAGACGAGGCTTCGCCGAAGAGCAGAATCTTGTCTGGGAAAAAGTAGACATTCAGTTTTTTTTTCCCCGAGCTATATTGCTCTGATTACCTACATTAAAAATGCCTTGTGCAGCATTTTGTCTCAATTGGAAAACCAGATAAATACTTATATTCCATATTGCTCTCTAGTGATCAACGTCGCTAAGACGCAACTCTGGCATTGTCGGACTCTTTGCCTTTGGGCGGAGAGTAACCCAGACAAGGCTCCGCCGAAGAGCAGAGTCTTGTCTGGGAAAAAGTAAACATTCAGTTTTTGCTCGAGTCATATGGCTCGGATTACCTACGTTAAAAAGACCTTGTGCCACATTTTGTCTCAAGTGGAGAAGCAGCTAAAGATATATATTGATGTCTAGCGATATAAGAATCCATTTACCGTTGGCTGGGAATAATATCCAAACTCCATGCTCCAAGAGACGAGCTTTGCAGGATTTACGTCTCCTTCAGGCGGGGACTGAGTTTATTGCTCTGCAACTGAGGCGACCCTAAAAAGAAAACTACCAAGGGGGTTTGGGAATTTTTCTACGGTACTGCCGATGAACCCACCTTAAAACTGACCTTGTGTTTCATCTGTTGCGTAGTGGAAACAACAGTAAATATCTATAACTGTCTAGCAGTTCACCACTAGCAGTGGTTATTTACTTCATGCAGCTGACGAGTATTGTACTTTTATTGATGTTATAAAGATTACTATTTCATTTTCCAACCTCCGTTTTGGTTATTTCTCATTAAGTAACGTTTGTAGATTCTTCTTCTTCTATGTGCCCTGTCCATTCAGGACGTAGGCGATAATGGTTCTCCACGTCTCCCTATCTTTGGTGGCTCTTAATATGCTTGCTCCAGTTACACCTCGCAACCCCGTTCCGTCATCTACCTGATCAGGCCCTGCAAATATGTTATTCGCTGCCTTCCTCTGTCTCCTATTCTCCCAATCTTGCTTGTCAGTATCAAGTTCTCCAACCTCTCTTTCCTCATTGCATGTCCCAAGAATTTCAGTTGTCTCTTCCTGATGCTCAGTATTAATTTCCTTATTGTTTCTATTCTTTCCAACACCTTATTGTTGCTTGCATGCTCAGTCCACGATATCCGCAGCATCCTTCTCTAGATCCACATTTCCGCTGCTTCCAGTTTTGTCCTCATTTTCGATGATATTGTCCAGCATTCACTACCGTATTGAAGAACTGACATCACATAGCAATCCAGCACTCTTTTCTTTGTTTCTAGTGAAAGTTTCCTGTGTGTTCGTCTTTTACTCAGCTTCTGGAACGCGTCATTTGCCATGCCAAATCGCCTTCGGATTTCTGTGTCGCACTTTCCGTCTTCTGTTAGAACACTTCCTAGGTATTTAAATTTTTGTACTTGCTTGATTCTGGTATATCCCACCTGTATTTGGCAATTTTAGTTGCACCTTTTTGCTGATGATCATGCATTCAGTTTTCTTACTTTTCGTTTGTAGGTTACAACAATTTAATATATAGTTTTGCGGTGCAATCCATTTGCACGTGAAAATAGTCAATTACGAAAACAATTGGGAAATCCTGCTTTAGAGAATTTCAAGCAAGAGAGGAAGATGGCAATGAAGAACGATTGAAAACTCATGATTAAACATTGAAAAAAATCGAATAAACTTTTGTAGGTTAATGATTTTATAAAACTTTCCCCTCATCACCCCACTGGTGTGTCGTGGTTTACATGAGAGAAGAGCAGGAAGAAAGAGGATCAAGATACAAGGAGTATCAGAGAAAGGATTAAGTGAAAGAAAGGAATACTTGGGCACATGACGTTACGTGAGAGTAGACCAAGAAGAAAGAGGATCAAGATACAAGGAGTATCAGAGAAAGGATTAAGTGAAAGAAAGGAATACTTGGGCACATGACGTTACGTGAGAGAAGAGCAAGAAGAAAGAGGATCAAGATACAAGGAGTATCAGAGAAAGGATTAAGTGAAAGAAAGGAATACTTGGGCACATGACGTTACGTGAGAGAAGAGCAAGAAGAAAGAGGATCAAGATACAAGGAGTATCAGAGAAAGGATTAAGTGAAAGAAAGAAATACTTGGGCACATGACGTTACGTGAGAGAAGAGCAAGAAGAAAGAGGATCAAGATACAAGGAGTATCAGAGAAAGGATTAGTTGAAAGAGGAAATTGGGCACAAATGAAACGGAATACTTGGGTACATGAAAGAAAGAAGACGCGCGAGAGAAGAGCAAGAAGAAAGAGGATCAAGATACAAGGAGTATCAGAGAAAGGATTAAGTGAAAGAAAGAATACTTGGGCACATGACGTTACGTGAGAGAAGAGCAAGAAGAAGAGATCAAGATACAAGGAGTATCAGAGAAAGGATTTAAGGGAAAGAAAGGAATACTTGGGCACATGACGTTACGTGAGAGAAGAGCAAGAAGAAAGAGGATCAAGATACAAGGAGTATCAGAGAAAGGTTTAAGTGAAAGAAAGGAATACTTGCACATGACGTTACGTGAGAAGAGAAGTGAAAGAGATCAAGATAAGGAGTATCAGAGAAAGGATTATGAAAGAAAGGAATACTTGGGCACATGACGTTACATGAGAGAAGAGCAAGAAGAAAGAGGATCAAGATACAAGGAGTATCAGAGAAAGGATTAAGTGAAAGAAAGGAATACTTGGGCACATGACGTTACGTGAGAGAAGAGCAAGAAGAAAGAGGATCAAGATACAAGGAGTATCAGAGAAAGGATTAAGTGAAAGAAAGGAATACTTGGGCATATGACGTTACATGAGAGAAGAGCAAGAAGAAAGAGGATCAAGATACAAGGAGTATCAGAGAAAGGATTAAGTGAAAGAAAGGAATACTTGGGCACATGACGTTACATGAGAGAAGAGCAAGAAGAAAGAGGATCAAGATACAAGGAGTATCAGAGAAAGGATTAAGTGAAAGAAAGGAATACTTGGGCACATGACGTTACGTGAGAGTAGACTAAGAAGAAAGAGGATCAAGATACAAGGAGTATCAGAGAAAGGATTAAGTGAAAGAAAGGAATACTTGGGCACATGACGTTACATGAGAGAAGAGCAAGAAGAAAGAAGAATAATATACAGTGGCTGTCGGAGAAAGGATAAGAAAAAGATGGGAATCCGGCACATAAAAGATGATAATTGGCGTTGTATTTAAACTCTTGTAGATTGTAGCTATCAGGGAAGTAAGTATACAGAATGGAATTCCCCATGCGGGAAGTGCGGCTAAAGAAACTGTTAGAGTAGAAGTAACTGTTAAATCTGACTGTGTTATATTTCGAGTTTAAGACTGTGTTATTATTCATTTGAGTTTAAGAGTAGAAATCTGAATGCTATTAATCGGAATTTTGTTTTTTGTTTTTTGTTGAGGATTCAGAGAGATATGGAAATTAAAAGATGTATTTTGCTGGTATTTTAGGTGAGTGCGTGTTCATGTGTAAACAATTAATTTAAAAGAATAGAAAAACATGGGTTTCTACTATTGACCGTTTAATCTCTTTTCTAGTGGTTTTAGTTTAAAAAAGTTTCCAATATCTATTAGGCAAGTTCGTTTTTTTGTTGTTAATCCCGAAGTTAAAGTAAGGATAAGCATCGTTTTAATAGCTGAGATCAAATCAGCCTTGCACAGATTTGGAACGACCAAAGAAAACTTTGTACTTATTTCAACGTCCAAGCGTCGGCATAATTACAGTGGTTGTGCTTAGCTCCCTGGTGCCCACTCTGCATGAATTTACTCGAGCTACTAGACTAGCAACTAGGTCCCACCCTTTTACAGTGAAACCAATCAAATATAACCGCAATTTCTACCCCTCAGCTTCTTTTCTTGCACTTCCCGTCTGTGAAATTCCCTTCCGTATACTTGCTTCCCCGACTGCTGCAATCTCCAAGTATTTAAATGTAAAGTCCATTGCCATCTCTTATCTCTCTGATTGGTATCTTTTCTTTCATGCACTTTTCTCCGTCCACCCGACTCTCATCAACCCAGTATTCTCATCCTTCTCTTACCCACTTCCTGACACCCCCAATAACCTATCCATCTTTCTCATCATTTTCCTCTAATGTAATCACCTGCACACCAGTAGTAGTAAAACTGCTTTGCTTGGGGTGAAAAGATTTTTAAAAAATGCTGTCTTCCACTAACTTAGTTTACTAGAGACCATTTTTTTAAAACTGGAAACCATATTCTTACTAGAGATCTTATTACATTTTTTTTTTGTTTTTAGCTAAATACTATTTTTTATCAGAGACTATTCTTGCTGACTTGAGACTTTTTTTTTTAGTAGACACTTTTTTATTTAGTAGACACTTTTTTTTAACTAGAGACTATTTACTTTTTTTCTTTTTTTACTACGGACGTTTTATTACGGGAAACTATTTTTGATGAGTAGAGATTATGTTTTTATTAATAGAGGCCTTTTCTATGAAAGACCATTTTTTTTTACTGAAAAACTTTTTAACGAAGAACTACATTTGGTGACAACAGATTTCTTTTTACTACAGACCATTTTTTACTAAGGACATTTTTTTACTAGAGACCATTTTTACGGGAGACTATTATGAATAAAGACATTTTTCTTAGAAATTTTTATTTGACTGAAGACATTGTTTTAAGTAGTGATTTTTGTCGAGAGACAATTTTTGGTGGCTACTGATCTTTTTTTACTGGATATTTCTTTTTTACTCTAACCCAGTTTTTTTTAAAATAAGACGTTTTTACAAGAGACTATTTTTGGTGATTGCATTCGTCTTTCACTTTTTTGGTTAGCGCTTTTTATTTGAACATGATCGGGCGTGCCCTTAGAAATTCATAAATTTAGGTCTAATAGGCGTTGCATTTTTGCGTGACAGGGGATCAGAGTTTTATTTTTCGGTTCATTATTTGTGCTTGCGTTAAAAGAAATCTCTAGTGCTACTTGTCCCTGTCTGATTAAATTGTATAGGGAAAAAGTGGAGAGAGATAATTTTCGATAGACAAAGATGGATGTATAGATAAATATATAAAGAGAGATAAAAAGAAGGAAATAAAATGAAACAGATAGATATTTACATACATAGGTTTGAACATAGATAGATAGATAGATAGATAGATAGATAGATAGATAGATAGATAGATAGATTTAACAAGATAGATTTAGATAGATAGATAGATAGATAGATAGATAGATAGATAGATAGGAACAAGTTGCGATTTACACATAGATAGATAGATAGATAGATAGATAGATAGATAGATAGATAGATAGATAGATAGATAGATATGAGGAAACATACTGGAATAGATGAAAAGAAAGAAAGAACGAAAGAAAGTAAAAAAGAAAGAAGCAGGCTGAGATAGCGTATGGAATGAGATAGAATGAGATAGATAGATAGATAGATAGATAGATAGATAGATAGATAGGAAAAAGTTGCGATTTACAGATAGATAGATAGATAGATAGATAGATAGATAGGAACAAGTTGCGATTTACAGATAGATAGATAGATAGATAGATAGATAGATAGATAGATAGATAGATAGATAGGAACAAGTTGCGATTTACAGATAGATAGATAGATAGATAGATAGATAGATAGATAGGAACAAGTTGCGATTTACACATAGATAGATAGATAGATAGATAGATAGATAGATAGATAGATAGATAGATAGATAGATATGAGGAAACATACTGGAATAGATGAAAAGAAAGAAAGAACGAAAGAAAGTAAAAAAAGAAAGAAGCAGGCTGAGATAGCGTATGAAATGAGATAGATAGATAGATAGATAGATAGGAACAAGTTGCGATTTACAGATAGATAGATAGATAGATAGATAGATAGATAGATAGATAGATAGAAACAAGTTGCGATTTACAGATAGGATAGATAGATAGATAGATAGATAGGAACAAGTTCGGTTTAACAAATTAGATTTACATAGATAGATAGATAGATAGATAGATAGATAGATAGATAGATAGATAGATAGATAGATAGATAGGAACAAGTTGCGATTTACACATAGATAGATAGATAGGAACAAGTTGCGATTTACACATAGATAGATAGATAGATAGATAGATAGATAGATAGATAGATAGATAGATAGATAGGAACAAGTTGCGATTTACAGATAGATAGATAGATAGATAGATAGATAGATAGGAACAAGTTGCGATTTACAGATAGATAGATAGATAGATAGATAGATAGATAGATAGATAGATAGGAACAAGTTGCGATTTACACATAGATAGATAGATAGATAGATAGATAGATAGATAGATAGATAGATAGATAGATATGAGGAAACATACTGGAATAGATGAAAAGAAAGAAAGAACGAAAGAAAGTAAAAAAGAAAGAAGCAGGCTGAGATAGCGTATGAAATGAGATAGATAGATAGATAGATAGATAGATAGGAACAAGTTGCGATTTACAGATAGATAGATAGATAGATAGATAGATAGATAGATTACGTTTAACATTGAGATTTAGATAGATAGATAGATAGATAGATAGATAGATAGATAGATAGATAGATAGGAACGTTGCGATTTACACATAGATAGATAGATAGATAGATAGATAGATAGATAGATAGATAGATAGATAGATCTGTTGCCAACAGACTGACAAATGAATGCCATTGTTGAAAAAATGACACGTGAAAGAAATATGAATCGATAAAATGTACATTAAGCCATTTATGACTGTGCCATTTCATCTTCTCTCCGGAATGACTGCAGACAAATTACATTCAACGATTTCTACCAATCGGTTTCCACGAAACCCACTCCGTTCCACGGTGAATAAGAAAAAGACATCCCTGGAGTTGAACGTGACTTCCCTGGGTCTTCGATTACTTCAATTAGACCCTGTTCCCTGTTTAGAACACGGACGGTAAAGTGATGACTAATTAGGAAGCCTATCTTTCTCTTTTCTCTATCCTTCACCCTCTCTCATTTTATCATTCTGTCTCTCCTTTTCTCTCTCTCTTTCTCTGTTCTTAACGCCCTACCCGACCCACCTAAGGACAAACTAGCGATGATGAATAAAGTGTAAAAAAGTTTCGGGTTCTGAGATTAATTCTGTCAGCGCATGTCTATGCCTGATGTGTGTCCATGAATGCTAATGTCAGAGAATGAATGCCCTGAGAAAACATTCATTCGAATTACATCGGACGTCACTGACAATGGATATAGAATATGCTCATTGTAATTGTCTGCGTTAGTAATTATATATATTCGTTCATTTGAAGTAAAGACATATCTACATGATCAGTAATACCTGTGAGACCTAATTAAAAAGGTTACGGCCATTACAATGTCATCAAAACGGAGTAAAAACACACCTTTGTTCAACCTGTAAATCAATTAACTCCCCCAATTACGAGGATAAATAAAAGAAAATATTTGCACTTTCGCCGTAATATATCTTTAGGTTGGTCACAGCCTTCTTCTCATGCGTGCTTATAGTCAACACCATTGTAATCACGTGATCAAAGATTCAGCTTGATCGCGTCTGGTTTCTTGCAGGTGATAACGTGTAAACATAGCGGCTGCATCAGCAGCTGGCAGACAAAAGGAACAAAGGGCAGTAATCCGGATCTGTGAACAAAACAAATTCTAGATTTAAAAATTCAAATGCTAAGCGCTGACTCATTGATTTTGTTAGAAATAAACGAATTTTTTCGAATTTACAAAACCTTTGCTTAGAACACACAAAACTCGCGAAATTTCACACCTCAATGCAAAATGTTTTTCGGCTAATAGAAAACTAGGAAACATCTACAAACAAAATAAAAAGGCCAGAATCACATCCGGGAGTGAATTCCCAAAGGATCTGTTCGGAGCCTCAGAAAACGAAATAAAAAAAACAGAACAAGACGACTGTCGCCAGAGAGAAAAATACGAGCGTAATTAAGCAGTCCCTTGACAAACGTCAAGCGATCACTTTTATTGTCTCTGTCTTTCTCTCTCACCCCTCATCTCTCATCTCTCACCTCCTTCCTTTTTATCATTGACACTGAGCGATAACTTCAAGGACAATCCTACCCAACAATAAACGCTCATACATACATACATACATACGTTCCTGCTCACGTACACATAAATTCATTCTTGCAAGAACTACTACGGACTCTTGACACACTTAACTTCTTAATATTGTTTCTTAATGAAATTAATTTCAACCAATTCATGTTATTCTTTTCCATTAATAAATTTCTATTTAAACATAGAAAATGTACACTTTTATTCTTCAACAAATCCACACATTCCAATCGCCAACCTTCTGATTATAGCAAATAAACTTTAATTTGTAGAGTGTTCAGTTATGTATGACACAAGGCCAATTTAATAAACATTAACCATCTCCCTACTGCTTCACCTCATCGATGATTCGAGAAGATTCAGCAAACTCGAGAGATGGTAATAGCGAACCGGCAAGTGATTATTGATGTGGTAAGCTGTTTTATGCATATTCGGATCACTAGTCTTTGTTTTTCCTTGCTGCACACTTCTAGAGAAGCGACTATGTTTACACTGTAACAGTAACAAAGGAACTTCAATCACGTTACCTCAATAGTATGAGCTTTAAGTCCGCATGAGCAGAAGGCAGAGTGACAAATCTAAAGATATGTAATGGCAAAAGTTCAGTTAAGTTTTGACTCACATTCGTATTATATAAGTGATGATGACATTGAAGACAATATAATAATATTCTCTCGGAGAAGTACTGAAAAGTTTTCTACTCAATCGGAAACCATTTTAGCTTCAACGTTAGAAGGACAAAAGTAATTTAACAGTCATAGCATAAACATATTTATAGGCAAAACCTGGTAGCTGGGCAGTTCACATAAAGACAATTCGCTGACAGAAAATTCACCGAGAGGATAATTAGTTAATGCTTTAAGTATTTTCTAGTTCCAGCTCTCATGCAGGTTTTTTTATCAGATTCTTTCTAAGTCGTCATCATGGATTTGTCACGTCAAAACCAGCAGGCAGAAGGCTTTTATTTGAGGGATACGCCTATATTGTTGACAAAACATTTGAATCTAAAAGTTACTGACAGTGAGAACAATGAAAATTGTGCAATAAAATCTGTCAAGAATCAATGACGTAATTAGCAGAACGCCTTTGGAACACTTGCATTTGCCAACACCTAGACAGTTCGCCGACATTTTCAAAAAAAAAAAATTAAAGCGTCGACAAATTGTCCTGACAGTGAAATGTCTGTCGGTAAACTGTCCAGACACGGAAAATCTAATAAGGAAAACATTTTAATCATTTTTTATAAGTATCTATTAGGCATTAGTGAGGAGGAGGACTGAGTTTGTAGCCACGTTTGATACAAGACAAATTCACCAACAAAGACGACAATCTCCACAACTTAAGGTTTTCTCTGATATCATCGGAATTATCACTAGGTTATCAGAAGATGAATTTGTGGAAGAATAAAAGTACACCTTTTGTAGGCTAAAATAGAAATTTATTAATAGAAAAGAATAACATGAATTGGTAGAAGTTAATATTCAATGAAAAACAGTAATGAGTTGAGGGTATCAAGAGGTCGTAGTAGTAACTTTTCTGTATGTATATATGAGCGTTATCGTTGGGTAGGAATGTCTTTGAAGTATTCACTCAGTCTTTAAGGGTTCAGTTCGGTTATCAAGTATAAGAAAAGGTAGACGGGTGAACGATGAAGAAGAAGATGGTGAGAGAGAGAGCGAGAGAGAGAGAGAGAGATGTAATAATAATGATCGCTCGACGTTTGTCAAGGAACGTTTTAATTACGCTGGTCCTCTTCTCTCTGGCGACAGGCGAACTTGCTCGGCTTTTATTTCATTTGTGGGACTCGTAAAAGTCATTTGGGAATTCGGGATGTAATTCTGACCATTCCATTGGACGACGAACAAACTTCGCGTCGGCTCGCGAAAAGGTCAGTAAAAGAATTTGTTTCTGATAATTGAAGATTATCTGAATTTTGTTTTTAGATGTTTCCTAGTTTTCTATTTGCCGAAAAACAGTTCGCATCAAGGTGTGAAATTTGACGAGTTTTGTTTTGAATTTGCTTTTGCATGTTGGGTAAGCAGGGTTTTGTAAATTTGATTAATTTGATTATTTCTAACAAAATCAATGAATCAGTGCTTATCATTTGAATTTTAAATCTAGATCTTGTTTTGTTTACTACAGGACAATAACAGAACAGTTATTTCAGGAAGACATAAGATGGTGCTTTGCGTTGCATTTTAATTTTTGAAGACTCTATGTGTCAGGAAGTAAGAAACCGGAAGTGAGTTATACAAAATAAAACATAAATTAAAGCAAAAATTATGTATTCATTATAAACCTTACGCTTTAAGCCTATTGCTAAGGCGATTTTCATTGTTTTCACATACACGTAGGTTACATCGTGTCAAATGTAATTTCCGTTACTGAGAACAAATTATAAAAATCAATGTATCATCCTAATTACTAATCATACGTTTCACTTCAGAAAAAAATTGGATTATATGAACATAACATAGATTTTTGACGGCTGTAGAAGCGTACACAGAGGATTAAAGAAAAATGTTGTTCAGCTCCATACAAACACAATGTCTTTTATAGAAATTAAAATTCTGTTAATCATTTTCCTCTAACTAGGCTCAATAACCTGACATTGTATTCATTTTTTTTCTATGGGGAAATCTTTCACCTTTTTTTTTAACAATTTCACTCCAAGCAAAGCCAAAAAACAACTGGGATGAAAGGAGTGACTTGGAGGAAAATAAAATTAAAAAACTAATGAGGAAAAACAGAACAATAAAATATCAGGTTTCATGAAGACAGAATAGAGCTGTTAGCATTTCATTTCAAATTCTAAAGATTGTAAGTGGAATAGAAGCATAAAATGGGAAGGAATTTCCACAGGCGAGAAAAGAAACCAGTAGAATTTTGGAGTAGATAGACTAAACTATCGCCCGGTTCACACTCCACCCACGTCTATTGAACAGGTGAAGAGGCTCTTAATTGGAGTAAATAGAATAAACTATCGCCCGGTTCACACTCCACCCACGTCTATTGAACAGGTGAAGAGGCTCTTAATTGGAGTAAATAGAATAAACTATCGCCCGGTTCACACTCCACCCACGTCTATTGAACAGTTGAAGGGGCTCATCCCTTGTTTCCTGTTTAGGATGCGGTTTCCGGTTTTTTTCTCTTTTCCAGTCTTCTCACTTTTTTTTTCAATTGGAGTAGATAGACTAATCTATTGCCCGGTTCACACTCCACCCTCGTTTATTGAACAGGTGAAGAGGATCATCCCTTGTTCTCTGTTTAGTATGTGGTTTCCGGCTTTCTCTTTTCCAATCTTTTCACTCCTATGTAGCCCCCCGCACATTAGTGGTGTTACCGCCATGCTCGGGGTGATATGATTAAAAAACAAAACATCTAGTTAATCTAACAATACAACGGTGAGACCTAGTTGCCAATTGAGTAACACGCTTAAATTCACAGAAGAGAAAACTTCATGAGAACAATTTGTCATGAAAATATTTGTAGAAAAGCAGGAGAGCAGATATGGTGGAGGAAGAATGACTGACTTGGAGATTTACAAGTGAAGATCGATTAATTTGCAATAACTTCTTTGGATTGTGTTAAGAATCTCAACAGTAATAGAAGGAAAACCAGACTACAGTATTCAATTCTCAGACGAATAGTAGATCTAAACTTATTTATAAATGGAACTTTGTGTGTGTGTCTGTGTGTATGTGTGTCCGTTACCTATAGACTCCGAAACGGCTGAACCGATTTTCCTGAAAATTCCCACAGTTGTACTATAAGCGTTTGCGAGTGTTCTTAGCTAGGTTTTGTGTCGAGGTATCCCCGATAAATATCAAAAATTGATAATTGGAAAAATCGGGTTATAGAAGGAGTGGCCCTATTTTAATCAAATTTTATATACTCATAGACGAAGACATAAGAAACGATATTCAGAAGTTTCAAGGTTTCAGTTCTTACAATAGTGCAGAAAATCGATAATATATATATGTATATATATATATATATATATATATATATATATATATATATGTATATATATATAAAAGGCAAGATATCGGGTCTGATCCAAATCAGTTTTTCAGCCCTATTTTTTTAGTTTTTGCTTCGGTAAATAGAGTAAATAGATACACAAAAAAATAAAGGAACGAAAGAGATAGACATTTGAGAAAGGGACATAATTGTGATTTTCCCAATCCCTGAATTTATCCAAGTCAGTACAGAGACTGCAATAAATCCGTTAAACATGTCATATGCAAAAGTATAATTGTAGTCCTTAGTCTCAGCCATGATACCATTTACTCAGAGGACTTATTTAGCCTACGACGAAAAAAGTACTTATTTGATATCGATACCAGGAAATCAAAATTTGACTTACATCCATTCATTTTTCTTTCAGTCTACGGTTTCGCTTTAACTGGAAACAACTATTGCTTTTTAGTCTTTTGTGGCAACGTCGAAAGAGTCTGAGCTCCAGGACCATGGATTATTTTTAAAGCTTTCATTACACCCGAGCAACGGCGGGCTATACTGCTAGATTATAAATATGCGAGTTGGGTTCTTTACTCTATTTACATTACTGTCGTCTCCATTTTTGTTGCTATATTCACGACGTTTCGCTCATTGCACGCTCAGAATTTATTCAGAAATTTCGAAGTGAATCCTTTATTTCATTTGGCGTGAGAAATTGTTCTAGTTCCACAAGCCCTGCCTATTCCAGGTGTCTCAGTATTAGTTATCTTTCTTTAACTCAACTTTCTAAGTTGTTGTACACCTCCGCTTTCAAATCGCTTTATCATTCTGTGCAGACATCGTCCAGCATTCACTGCCATATAGAAACACTGATATTACATAATAAAAAATTCAGTACTCTTTTCTTTGTTTCAGTCAGTTACGCGTCATATGTGATAAACACTTAGGCGATCATGTTACGAAGAGACATGACTGACTTGGCAAATTTTCCTGCAGTAGGTTGCCATTACTTTCTGCGATAGAGCAAGGCTATAGAATCCAATCTATCCCGCTATTTAATCCAGGAAGAAGTGTCGATTAATACAATTCTTTAAGGTATTTGCGAGTACGTGAATACAAAGAATTAAACTAGAATTCCAACTCAGCTCACCGATTTCTCGTTCCAAAACGATATCCATTTCACCACAACGCACTATTTGTTTAAAAAATGTTGTGATACTCTCCCACGAGGAATGAACACTTCCTCTTGATATATATCGATTAACTGCTTGTCTTCTAAAGTGCATTTAAAGAGCGAGTAGGAGCAGTGAAGTAAAGTAGTTGAGAACAATCAAGTACAGCAGTTAATGAGAGCAGCTAACGACAGCTACTAGTCAGGCAGCGTAATAATACATTGGGACTTACTTATTTCTATATTACTATTTATTAACACTTCTTGGAATATCTTGTTTCTTGTTATACTAATACACTGTTTTGAACCTACGTTCTTGTTCTGTGTCTTGCTTCCGACACAAACCGGTCACTACAATTTTAATTCGAAGTTTCGCCACATGTGCACAACAAATTGGCGACGAAGATCCACAGCAATTTGTGCAATAAATATATACAGCGGAACCTATCGTATGTGACCAGCCATACTGCTATCAAAACCTGGTTGCATACGGCAGGTGGTCACTCACTAAATGCTCATAGTCACGACCTATTAATGCCAGGAACGTATATTCCACTAATCAGAATGTACATATTAGAATTTTATCATGTAATAAATAAATAAGAACATAAAAAACGGCCTAACTTTAAAGAAATTTATTCAGCATAATTCATTTTTAAAATTAAAAAAAACGTATTTACAAACAAAAGACCAAATTATTTATTCACAAAAAGTTTTATTAAGTGGACTAGCCATTTCTTATAAAATATGCAGGTTGGAAAAATTTGCAACATATACAGTTTCAGTTTTTTTTTTCTTAGAAGTGAGTGATAGCAAAAGAGAATCTACGATATAACATAAAAAACACAAAAAAATGACAGCGATCGTGTGTGTAGGTACAGAAACAGATAGAGATATATATATCCAGATAGAAATAGAGTAAATAGATACACAAAAAAATAAAGGAACGAAAGAGATAGACATTTGAGAAAGGGACATAATTGTGATTTTCTCAATCCCTGAATTTATCCAATCAGTACAGAGACTGCGATAAATCCGTTAAACATGTCAAATGCGATACATCTTGTACAAAACAGCCGATATCTGACCGTGAGGTGAATTCAGGCAATGTACATTTCAACAAGAAATAACAGTTTGATACAACACTACAAAAATAACAAAACAATGAGGAAGTCTCCCTGGCTTTGATCATATCAAAATGAAAAAGATTACTCATTTAGTTTCTCCTACTTTAGAAGTTTGCAGTGTACAACCAAAATGGATATTTTTAAAGCGGTCGCTTGATCAGTGATTTTCACTCGTTGATGTTAGTCGTGTTCTGGAGGTGGTCGCTCATTAAGGGTCAATTAACACTAGCAAATTGTCCGTGCATAGAAAAGCAGTCATTAACAACAAATGGTCGATGAGGAATAGGGTCGCATAAGGCAGGTTTCACTGTATATGAAAAAGAAAAAATATCATTTAGTAGAGAGACAATAAATAAACAAAAATTAAGAAATGAAAAGTAACGATTGACATATTTAAATATCTAGACAAAAATTTGAGTATAGAGGAAGAGAACCCAGAATAGTATTTTAAAAGCTAGAGGTATGAGAGAATAAACTGGTAGAATAAATCTTACGGTTACTAGGCTTTTTCAATGTAAAATGATGAGACCTTGCAGCCAATCAAGCACTGCGCTTAAATTTGTAAAATTTAGGTTACAAAGAGAAAAGCTAACCAAAATATCATGTCATTCCATAAGTCCTCTCCAGTTTTTAGATAAAGAAAACAAGTGACCAAAACGTTTTATATAATCAAAATTTAATCATTGATGTACATTCCCTGATTTTCTATGACGTCCTTCCATCTATTTTTAAGCTGATTAATCTCATTAAGGTGAAACTCTTTTGATTTTGAAGCGAAGAACTCTGCATTGTCAGTTTCGATCTCCTGGCGTCTAAAAGTTATTTCCTGCAAATGATTTTGTAAACTACTAAACAAATGATAGTCTGAAGGAGCAAGATCGGGAGAGTAAGGTGGATGAGGAACCAAGCTCTTCGATCTTCTGTGATGTGATTTTTGCAGTGTTCGGTTGTGCATTGTCCTGATGCGACATCACACCCTTTCGATTCACTAAAGCGGGTCTTTTTTCTTCAAAGCTTCGTTCAAACGCTAGAATTACTGACAGTAGACTTGAGCATTGATTGTTGCATTATGTGGTAACAATTCAAAGTGAATTACACCTTTGCAATCCCACAAGATAGAGAGAAGAAACTTTTTCTCATCA
Organism: Ascarosepion bandense; assembly: GCA_037127315.1. NCBI lineage: Eukaryota > Metazoa > Mollusca > Cephalopoda > Sepiida > Sepiidae > Ascarosepion > Ascarosepion bandense. Next base: position 4,844,829 of record JBBBDQ010001353.1, read on the forward strand.
AGATCCTTTCTCGGTTGTGGATGGGACTTTTCCCCTTTACTAAGCTACTGTTTACGACGTTTAATATTACGATAGAAGATTTATTTTTTCTGACCAGTAAAAAAATGAAATGAGTTTGCGAGAATAGAGTGAATAGCAGATGTCAACACGGGATTTGCGATTGCTTTCAGACAATTCATGAGGTACCCATTTTCCAAGTTTAGGAGCCTTTCCAAGTTGCTAAAGTTGACGATGAACAGTTGTATGGTATGAACTAAGCTTTATTGCCAATTCTTCAACGGATAATGAAAGTTTTTTTTCAGGTTTTGCATAAAGCTTATCATCAAACTCAAGGGGATAACCTGTTCGATCTCCATTTTCAAGGCTGAAATCTTCACTTCTGAATTTTGCGAACGATCGTTTGCAAGTTCTTTTATTCAAACACTCATTTCTATAAACTGATAAATGTTTCGAGTCGCTTCTGTTGCAGATTTTTCTTTATTTTTTGTATTCATAAAGCATTACGTTCCTTAAATGCTCTATGGATACTTCGATTTTAGAAGGGCTTTAATCAAAATATTTCCTATTTCTATTAATCTGTAAAAAAAAAGATTTAGTTAGTTTAAATGTATCCAAATACATAAAAATGGTTTTTAATTTCATTTCATATTCTAAAATTGGTCCTGGGCATGACGGTAAATAGCATCCGGCAGCAAGGCCTCTGATTGAGAGGTTGTGAGGAACATGGAACCACCTCTTAATTGTTGTTGCTCCCAGGTCTATCCTGACCCGGAGTGATAGCACCTGTTAGGGTCCTAGCTATGGGCAAATAGTTAACCCCCAAACTGGGGTCAAAACACTATGAAAGTATAAAAATACACTTTTATAGAAATATATACATAAAAATAGACTATCATAAAAAATATACATTTTTATAGGAAAAATATTACCAACAATACATTTTTGAAGAAAACAAATTGTTACCATGACAGTTTTGAAGGAAAAAAATTATCCTCAACAAAACATTTTTGAATACAAAGCTAGAAGACATTTTCAGTTTTTAAAATAAAAATAAATAAAAATAAACTTTCATTAAAATCTGACTAAATCAACCTTCTCACTATAACCGAGCATTTAAAAAATACCTTAAAGCCCCACCTTTTTGGATATTAAGTGACCCACAGAGGTGTTGATATGCCGTTAAACAAAACTCAAACACAAATAAAAACATTGTAAAATACTATAAAATTTTATTCAAATTTAATGAAGTTAAATTCGGACAGAACTTGTGGGATGACCTGATATTTGCCATGAAAACATTTCTAGAGAATGTTTGAAGAAACGATTTTACAGTGGTGAGAAAGTGACTGCAACCGAGATGCCATGCCAGTATCAATAACGTCCTCATGTTTTGACAAAAATCTATAAATATATCGCAGAAACACTAGACCAAATGTGGCCAACATATATAATGCGTGGACGAACGGTATACTTATAAATTTGTCAGGTGTATGTCCTTACTTGTCTACGGCTATATCGTGTTGAATACACCGGTTCCCGTCTGATCACTGATGTTAAGTGACATCGAGCCTGGTCAGTACTTAAATGGGTGACCATTTAGGAATAGTAGGTGCTGTAAGCGTAAGGACCAAAAATGGTCCACAGGTCCTCCAGAGTTGGGCGCAGGGCTGACAACCATGCACCGTAAAAAAACAGTTTGTTACAGCAACAAAAAGTTACTTCCCTATGCACCATTAGGTGTGATGGATAAATGATGATGATGTCCTTACTTGATTCTAATATCTATCTTTCTTAGCTCGAATATAAGGATTTAGCTCTTGCGAACGGTTAGACGTTTAGTCTTTTAGTAATTAATGGTTAGTCCTTTTCACTTTATTTGAGTCCAAATATTGACTATCAGCGGAGATCACAAATATGGAACAATCACAAGAGATAGTTAAAAGAAAAAGGCCCTTTTAATACGGTAGCCTGTGAAGTTCTAACCGAGTTATTGATTTATACTGACAACGCGTCGTTCTTAGCGCGGCGTAACTGTGTCGTCTTTGCCTCGGTGTGGTTTCGACCACGTGCCTAAGGTATCTTTTCAACGATCTCAAAGCGACTTAATTTCTAAGACATTCAATTCGCGTTTTTGTCACGTCCTTCTCTGTTTTTTTAATTGATTAGGACTGATTAATGGATTAGAATGGCAATGGAGTTGTGATATTGATTATAAAATAAAACAGATTATCAAAAAGAATTAACAAAAAATTTAAAAATTGAATGCATTTGAAACACATGCGTTTTAAGCTCGATAATTTTACAACGAAATTTTCATTATAGATTGCATTATAATTTACCAGGCTATTACATAAGGGGGATAGACGAATCAAAGTTAACTCAACGTTGCCGACTCGACATTGCTGACACAACGACATACAAGCTATGATGTTTTTTGTTGATTTTTTAAAAACAAATGAAATTAATTTATCAAGGATCATTTTTAAAACTTAACATTTTTCTACTTGCCTTCTTCTTAACCCTGGAACACTAACCATCAATTAAAGTTACACCACTACTAATATTGGGTGGAGTAGATATCGCCCGGTTCACATTCCACCCACGTCTATTGAACAGGTGAAGAGGATCTTAATTGGAGTAGATAGACTAAACTATCGCCCGGTTCACACTCCACCCACGTTTATTGAACGGGTGAAGAGGCTCATCCCTTGTTTCCTGTTTAGGATGTGGTTTATGGCTTTCTCTTTTCCAATCTTTTCACTCTTACGTAGCCCCCTGCACATCAGTGGCGTTACCGCCTTGCTCGGGGTGATATGATTAAAAAAAATATCATAGCCGATTTTGAAAATATCAAAAAAATATTAAATATAAATCTTTATTTTAAATATTTGATATGTAGCCACACCAAAATTTGTATTTTAACATTAATAGCAACTGAAAAATATATTATTTAGGTAAGAAAATCAGGTACTGAAAATTGTAATTAAATTGTAATTTATGCTAACGTGCAGTTAGCATAAATTACAATTTAATTACAATCTAGAGAATCTAAAATTAAACAAGTAAAAAATTCAATTATCTCTGAACTGTTTTAACAGAAGATGGAAAATCCGACACGGAGAACTAATGAAGCATTGGCATGGACAAAGGCTCATTTCAGAAGCTAACCAAAGTACTGAAAGACAGGAAAATCTTATTAGAAACAAAGAAAACAGTGCTGGATTGCTATGTGACATCTGTCCTTCTGTATGGAAGAGAATGCTGGACGATCTCATGAAAGATGAAGGTGAGGCTTGGGGCAGCAGAAATGTGGTTTTTCAGAAGGGTGCTTAGAATACCATGGACAGAGCACACGTGCAACGATGAGGTGCTGGAAAGGATGCAAACGAGAAGAAAACTGATAATAAATATCAGAAAGAGACAAGGTTCCTGGGACACGTATTCCACATTTCTCTCCCACATTCTTGAGATCATTCACCATTCGCTGCCAAATAAAAAAACATATCTAAACTTATTTATAAACGGAACTTTGTCTGTGTGTGTGTATCCGTTACCTATAGACTCCGAAACGGTTGAACCGATTTTCTTGAAAATTTCCACAGTTGTACTATAAGTGTCTGCGAGTGTTCTTAGCTAGGTTTTGTGTCAAGGTATCCCTAATAAATATCGAAAATCGATAATCGAAAAAATCACGTTATAGAAGGAGTGGTCCGATTTTAATCAAATTTGATACACTCATAGACAAAGACATAAGAAACGATATTCAGAAGTTTCAAGGTTGCACTTATAACAGTGCAGAAAATTGATAATATATATATATATATATATATATATAAGGCAAGGTATGTGTGTGTGTGTCTGTTTATCTGTCTGTATGTCCTTTATACTAATCCACAATGTTTATCCGATTCTCACCGAACTTTACACAAATATTCTTTAGGCTGAGTCTGAGCTCCAGGACCATGGATTAGTTTTAAAGCTTTCATTACACCCGAGCATCGCCGGGTTATACTGCTAGTATCACATAGGTCCAGTCTACTATTCTTTATTTTCAACGAAATCTTTCTGTCTCTCAATACTCTGCTTAGCTTTTGAAAGGCATTTTTGGCCATGTCAATGAGTTTTTGACTCACAGTGTCGCACTTCCTATCTTCAGTCAGAACATTTTCCAGTTACCCAATACAAGGGTCTAAATTTCTAAATGAGTTTCAAAGTTTCCTTTCTCACCAACCGATCGGTGAAAAAGTAAGGCTTCTTCTTTTTTTCCTGCATTTAAAAAAATTCATCATTCCTTATTTACAGACTAGCAGTATAGCCTGGCGTTGCTCGGGTGTAATAAAAGCTTTAAAACTAATCCATGGTCCTGGAGCTCAGGCTCTTTAAATGTTGGCACGAAAGACTAAAAAGGAATAGTTTTTTTTCCAGTAAAAGCAAAACCGTAGATTGAAAGAAAAATGAATGGATATAAGTCAAATTTGGATTTCCGGTATCGATGTCAAATATTTTTTCCGTGGAAAACTGAATTTTGAAGGCTAAATAAGTCCTCTAAGTAAATATTATCATGGCTGAGACTAAGAACTACACATATACCTACTTAGAGCAAAACCGAAACAAAAATTAAAATGAAAGGGTTGAAAATCTAATTTTGCATTATTCGGATTATTGTCCTCATCAGTGTTGTCATTTTCACGACGTTTTGGCCGTTGTACGCTCCCGCCTTCTTCAGATACTAGGAATTTTGAACCGAACCTTTTATAACAATCACTGGGATATATCATTCTCATTCCTTGTGTGAAGCCACTTCCAGTAGTCATGAGTTATCTCCCTTTAACCTTAATCTCTAAGTTGTTTGTTCACCACTGCTGTAGCCTGGTACTGGATACACAACTCTTTGTGTCAAGTCACTGGAACAAACCAACGTCAATATCCACAGGGCCATGTGTTCATATACTCCAGTGCTCGTAATAAAGATTTCGATCGAAATTAATATTAATTAACCGATAGCTAGGGGATAAGAGAGGAGATTACTTTATTTCCGAATTATACTTTCACCAAAGTGAATATAATGAAGCCGACTGGAATTAGAACTCGGTTCTCCAATTTACAATTGTTAATCGTTATCCATTACATCAGCCACATATACAAATTACAGAAGCTCGTATTCCAGAACTGGCCACCCATTTAAATACTGACCAGTTGCTTAACTTCAGGAATCGTACGAAACCGGCGATTGAACGTGATATCCTACCTGAAGAAATTGTATGATTTTGCTATATTGCGAGTAACGGGATCGGCGACTGATCTTCTTGAACGAAATTGGCTTGAAAAACTGCCAATTGATCTTTCAAATGCGTGTACCCAAATTAAGAAAAGCTGATATGAAGCGTGCATTCGACGATCTCGCTATATCAAGATTGAGTAAAGTACTTCCTCGATTTTCCGAACGTTCACTTATCCGGCAGCGAACTGAGGAGAAGATGATTTTCTAAGCGCAGCTTAGATGTGACACAAAGTCGAAAGTGTGAGGCACCTAGCGAGTATCGAACTCACCACGCAGTTGCAATTTTTATAGTGAGACAAGCTTGCTAAGTATGATTTTTAAATGATTTTTTAGCGTGGCTTAGATGTGGCACAAGGTCGAAAGTATGAGGCACCTAGTGAGGATCAAATTCACTACTCAGGTGTAATAGCTTTTCGCCTGCTAAACATTACACCACGTCGAATTTCCCAAATCATTTTAAGCGCATCTTAAATCTGGCACAAGGCTGAAAGTATAGGCCACTCAGTGAGGATCGAATTCACTACTCAATCGTAATAGGTTTTAGCAAGCTAAGCTTGCTAACTATTAGACGACGTCAAGATACCTAAAAGAGAGGAAATCAAAGAGGAGTTTAAATTCGAGAAAACCGGACTTGGAAAATTTGTTCCTCACGGGATATATTGAAAGAAAGGGCAGTGGAAAGCAGTACAAAAGCTACCTAACGAGCATTTATAAAAAAATATTTAGGAGGAATAGGATGATTTTGACCATTTCAGATGTGGTGCAAGGCCGAAAGTGTGGGGCACCTTGTGAGAATCTAACTCACTATTCAATTGTAATAGGTTCTAACGAAACAAGATTGCTAACCATTATACCACGTCGAGATCCCCAAAGTAATTTTAAGCACTGCTTAGATGTGGCACAAAGTTAAAAGTAACGCGCACCCAGTGAGGATCACACTCACTACTTGGAAATAAGACGTGTGTGCATTGATACTGTTGCCATATCTGGTCGGGTGCTATTGCTATTCATCTTGGGTTTTCCGTCGAAATCCAAAAGATGATCTGCAATATAATCGATCCCTATTTAGTAACTCGACGTCAGTCACATTCTCATAGACGGGATGTAGGTTCCCTCTGTCCTTTTCTACAAATATTTTAACGATTTTTGTTATAACGAGCTTAATGATGCCCCGTCTACACGAACTTACTCCAGCTACTAGACTGGCAATTAGGTATCATCCTTTACCGTAAGTTCTACACCCTCAGTTACTTTACTCGCACTTCCAGTCTGTAGAACACACTTTCGTACACTTGCTTCTTTGATAGTACTAGATTGCTTAGGGCGAAACGATTATAAAAAAAAAGATGTCTTCGAGGAATCCATGAGCAGTCTCTATTCCTCTGGGTTATAACTGATTTTAAATGATTACATAAAACGACTGATATAATTACACGTTCTATAACAAATCACGTTCTATAACGAAGAATGAGACGAGATCCTTATGACGATCACGGAAAACCGTACCTAATACTATCTATCTATCTATCTATCTATCTATCTATCTATCTATCTATCTCTTTCTCTCTCGCTCTCGCTCTCTCTCTCCCTCTCTCTCTCCCCCCCCCCTCTCTCTCTCTCTATATATATATATATATAGAGAGAGAGAGAGAGATATATAATCTCTAGACGCAGTTTATATATATATATATATATATATATATATATAATTTTTTTTGTTTAACATTATTATTTTTTATATATATATATATTACAAAATTATACGAAACTCGCATTTGCGGACATATTTGAATTTAAAAAAAAATAATAATGTTAAACATATATATATATATATATATATATATATATATATATATATAAACTGCGTCTAGAGATTATATGCAAGTTATGAATTGGTATAAAGCATTGCGTCTTTAATGTTAAAAGTCCTATTATGATGTTGTTTAGATTCTACTCAATATTATTAACTTAGATATATAGTGATAGAGAAAACTATTGTTTATGGTTGGAAAAAAATGACTAAGTTAACAATACAGACTAATTTGACTGTCAGTAGTTTACTTGCAACTATTTATTTTGATACTTTTACATTATTATAACTTGTAAAACTAATGTAAAAAATAATATTAAAAGATTTTAGAACAAATTCGTAAATTTCTAAAAAAATAAGAAAAAAAATTATTTTAAAAATAAAAGATATATTAACAAAAAATAATGAGAACATTCTAAAATCTATTGCACAAATGCTCCTTCCTTTTTAATAACTATTAGCAGCCTATTATCAACATCTGATTTTAGATTCGCAATTTTAGCGGCTGGTAAGTTGTTTGCAGCGAATTTAACTGCCTCTCAGAGGTCACACTTGCTGTTGAATTGCCTTCCATTAGAATAAATATCTCTTTTGAGGATGCTTCACAGGTTCTCAATGGGATTCAAACACAGCAATTTGAAGGCCAGTCCACAAGAGAATCTTCAACAAATCCATTTTCTTTCAACCAGGATTTAGTAAACTTTGATAAATGTCTTGGTGCGTTGTCTTGCATAAAGATCATAGATCTACGCTTGGCTAAAACTGGTTATCAAGCCATTCAAAGACATATTGCTCTAGAAAATCACAGTAACTTTTGGAATTCATTTTAACCCCGTCTTTCAATTTAAATGGACCCACGAGCTCATTACCAATAATCCCAGTACATATCATAATCCCACTGCCGCCCTGTTGGAGTTTAAAAATTTTTCTTAAGTCATGTTGCTTGCAAACCCATCATCGAGCCAATCGATCGGGCCCATCGAGGGTGATCATTGATTCGTCTGTAAAAAGCACTTTACTGAAATCAGTTTTCATATAATTTTTTTGCCCATTGAATTCTTTTTTTTCCTTACTTCTTTTTGTTAAAATGGGTTTCTTTATTAAATTTTTTACATCCACAAATTTCCTTAATGCTTTACACCGTGTTTTCCTTGACACCATAGGAGATCCGGCAGCCTCAAATACGTACGCACTTGACGCATTTGGGTTTCTTATTAATTCTTTTCAAATATGTGTTAGATCTCGCTTTGTTAAATTCCTGAATTCAGCCTGATACTTTTTTTCTTTGGTTGAATTCTCCTTTGACATATTTTCTTGATTGCTCGATGATCCCTTTTCAAATCCTTAGAAATTTGAAGCGAAGACTTCCCTTTGCTAATTTCTTTGATTATATAGTTCTTTTCATTCATTGTTAGTTCTTTTTTACGAGCCATAATACTAAATTCTAGTCCTTGCAAATGAGCTCTTGACACTGCAAATTGCTATAATTACACAAAAGATACTATATATCAATCTGAAATTGAAAATTGGGACCTAATTGCTTTCATGCTTACTCGCTATATATAATAGTATAAATTATTTCATTGGATAACACATATCTATGAATTTTACATAAAATATTTAACAACTCTTTTTCATATAATCTCTAGATGCAGTTTATATATATATATATATATATATATATATATATACTACCAGTTTACTCTTTAACAGTCAGTCAATTAAATGCTATACGTGATATACGCTTGGGCGATCATGTCTCCTTGGAGACATGACTGACTGGGCAGAAGATTATCCCGCAGTAGGTTGCCATTGCTTTCTGCGATAGACTGGTTGCCGACCAATGCTATAGAACCCTATCTGTCCTGTTATTTAACCCATAACTGGAAGGAAGAGACGGATTAATACCTTTCCCAAGGGTATTTGCGCGTAAGTGAATGCAACTGGAATTTGAACTCGGCTCCCCGATTTCTCGTTTCGAGCCGATATCCTCTGCACCACACCTGATTTTATTTTTTTGCAATAATTATGTCGTCAATTATTGAAGAATATATATATATATATATATATATATACATTTAAAAATCAGTTATTTCCGCTAACTTGGTTTCAACCTTTCAGCATCTTCAGCCGATTTTTAATAACGGATTTTCCAACGTTTTCAAACGTACAACAAGGATTTTACGAAGGTGTGAGCGGAAATTTTAAACAACCGAAATTTCAAAATTGGGATGCAGTTACTTAATGGTTTTAAACATTTTCATCCAGGTTTGTATGAAGTTAAGTTGTATTTTTTGGTGTGATTTCATCTGGACATTATTTCTGATCTTCCATTTAGTAGTTTTTGTTCTGGAAACAATATTACTTAATTGAATATTTCTTTTTGGCACAATTTGCAGAAGTCACTACCGTTATAAGGTTTGACTTTTTTTTTATACTCCATGTTATATCAGTGTCTTTTCCATTTCTTTTTGTTTTCATTTCCACGCGTGTTTAGCTAGTTTGGTACAATATTTAAGGTTTTCCAGTTTCAATGAAGATTTGTGATTATTCCATCTGTTTTTAAAAGTACCTTTTGTAGAGCACAAATATATTTTCTGTGTCCGTCTGTATCATGTACTTCTGCTTTGTAAGTAACCACTTCTGTTTTACAAAGTCTGTCAAGTGGACATTTGCTTTTGTCCCTACAATTAAATTCATTAGAAATATTTTGCTCGTTATTTTTAAGTTTCTGGTGTTTTGTTTTAAAGCAATTTTCTAATTTACTAGTACAGCTATAACATAATTTAATTGAATATTTTATTTAATTCTGAAACTTTTGGGAAGTTTTTATTAATTAGTTAAAAAAATATTTGCATTATTTTTTATTTTACTTCTAAGTTAAACAGTGGGTTCAACCAAATAGTGTTTCGATTTCTAGTTTTTTTTTTTCATTTGTTTGTTTACCTGAGGTTTGTATTGTAATTTACCTTTTTTTTTCTTTTTTTTTTTTAATCGTAACACCCCAAGCAAGGCGGTGACGCCACTGATGCGCATGAGGCTACTTAAGAGTAGAATGATAGGAAAAAAGGAACAAAAAAAAAAGAGAAAAGAAAAGATGTGAAAGAAGATTGGGGGAAAAATGAAAAGAAAGCCGGGAATCACATCCTAAACAGGAAACAAGGAATGAGCCTCTTCACCTGTTCAATAGACGTGGGTGGAGTGTGAACCGGGCGATAGTTTAGTCTATCTACTCCAATTGAAAAAAAAAAGAGAAAAGAAAAGAAGTGAAAGAAGATTGGGGGAAAAAAAGAAAAGAAGGCTGGTAACCACATCCTAAACAGGAAACAAGGGATGAGCCTCTTCACCTGTTCAATAGACGTGGGTTGAGTGTGAACCGGGCGATAGTTTAGTCTATCTACTCCAATTGAGAACAAAAAAAAAGAGAAAAGAAAAGAAGTGAACGAAGATTGGGGGAAAAATGAAAAGAAAGCCGGGAATCACATCCTAAACAGGAAACAAGGGATGAGCCTCTTCACCTGTTCAATAGACGTGGGTGGAGTGTGAACCGGGCGATAGTTTAGTCTATCTACTCCAATTGAAAAAAAAAAGAGAAAAGAAAAGAAGTGAAAGAAGATTGAGGGATAAAAAAGAAAAGAAGGCTGGTAACCACATCCTAAACAGGAAACAAAGGATGAGCCTCTTCACCTGTTCAATAGACGTGGGTGGAGTGTGAACCGGGCGATAGTTTAGTCTATCTACTCCAATTGAGAACAAAAAAAAAAGAAAAAAAAAAGAAAAGAAAAGAAGTGAAAGAAGATTGGGGGAAAAATGAAAAGAAAGCCGGGAATCGCATCCTAAACAGGAAACAAGGGATGAGCCTCTTCACCTGTTCAATAGACGTGGGTGGAGTGTGAACCGGGCGATAGTTTAGTCTATCTACTCCAATTGAGAACAAAAAAAAAAGAGAAAAGAAAAGAAGTGAAAGAAGATTGGGGAAAAAAAGAAAAGAAAGAAAGGAACCACATCCTAAACAATAAACAAGGGATGAGCCTCTTCACCTGTTCAATAGACGTGGGTGGAGTGTGAACCGGGCGATAGTTAAGTCTATCTACTCCAATTGAGAACACAAAAAGGAGAAAAGACAAAAGTGAAAGAAGATTGGTGGGGGGAGAAAAGCAGGGAACCACATCCAAAACAGCGTAAGAAATAAATATGAAGGACAAATTGGAAAAGGGTACTCAAAATGGGATTCACTATATGAAGCGATGGCGACCTTAGCGAACAACATAGCCCCAAAGGAAATCAGACGCAGAAGAAAAAACGAGTGGATGACCGAAGAGATCCTCCATATAATGCAAAGGAGACAAAAAATAACGACAAGACACGGAGCAGAGTACAAGAAACTTCACAGGGAGATAAGGAACAAGTGCAGACAAGTCAAAGAGGAATGGCTCAACAACAAATGCGCAGAAGTAGAGAGACTGAGCAGGAACAACAAAGCAGAGATGCATAAAGAGATAAGAAAACTGACAGGACAAAAAACCTGCTCCTCAACAGGATTCATAAAATCCAAGGAAGGAACAATCATATTAGAGAAAGAGGAAATACTCCAGCGATGGGAAGAATATATAAAGGATCTCTTTTGCGACAAGAGAGAACAACAGAGAATACACAAGGAGATGGATGGACCGGAAATACTAAAATCCGAAGTGGAAGCTGCAATGGCCAAAATGAACAGAAACAAAGCACCTGGTTCAGACGGCATAGTGATAGAGCTGCTGACAGCCTTAGAAGAATATTTCCAGTCATAGAAAATCTTTGAAAATTTAAATGCAATATCAATCGTTATATTTTCTTTACTTAATTTTTCTTCATTTATTGTCTTCTCTATTTCTTAATATTTTTTTTTTTTGCATTTTTCCACGCTCAGTATTCCCTTTCATCTTAGTGACTATGTTGTATCGTTTAGCTAGAAATGATTTATAAACATGTTTCAATATTTACTATTAAAATTCCGTTGGCAATTATATTAACATAAGTCAGTCAGTTAAGTGCCACACGTAATACACGATTTGGGCGATCATGTCTCGAAAGTGACATGACTGACTGGGCAGTCGTATTTAGAATAAAAACATCTCTGGCTGAGCACATGCTATGCAGCTAAGGAAAGTATCGAAGATGTCAGTCAGTCAGTTAAGTGCCATACGTGATACACGATTTGGGCGATCATGTCTCGAAAGTGACATGACTGACTGGGCAGTCGTATTTAGAATAAACACATCTCTGGCTGAGCACATGCTATGCAGCTAAGGAAAGCATCGAAGATGTCAGTCAGTCAGTTAAGTGCAATACGTGATACACGATTTGGGCGATCATGTCTCGAAAGTGACATGACTGACTGGGCAGTCGTATTTAGAATAAAAACATCTCTGGCTGAGCACATGCTATGCAGCTAAGGAAAGCATCGAAGATGTCAGTCAGTCAGTTAAGTGCAATACGTGATACACGATTTGGGCGATCATGTCTCGAAAGTGACATGACTGACTGGGCAGTCGTATTTAGAATAAAAACATCTCTGGCTGAGCACATGCTATGCAGCTAAGGAAAGCATCGAAGATGTCAGTCAGTCAGTTAAGTGCAATACGTGATACACGATTTGGGCGATCATGTCTCGAAAGTGACATGACTGACTGGGCAGTCGTATTTAGAATAAAAACATCTCTGGCTGAGGACATGCTATGCAGCTAAGGAAAGCATCGAAGATGTCAGTCAGTCAGTTAAGTGCCATACGTGATACACGATTTGGGCGATCATGTCTCGAAAGTGACATGACTGACTGGGCAGTCGTATTTAGAATAAAAACATCTCTGGCTGAGGACATGCTATGCAGCTAAGGAAAGTATCGAAGATGTCAGTCAGTCAGTTAAGTGCCATACGTGATACACGGGTGAGTGATTGGAAAATGTCTGACTGAGCAGAAGATCTTTCCGCAGTAGGTTGCCATTACTTTCTGCGGTGGACTAGTTGCCAACATAGCCAACAGAATCTAATCTATCCTGCTATTTAATCCATAGGTGGAGAGAGAAGCGACATATTAGTACTTTGCGAAGGGTATTTGCGCGAAAGTGAATGTAAGGAATTCAACTGGAATTCAAACTCAGCTCTCCGATTTCTTGTTCCGAGCTGATATCCACTGCACCACAACACACATCCAATATGCATACAGAATCCGAAAAAAAAAAAAGAATCCACACTTCAGAAAAAGAAAACCTTAACGTTCGTAGATTTATCGGCATTACTATTACGACTGTAGTATCAATAAGTTCTAAAAGATGTTTATCGCAAAATACTATCTACATCCAGTCAGTTAAGTACCATAAGTGATACACGCTTTGGGGGATTATGCCTCGAAAGAGACATGACTGACTTCGTAGAAGGTTATCCCGCAGTAGGTTGCCATTACTTTTGCAGTATACTGGTTGCCAGCCAAGTCTATAGAACCCAATCTGTCCTATTATTTTATTCATAACTGGAGGAAATAAACGGATTAATACCTTTCCCAAGAGTATTTGCGCGTAAATGAATGCAAGAAAAAGAAAACCTTAACTTTCATAGATTTATTGGCATTAATATCACAGCTGTAGTTTCAATAAGTTCTAAAAGATGTTTATCGCAAAATACTATCTACATCCAGTCAGTTAAGTGGCATAAGTGATATACGCTTTGGGCGATCATGTCTGGAAAGTGACATGACTGACTGGGCAGAAGATTATCCTGCAGTAGGTTGTCCATGCTTTCTGCGGTAGACTGGTTGCCAGCCCAGGATATAGAACCCAATCTACCCTATTATTTGACCTATAACTGGAGGGTAGAGGCGTATTTGTGCGTAAGTGAATGCAATGGATTCAACTGAAATTCGAACTAGACACCTCGATTTGTTGTTCCATGTCGATATCCTCTGCACCACAACGCACACCCTATCTACATTCAAGTTCTAACGAAATTGAAAATACTTGTGCAGCATTTCCGCTGGACACTTTGATCAACGTTACCCAAGCAGTATTTCGCGTGCTAATAAATGTCTGGAAGGTAAAGGCCACGATTTTGAGTACCTCTTGTGAATGTCGAGTTCAAAGGTAACTTGTTTTAATCTTGTGATGTCAGAATAAATTCAGTATTACTATATCTACACACATTATACTTCCCCTGAAGTCTGTATATATATTTCTGACATACTCTGAATATAACGTGTTATTTTAATATGGAAATATTTTGTTGTTATTTTTTTATACTAGTTTATCACACATAAAAGGACGCACTTGATAGAAAATTAATAAAACGCTTCTGAAATATTAAATAAATAATTTATTTAGTCGAAATATGCACCATGTTGACGAAGGACTTTTCTCTAACTTACCTCTAAACCCATGTTCACATCTATAAAAAAAATCTCATTTTTTTTATAATCGACTCACCCAAACTAAAGTTGTACATTCGCTGGTGTGAAGAGGGTTATATCATAGAAAAGTGAAGAGAAAGAAGAAAAGGCCACAGTAGGCGTCGGTGAATGGCTAAGAGAAGAAGGAGTACATTAGTGTGAAGAGAGCTACATGAGAGGAAAGTGTAACGGAGGGAACGGATAGGAGTCAAGAAGATAAGAGATGACGGTTGACGTTGCATTTAAACTCTTAGAGATTGTATCTATCAGGGAAACAAGAATACGGAAGGGAGTTTCACACTCGGGAAGTGCGAGAAAGATGCTGAGAGTAGAGATTGTAGTTACACTTTACTGTTTTCACAGTGAAAGGGTGGGACCATTTTGTCTAGTCAGTCAGTTAAGCGCCATACGTGATACACGCTTTGGTGGATTATGTCTCGAAAGAGACATGACTGACTGCGTAGAAGGTTATCCCGCAGTAGGTTGCCATTACTTTTGCAGTAGACTGGTTGCCAGCCAAGTCTATAGAACCCAATCTGTCGTATTATTTTATTCATAACTGGAGGAAATAAACGGATTAATACCTTTCCCAAGAGTATTTGCGCGTAAGTGAATGCAAGAAAAAGAAAACCTTACCTTTCATAGATTTATTGGCATTAATATCACAGCTGTAGTATCAATAAGTTCTAAAAGATGTTTATCGCAAAATACTATCTACATCCAGTCAGTTAAGTGCCATAAGTGATATACGCTTTGGGCGATCATGTCTGGAAATTGACATGACTGACTGGGCAGAAGATTATCCTGCAGTATGTTGTCCATGCTTTCTGCGGTAGACTGGTTGCCAGCCCAGTATATAGAACCCAATCTACCCTATTATTTGACCTATAACTGGAGGGTAGAGACGTATTTGTGCGTAAGTGAATGCAATGGATTCAACTGAAATTTGAACTAGGCACCCCGATTTGTTGTCCCAAGTCGATATCCGCTGCACCACAAGGCACACCCTATCTACATTACAGGTTCTTAAAACGAAATTGAAAATGCTTGTGCAGCGTTTCCGCTGGACACTTTGATCAACGTTACCCAAGCAGTATTCCGATACGATTTGATAGAAAATTAATAAAATAATAATAATGAGTAGTTCGAGTAAATTCATGCGGGGGGGGGGGGGCAAGAAGACATCTAAAAAAATCTTCAAATGCATCGATTACTTCTTCTATATTGGAGAATCTTTTATTAAGTATAAAAAGTAGAAGACATCAGATGAATATGAAGGATGGGGTAAAATTTCATAATTCACGATATAGAGCTTTTGAGCAGTAGACAGAGAAGCGGGTGGCTGTGCGTTGTCGTGCGGCAAAATTGAGTCATCTCTATTCACAAGTTTAAGACGTTGCTTTTTCGTGTCTTCTCCTCGCGCCGTGTCTCTTCAGGACGTAGGCGATCGTGGACTTCTACTTGGCTCTGTCCCTTATCATTCTCAATACTTTTCCTCTTAGTATCTCTCCGTAACCCCGCTCCACCATCCACTTGCTAAAACTAAATCGCGCTGCTTTCCCCTGTTTCGCTTTTCCGCCATCCGTCCCGTGAGTATTAAATTCTCCATGCCCTCCTTCCTTAGTACGTGTCCCAGGAACCTCATCTGTCTCTTCCTGATGTTAAGTATGAGTATCTTCTCCAACACCAAATTTTTATTCACGTGTTTTGTCCATGGTATTCTAAGCATCCTTCTGTAAAACCACATTTCTTTTGCTTCAAGCCTCCCCTTCATCTTTGAAGAGATTGTCCAGCATTCACCTCTGTGCAGAAGGAAAGATATCACATAGCAATCCAGCACTCTTTTCGATGAGATTTTTCTGTCTTTGAGTATTCTGGTTAGCTTTTTAATTTTTTTTTTTTAATCATTTAACCCCGAGCAAGGCGGAAATGCCTCTGATGCGCGGGGGTTTACATAACTGTAAAAAGATTAATTAGAAAAGACTGAGGTGTACAAACTAGTTAGAAAGGAGCAATAGAAAGCTGAGAATGCAGGTGCGATGACAGATACATAGGTGGAGAGAAAGGGAGGATACACGGGGGTTGGGAGAGAGCTAGAGAACAGTGGTTTATAGATGAGTATTGACATTGCATTTAAACTTCTGGAGGTTGTAGCAATCAGGAAAGCAAGAATATGGGAGCGAATTCCACAGGCAGGAAGTGCGAGAGAAGAAGCTGTAGGAGTAGAATTGTCGTCTGCATTTGGCTAACCTAACTGTGAATGGGTGGGACCCAGTTGCCAGTTTGGTTGCACGAGGAAACACCTGTTGAGGAGCCACCAGTGACTTAAGTTCTTCCGAGCAGAAGCCATGAAAGTATTTATAGAACAGACAAAGGGAGGCCACATTTCGATGGTGGGGAAGTGGCTGCAGTCGAGCCGCCAAGTCAGTACCTATCACATTACAGACTCTCCTTTGGAGCCTGTCGAGAACACTGAGGAGAACGGTAGGAGCGCCTGACCATAAATGGCAGCAGTCCTTCGTGCACGGACAGATGGTTGACTTGTATATATGCAGGATGGATTCAGGCGGAAAAAACATCCTGGATCGACATAGTGACCCAACCTTCTTAGCAGTAGTTTTAGCTCTGGATTCGATATAGTGGTTTCATTTGAGGTCTGAGGAGAGGGTAAGGCCAAAGAGGCGCAGTGTATTGCTCCCAGGGAGAATCGCTTGGTCCATGATTATGGGAGACAGGAGAGGTTGCCTGTGATGATTGACAGACAACAGCTTGGTCTTAGACGCACTGAAGTTGACAAGCCACTTCTTGCCCCAATTCACCACAGAGTGTAGATCCAGTTCAAGGCGAGATTATGTCTATCCGCCACGACAGGTTTCTTACTGGTACGGGAGTATATTGTGGTGTCACCTGCGTAGATGCCTACGTGGCCCTTGATCTCATCTGGGAGGTCGTTGACGAATATATGGAAGAGCGTCGGGCTCAGGATAGAGCCCTGTGGGACACCAGCATTCGTGCTGTAGGATGAAGAGGCATGCCCATTCAAAACGACCTTCATTTTGCGGTTATTTAAAAATGATTGGATTAGGTCAAGTCAAGTAATACCGTAACCCCGTAGCTTGCATAGAAGGCCAGAGTACCAAACCCTGTCAAAAGCCTTGGAGATGTCCAGAGCAACCACGCGAGCCTCCTCAGACTCATATGCCAATGGGTCCTCGGATGTCAACAGTGCACTTTCTTTTCTCTGTCAGAACAATTCCCAGGTATTTAAATTTCTTTTGTTTTTATTTCAGTTTCTCCGACCTGCAGTTGGCATTTTGGGGTTTTTCTTTTCGCTGATGAACATACATTCAGTTTTCTTGAAGTTTATGCTTAGTCCTTTCTTTTCCGCTACTTCTGATACCTTCTGCAGAAGGCCCTACATCTTCTTTTCCGTGTCTGGTATCTGTGGTCACCAATGACGAATCCTAACAAGGATTTCATTTCTCTCAGAACTGTTTCACTGTATAATTTGAATAAATCCGGTGAGGAAATACATCCATGTCTTCCTCCCCTTTTTGTTTTTGCATACGTGCTGAATTCAATTTTCCGTGCATACACTCAATTTCTCCACAAAAATGTTTGCTGTTCTTGCTTTCCCTTGAGCTAAGAATGAATAATGAATAATCCCTTTAAAAGACTACTATACAGTAATCATTAATTTTTTAGGCTGCAGCAGAGGTTTTTTTTGGTACTGTTTGGGTGATTCACTTGCATCTAACCACTGATCTATTAACACATTGCTGCTGTCAAAGAGTTTCAATTTCTTATTACATGTAATAATTCAACGCCAAAATTGTTTTTTTGCTCAGTTTGTATTAACGATTTAAAATTACTCAATATAGTTTCATTGTAATCATTTTCATTAATCTTTTGAGTAACAATACGTTCCAAAGAAAAATTATCTGGTGTGAGAAAAAGTTTGGATTTCATCATTATTTTTTTATTTATTAGCAGTATAGCCCGGCGTTGCTCGGGTGTAATGAAAGCTTTAAAACTAATCCCTGGTCCTGGAACTCAGACTCTTTGCCCTTGGCACGAAAGACTAAAAAGCAATAGTTGTTTCGAGTTAAAGCGAAACCGTAGACTGAAAGAAAAATGAGTGGATGTAAGTCAAATTTTGATTTTCTGGTATCGATATCAAATAAGTTTTTTTCGTCGTAAACTGAATTTTGAAGGCTAAATAAGTCCTCTGAGTAAATGGTATCATGGCTGAGACTAAGTACTACAATTATATCTACTTAGAGCCAAACCCGAAGCAAAAACTAAAATAAAAGGGCTGAAAAAAATACAGACATACAGATAGATAAACACACACAGAAACATCTTGCCTTTTACATATATATATATATATATATATATATATATATAGATATAGATATATATAGATATATATATATATATATTATCGATTTTCTGCACTATTGTAAGAACTGCAACCTTGAAGCTTCTGAATATCGTTTCTTATGTCTTTGTCTATGAGTGTATTAAAATCGGACCACTCCTTCTATAACCCGATTTTTTCGATTATCGATTATCGATATTTATCGGGGGTACCTCGACACAAACCTAGCTAACAACACTCGCAGACGCTTATAATACAACTGTGCAAATTTTCAAGAAAATCGGTTCAGCCGTTTCGGAATCTATAGGTAACGGTTACACACACACACAGACACAAACACACACAGAGACAAAGTTCCATTTATAAATTAGATTATGGCGGTTACTTCGTTAGACAATCAGATCAACAACCAACTAAAAAAACAATGCTTAATTTCATGTCTGACAACATAATATGTAAATGCATTGCATGTTATTCTCTTATAGAAATGTTTTTCAAATACAAAACAAAAATATTGTTAAACCCTTACAAATATTTTTTTTTATATTTAATTTGTTTTTTTATATACTATATTAATAAGAAAAATGGGCTTCGATTAAAAAAAAAACGCGAAGCCACCGATTGATACTTTTCTTGTCATTGTGAGATATGACGGAAAAGAGACCATTATGCCAAATGGATTTCACCGAAGAAGGTTAGGAGAGGGGGGGCAAACGATGACGTTACAGAAATTAAATTCTTTGAATTCACGCAAAGAGCCCCTGTGAGGAAAGATAGATGCAAGAGGAATTTCAATGGAGACTGAGAAATCAGCATGTATGCACGCATGCATTTGTTTCAATGCATCTCCCCAATGGATGGCTTGTAGAGGCCGGCTTAGCAAAGGCCGTCGATGGCCCGACAGGTTCTTTCCTCAAAGGCAGTTATGGTGCTGTCATATTTTAATTGAATTAAACTCAGAAGATCACCATCCTCCCACATTTCTTCTACGACCGTTTCTGTTACCGAATGTAGCTGCTTTTTACTTTTATCCCTTCTTCTTCTTCGTCTTTTTTTCTCGTTTACTTCTTCATTTTCTTTTGTTTCTTCTTCTTTTTCTTTTTCTTCTTCTTTCTTTTGCTTCTCATTTTTATCTGCTATTTCTTCTTTTTTCTTCTTCTTTTTCTTTTCGTTTCCTTTTTCTTATTTTTCTTTTTCCTTCTACTTTTTCTTCTTTTTTCTTCAACTTTTTCTTCTTTACTTTTTCTTCTTTTTTCTTCTTTTTCTTTTTTCTTTTTTCTTTTTATTCTTTTTTCTTCTGTTTCTTATTCCTCTTCTTTTTCGTTTTTCTTCTTCTTTTTCTTCGTCTTCTTTTTTCTTATTGTTCTTTTTTGTTCTTTTTCTTATTCTATTTCTTCCTTTTTCTTTTTCTTCTTTTTGTACATCTTTTTTTCTTTTTCTTGTTCTTTTTCTTCTTTCATCTTCAGCTTTTTTCTTTCTCTTTTTCTTCTTTTTTTTCTACATCTTTTTCTTCTTTTTTCTTCTTTTTTCATCCTCTTCTTCTTCTTCTTCTTTTCTTCTTAATCATCATATCACTAGTTTTATTCATTATCTTACTCTTTACATAACTCCTTCTTCTTTTTCATGTCTTTCTTATTCTTATTGCCGTACTCATTCCACCTTGAAATCTCTTTAACAGATGAAGTTTTCTCCTTCCTTTCTTTATCTTCCTTTTCGATTTCTTCTTGCTCTTAAAGATTACGAATCAGGAATATGAATAAAGAAGAGGAATAAAAAGAAAAAATAATCTCACGAAAAAAAGAAAAAAGAGGAGGAGGAGAAAGAAAAGGTGAAGAAAGAGGCAGAAATATGAATAAAACGGAATTAAAAAATATACCTCCTCATCCTTCTTCTTCGTCTTCTTTTTCTTCTACTTCTTCATTATAAATTATTTTTCAATCTTCTTCTTGATTCACATTTCTTATTCATCATATCTGACTGTAGCATGTGTTCCCTCTTTCACTTACTTTGCTTTCATTTCAATCTTCCCCCTCATCCTTCGTTTGCTTTTCCTTCTTTTCTTTTTTCTTCTTCTACTCCATGTTTTTTTTTTCATTTCCCTTCTTTGCTAAAGTTTCTGATTTATAATCTTTAACTGTAGCATTTCATGCCTCTATCCTCCGATACATTCCATTCTATAGTTCTCCTCATCATTATTATTATTATTATTATTATTATTATTATTATTATTATTATTATTATTATTAATTATGCTTTCCTTTCATTCTTCTTCTTTATTTACATTTCTGAAATAATCTAACGGAAGCATTTACTACCTCTTTCTCTACCTTTTCCTTCCCTTCTATTCCCTTATCCTTCTTTATTTCTTCTTGTTCTTCTTCTTCACGTAAAATCATTTTCATTTTTCTTTCTATTTTTTATTCATATTCCTGTTACATAATATTTGACTGCAGCACTTGCTGCCTCTTTCTCCTTCTTTGCGTTCCCTTTTATCTTCTTCATTATCCGTCTTCTTCTTCTTCTTCTTCTTCTTCTTCACGTAAAATCATTTTCATTTTTCTTCCTATTTTTTATTCATATTCCTGTTACATAATATTTGACTGCAGCACTTGCTGCCTCTTTTTCCTTCTTTGCGTTCCTTTTATCTACTTCATTATCCGTCTTCTTCTTCTTCTTCTTCTTCTTCTTCTTCTTCTTCTTCTTCACGTAAAATTATTTTCTTTTTCTTCCTATTTTTTATTCATATTCCTGTTTCATAATATTTGACTGTAGCACTTGCTGCCTCTTTCACCTTCTTCTTCTTCTTCTTCTTCTTCTTCTCTTTTTTTCTTCTTCTTCTGCACGTAAAACTATTTTCCTTTTCCTTCCTATATTTCATTCATATTCCTGTTTCATAATATTTGACAGTAGCACATGTTGCCTCTTTCTCGTTCTTTACGTTAACTTTTATCATCTTCATCATCCTTCTTCTTCTTCTTTTTCTTTTTCACGTAAAATTATTTTCCTTTGCATTCCCATTTTTTATTCACATTCCTCTTTCATAATCTTTAACTGTAGCACTTGCTGTTTTTTCTTCTTCTTTGCATTCCCTTTTATCTTCTTCATTATCCATCTTGTTCTTCTTCTCCTTCTTCTTTACGTAACATTATTTTCCTTTTCATTTTTATTATACCTGTGTTACAATTGCTATTCTTATTAATTTTGTTCTTGCTTCAGGTTCTGTTTTCTCTCATCTTATCGGTTTTGTTTCTCTCTTCACTCTCTTTGTCTATTTCGCCTTCTTTGCATCTTTCCCCGCTATCTCCTTTCCCTCCTCGCCTCTCTGCACCAATCATACTTAATGTATTCTGGTCACATGATTACCACCCACTCCTTCTTCTCTTTTTATACTACCCAACATATAACGCCGACATTACCGCTGATTTTATCCCCCACTTCCAATTCACCCGATAGCTTATTCTGACCACTTGCCCTCTGGCCAAAGCAAACATTGAACGAAAAACAAACCTCTTGCCAATGCATTTAAATCTATAGCCGAACCAGGAGGATATCGAACTGGCCATTCGCCAGAATCATTGACCACTCGCTTGACCCAGCGAGTTTCCAATACTATTTGACAGTGGATCAACATTTTCGATGTTAGGACACGTACCATCTCTTTTTAGTTGTTTTTTTATTTAGTTCCTCGTCTTAGGCTTCAAGGATGATCAGATATACGTGAAAAAGGACGGAATTATTCGTTTCGGAATTATGTCTGACTGAAAAAATCCCTTAAATAAGAATACATTTTCGATTATGAAAGAATAAAAACACTTTTTATTCACTACGCAAAACAACAAAAAATATTGGTATACAAAACTATTCTTTTTAAAGGAAAATGACGTCACAGAGCAGAAGTAATAAAATGTGGGAAAGTATTACTCGACATATAACAAACCTGTTGTTTATTAACTCCTTATTTGTAGCGATGTGCGTTGTGGTGCATTAGTTATCGGCTAGGAACGCCGAAATCGGAGAGCCGAGTTCGAATTCCAGCTGAATTCATTGCCTTTCACTTACGCGCAAATACCCTTGGAAAAGGTATTAATCCGTCTCTTCATTCCAGTTATGGGTTAAATAACAGGACAGATTGGGTTCTATAGCCTTGGTCGGCAACCAGTCTACTACAGAAAGCAATGGCAACCTACTGAGGGATAATCGTCTGCCCAGTTAGTCATGTCTCTTTCGAGACATAATCGCCCAAGCGTGTATCATGTATGGCACTTAACTAACTGATTTGTGGTGAGGGCGTAGATTTAAACAAAAATGGACAGGTTTATGTCGCATTACAGCAATCGTTTTTTCGCAGGCTACAATTGCTTACCAATATTTTTTAATCAATTCCCCCAAGCAAGGCGATGATTCCCCCAAGATACAAAGGGACACTGGAAGTAAAAAAGAATAAAAAAAGCTTTAGAAGGAATCCGAAACCCAATCTTAAACAGCAATAAAACTTTACCCTTTTTCAAAGAAACGGGGAGGAGTGAGGATTAGACGATAACCTACCCTATCTATGACTATTCAATGTCTTGATTTCATTTTTTAAGGTACGCGTTCCAGAAGATGAGCAAAATACTAACACACAGGAAAATCTCAATAGAAACGAAGAAAAGAGTGCTAAACTGCTACGTGATGTCAGTTCTTCAATACAGCTGTGAATGCTGGACAATATCATCGAAAATGAGGACAAAACTGTAAGCGGCCGAAATGTGGTTCTACAGAAGGATGCTACGAATATCGTGGACTGAGCATACAAGCAACGACGAGGTGTTAGAAAGAATGGCAACAAAAAGGAAATTGATGCTGAGCATCAGGAAGAAACAACTGAAGTTCCTGGGACATGCAATGAGGAAGGAGAGCATGGAGAACCTGATACTGATTGGTGAGATAGAAGGAAGGAGAGACAGAGGAAGGCAGCGGATAACATATTTGCAGGGTCTGATCAGGTGGATGACGGAACGGGGGTTGCCAGGAGCAACAGGAGCAAACATACTAAGAGCCACAAGGGATAGGGAGACGTGGATATCCATGATCGCGTACGTCCTGAAGTGACAGGGCACATAGAAGAAGAAGGAGATCTGTTTTTGCCGGGATCTTTTTACCGATTAAAATTTTTCTTTACACAGATTTTTCAAAACCAATATGAGACGGACGCACTTAAACGGCGTGAATTTTCACTTGATGTTTCAGTGGAGTAATCGATGATTTAAATTTTTCTAACGATGATTCATTCATTCAGTCAGTTAAGTGCCATACCTGATACACGCTTGGGCGATCATGTCTCGAAAGAGACATGACTGACTGGGTAGAAGATTATCCCGCAGTAGGTTGCCATTGCTTTCTGCGGTAGACTGGTTGCCGACCAAGGTTATAGAACCCAACCTGTCCTATTATTTAACCCATAACTGGAAGGAAGAGACGGATTAAGGGTACTTCCCAAGGGTATTTGCGCGTAAGTGAATGCAATGAATTCAGCTGGAATTCGAACTCGGCTCCCCGATTTCTCGTTCCAAGCGAATATCCAATGCACCACAATGAGTCTAAAAGGAAGAGACATGATCACCGAAGCGTGTATCACGTATGGCATTTAATTGACTGACTGTTAAAGAGCAAACTGGTTGTATATATATATATATATATATATTCTTCAATAATTGACGACATAATTATTGCAAAAAAATAAAATCAGGTGTGATGCAGTGGATATCGGCTCGAAACGAGAAATCGGGGAGCCGAGTTCAAATTCCAGTTGAATTCATTGCATTCACGTACACGCAAATACCCTTGGGAAAGGTATTAATCCGTCTCTTCCTTCCAGTTATGGGTTAAATAACAGGAGAGATTGGGTTCTATAGCCTTGGTCCGCAACCAGTCTACTGCGGAAAGCAATGGCGGCCTACTGCGGGATAATCTTCTGCCCAGTCAGTCATGTCGCTTTCGAGACATGATCGCCTAAGCGTGTATCACGTATGGCACTTAACTGACTGACTAAATATAATAGTTGGAAACATAATTAAAACTTCTACTGGGCATAAAGTGGGGGATCGGTTTTCTGTTGTTATGAAGTAATAAACTGATCCCCCTCTAATTACTACTTAATAATATAATACATATGTTTTCCCTTTAGTTATGAGTCAAATAACAGGATATATTGGGTTCTATAGCCTTGGTCGGCAACCAGTCTACCGCAGAAAGCAATGGCGACCTACTGCGGGATAATCTTCTGCCCAATGCACCACAATGAGTCTAAATTAGTAAATGGCAACGCAAAGATTAATGAGGTATCTGCTTACACAAATTCACAGGGTTGCATCTTTTTGCATGCAAATATAGATGCAAGAACAAATAAAGGTGCTACATGTGCATTCGCAGTTATGAATGAGAAAGAGGTTAAACATGATAAAAATTTGGTCATTGAAGAATCAGTATGTTATAAGAAGCATACCTAAAAAAGCATCATGCTTTAATTAGTACCATGCTTTAAAGAGTATAATATATAAAAAAAATCATACTTTAAAGCTTTAAGA
This sequence comes from Ascarosepion bandense, assembly GCA_037127315.1. Lineage (NCBI taxonomy): Eukaryota > Metazoa > Mollusca > Cephalopoda > Sepiida > Sepiidae > Ascarosepion > Ascarosepion bandense. Next base: position 4,870,287 of record JBBBDQ010001353.1, read on the forward strand.
AGTATCATGCTGTTAAGGTGCATTTAAGAATTATCATGCTTTAATGAGTGTCATGTTTAAAAAGTATCGTACTTTAAAGAGAAATGAAACTTTAACGACTATCATGCTTTTAACGACTAACATAGTTTAAGAATTATCAAGCTTTAATGAGTATTGTTTTAAAGAGCATCGTACTTTAAAGAGAAATGAAGATTCCACGTGTATCATGCTTTTAAGTTGCATCATGCTTTAAGAATTATCATGCTTTAATGAGTGTCATGTTTTAGAGTATCGTTTTTTAAACAGAAATGAAGCTGTAATGTATATCATACTTTTAAGGTACATCATAGTTGAAGAATTATCATGCTTTAACGAGTGTCATGTTTTAAAGAGTATCGTACTTTAAATAGAAATGAAGCTGTAATGTGTATCATGCTTTTAAGGTGCGTCATAGTTTAAGAATTATCATGCTTTAATTAGTGCCATGTTTTAAAGAGTATCGTACATTAAGCAAAAATGATGCTTTAACATATATCATGCTTTTCAGGTGTTCCATAGTTGAAGAATTATCATGCTTTAATTAGGGTCATGTTTTAAAGATTACCATAATTTATGTAGAATTGAAGCTTTAAGGAGTATCATGCTTTTAAGGTGCATCATACTTTAAGAGTTATCATGCTTTAATGAGTATCACTTTTTTTAATGAATATCATAATTTAAGTAGAAATGGAACTTTAAGATATATCATGATTTTAAGGTGCATCACAGTTTAAAAATTATCATGCTCTAATGAGTATCATGTTTCAATGAGTATCATAATTTAAGTAGAACTGAAGTTTTTAAGGAATATTATTCTTTTAAAGTGCATCATAATTTAAGGATTATCATGCTTTAATGAGTATCATTTGTTTAATAAGTATCATAATTTAAGTCGTAATGAGACTTTAAGGAGTATTATGTTATTAAGGTGCATCATATTCTAAGAATTATTATGTTTAATGTGTGTCATGTTTTAAGGTGTAGCATATTTTATGTAAAATTTTTCTTTAAGCAGTATGCTGTTCTAAAGAAAAAAGAGTATCATGCTTTAAGAATTATCATTCTTTTAAGAAGCATCATACTTTAAAGAGTATGATTATGTAAGGAGTATCTTTATTTAAGAGTATCATGGGTTAAGGAATATAATTGTTTAATGAATATCATTCCTTGAATAATATCGTGATTTAAAAAGGATATTACGTTAAGGAGTATCGTAATTAAGGAACATCATACTTTAAGAAGCATTGTGCTTTAAGGAGCATCATGCTTTAAGCAGTATCACCCTTTAAAACATCATACTTTAAGGTGAATCATGCTTTAAAGACCATCACGCATTGAGGTGTATCATGATTTAAGGAGTATCATCTTTCAAAATGTATCAAATTTTAAGGAGTATCATACGGTTAAAATATTCAGTTTACGAATTTTATCCCTAAGTTTTATTTTTACAACGAGACTATTTTGCGGGCCCTAGATGTTATGCCATGATTTGTCAACGGAGATCACAATTTGAACAACATAAGGTACGCAGATGATACAGTGCTGATAGCAGACACGGAATGAAAACTACAAGAACTTCTACAGAAGGTAACTGAAGAGAGTGAACAGAAAGGACTACAAATAAACTGTAAGAAAACCGAATGCACAGTTGTCAGCAAAAAGACCAGCCCAAAATGCCAAATACAGGTTGGGGATATCAAGCACGTACGAAAATTAAATACCTGGAAAATCTTCTAACAGAAGACGGAAAGTGCGACACAAAGATTCGAAGGCGATTGGCAAGGCGAATGACGCTTTCCAGAAGCTGAGTAGAGTATTAAGAGACAGGAAAATTTAGCTAAAATCAAGGAAGATAGTACTGGATTGCTATGTGATGTCAGTTCTTCAATATAGCAGTTAATGCTGGACAATATCATCGAAGATGAATGAAAAACTTGAAACAGTTGAAATGTGGTTCTACAGATGGATCGAGTATGTGAGCAATGATGAGGTTTTAGAAATGATAGAAACGAAAAGGAAATTAATACTGAGTATCAGGAAAAGACAGCTAAAGTTCCTGGGACATGCAGTGAGAAAGAAGGGCTTGGAGAACCTCATACTAACAGGCCAGATAAAGGGAAGGAGAGAAAAGGGGAAACAGCGTGTAACGTACTTGACTGGCTGGAGCGAATAGATGGCAGAACGGGGTTTGGGTGGTATTACTGGAGAAAGCGTGTTAATAGCCACCAGGGATAGTGAGACGTGGAAGGCCATGATTGCCTACACCCTGCAAGGACAAGGCACCGAAAAGAAGAAGAATCTAAAATTGATGGCTTTAATTAAATATATTTTGAACGCAACTTTGTGACTTCAACAAAAGATAAAATCTATAGTTGGCCACTTTCTTTAAAAATGTACTGTTGGTCAGTTTACTCTAAGTATGTACTGATGGGTCTTTTTATAAATATGTGTATTACAAGAACTTTTATTATAAATATGTATTTTTATGCTTTCATAGTGTTTTGCTTAGGTGGGTCACTATTTGCCCATAGCTGTTTGTGTACCCTGAGTCCGGGTGGACATTGAAACCACAGCAATTAAGAGGTGATTCCACGCACGTCAAAACCTCCAAAAGCCTAATCAGCCAAAACATTAACAATAACAATATCATAATTTAAGAAGAAATGGGACTTCAAAGAGTATCATGACTTTAAGGTGCATCATAGTTTAAGAATTATCATGCTCTAATGAGTATCATGTTTCAATGAGTATCATAATTTAAGTAGTATGCTGCTCTAAAGAAAAATGAGTATCATGCTTTAAGAATTATCATGTTTTTAAGAAGCATCATATTTTAAAGAGTATGATTATGTAAGGAGTATCTTTATGTAAGGAGTATCTTTATGTAAGGAGTATCTTTATTTAAGAGTAAAGTATTTTAAGGTGTATCATGGGTTAAGGAATATAATGGTTTAATGTTAAGGAGTATCGTAATTAAGGAGCATCGTACAAGGTTGAGGATGATAGTTCGAATGGAAATAATGTAAGTGAATATCATTCCGCACTTAGAATAATCTAAAAATCGCCTGCATTTCACTGGAAAAATGTAAGTTCCACTTGTGCAACTTTCTGCCACAAATCGCTGAATTTTGAAACCGACTCTCACAAAGAATTCTCTTCCGATCACTAAATTATTAACCTGTTCATGTCTAGAATTAACCGTTATCTTCCGCACATATCGGCATAAAACGTGCAGTTTATTCCGTAACCCCACTACCTCGACTGGCTCACGTGGTGTGTACCGAGTGAACAATTTAAAAATCAATACGGATGAAAAATGAATTGAATAGGTACAAAGGAGCGTAAGACGAAGATGTCTTTGCATTTATTCAACTTCAACAGCTAAGAGAGCTGGGGACACCATAGTATTTATTCCTGCCGTAAGGAATTGAGTGATTGAAAACTTCACCGCAAGAACACGAGCATGATCTGTGACAGAGTTTTCAAGCCACTTGTCATGGTGGTCATTGAAGTCTCCAAACACAAATATATGGGCAAATTGATGAGAGGAAATGGCCTTATCTATATTTTCCGAGATGCTGTCAAGTACGGGTCTGTCAGTAGATAATGGGAAGCGGGAGAGAACAAAAAAAAGATAGATCAATCTATCGCCCGGTTCACACTCCACCCATGTCTATTGAACAGGTTAAGAGGCTCATCCCTTGTTCCATGTTTAGGATGTGGTTTCCGGCTTTCTCTTTCCCAATCTTCTCACTTTGTTTTCTTGTTTTTCTTTTTTTTTCAATTGGAGTAGATAGATCTATCTGTCGCCCGGTTCACACTCCACCCATGTCTATTGAACAGGTTAAGAGGCTCATCCCTTGTTCCCTGTTTAGGATGTGGTTTCCGGCTTTCTCTTTTCCGATCTTTTCACTATTACGTAGCCCCCTGCACATCAGTGGCGTTACCGCCTTGCTCGGGGTGATACGATTAAAAAAAAAAACCGAGCTTAGTAGAGAGAGAGACGGAGCCACATGTAGGAATGATCAGGAAATTCAAGAGAACTCACCCTAACTAGAGGGGTATGTTCGCTGACATAAATCTCAATTTCATAAAGCAAGTACAAAAATTTAAATACCTAGGAAGTGTTCTAACAGGATATGGAAAGTGCGACACAGAGATCTGAAGGCGAATTGGTATGGCAAATGACGCGTTCCAGAAGCTGGGTAAAGTACTAAAACACAGGAAATTTTCACTAGAAACAAAGAAAAGAGTGCTGGATTGCTACGTGGTGTCATTTCTTCAATACGGCAGTGAATGCTGGACAATATCATCGAAAATGAGGACAAACCTGGAAGCAGCGGAAATGTGGTTGTACAGAAGGATGCTGCGGATATCGTGGACTGAGCATGCAAGCAACGATGAGGTGTTGGAAAGAATGGCAACAAAAAGGAAATTTATACTGAGCATCAGGAAGAGACAACCGAAGTTCCTGGGACACGTATTGAGGAAGGAGAACCTGATACTGACTGTCCCGATAGAAGGAAAGAGAGACAGAGGAAGGCAGCGGATAACATATTTTCAGGGCCTGATCGGGTGGATGACGGAACGGGGGTTGCCAGGAGTAACAGGAGCAAACATACTAAGAGCCACAAGGGATAGGGAGACGTGGAGAACTATGATCGCCTACGTCCTGAAGGGACAGGGCACATAGAAGAAGAAGAAGAAGAAGAAGGGGATGGTAACCAGGGATATATAAGTAAGAGAAAGGAATATAGAGGTATAGGTTACTTTCACAGAGGGCTAAGTTGTCAGGTGAGTTTATTTTGATGAAGGATTCAACACTGCTAAATTTTTACGGATGCCGCAGACGTTCGAAAAAGAGTTGTTAATAGAAGTGAATATCTATCTATCTATCTATCTATCTATCTATCTATCTATCTATCTATCTATCTATCTATCGTCATCCACAGACAATCCTGTTTTGCTCATCAGTACGGTTAGACCTCTGATTGCTTCCAGCTAGGATTAAAACCCGAACGATTCTACCTCTATGATATGGGCGCTTGGCCGAATAAGATAAATGATTAGCATGTTATATACACAGTGTAAACACGCAATAGGAGACGAGAGTGTTCAAATTCATTACTGAATTAACTATGCGTATATATATATATATATATATATATATATATATATATATATATATATATATATCTTGCTTTCCTGACGGCTACAACCTCCATAAATTTAAATGCAAAGTCAATACTCATCTACTAACCATTGGACTCTAGCTCTCTTCCCACCCCTGTATAACCTTCCCTTTCTCTCCTCCTATGTATCTGTAATCGCACCTGCTTTCTCAGCTTTCTATTGTTCCTTTCTAACTAGTTTGTACTCCTCACTCTTTTCTAATTTATCTTTTTACATTTATGTAGCCCCCTGCACATCAGTGGCGTTTCCGCCTTGCTCGGGGTGAAATGATTAAATATATATATATATATATATATATATATATATATATATATATAGTGTATTGTAAGAAAGTTATGGAACACGTAGGTTTTAAACACACTGTTCATGCATTTACTTTTATAAAGAATGCTTTATATTGTAATGGTTGTTACAATGGTTTATAAAAGAATAGTATAACTACAGAAAAATATTCGCGTTTCAGAGCTACGTTGCTGCTCATCTGTTGATAAGTTGAACAAAAAGTTTTTTTACTACTTTAAAAACAAGGAATTTATTAAAAGTCTCTAGAGCTCTTTAGTCTAACATCTCATCATAATAAAATCGATGGAATCACAAATTAAACGAAAAAACAGCAATGAAAATGAAAAGCTAAAAAGGAGGGGATGCTAAAATAAATATACATATAAATATATGTTTATAACGAGGAGAGAAGAAATTGCATGTAAATAAATATCGAGGGGCATTTAAAATAAAATATCCCCTAACAAATAAAGAAACTTAACAAAATCCTTCTGTCAGCAAAGAGAAGGCTTTCGTAAATATATGCAGATTGATTCCAAACTCTTCAACTGATTATTAGAATCAGTTCCATGTAAAATTTTGAACCACTCTTTCTTATACGACTTCGCACAGGCTATATTCTCTATTAGGTGCTTAGAAATAGCCGATTCCATACTGGTAGATGGAAGACAACACATTCTATCTATTTTATCTAAACTTATTTATAAATGGAATTTTGTGTGTGTGTGTGTGTGTGTGTGTGTGTGTGTGTGTGTGTGTGTGTGTGTGTATCCGTTACCTATAGGCTCCGAAACGGCTGAACCGATTGTCTTGAAAATTTACAGAGTTATACTATAAGTGTCTGCGAGTGTTCTTAGCTAGGTTTTGTGTCGAGGTACCCCCGATAAATATCGAAAATCGATAATCGAAAAAATCGGGTTATAGAAGGAGTGGTCCGATTCTAATCAAATTTGATACACTCATAGACAAAGACATAAGAAACGATATTCAGAAGTTTCAAGGTTGCAGTTCTTACAATAGTGCAGAAAATCGAGAATATATATATAAAAAGCAAGATGTTTGTCTGTGTGTCTGTTTATCTGTCTGTATGTCCTTTATACAACTCTACAATTTTTATTCGATTTTCACCAAACTTCACACAAATATTTTTTAGGCTGAGTCTGAGCTCCAGGACCATGGATTAGTTTTAAAGCTTCATTACACCCGGGCTATACTGCTAGTATATATATATATATATATCACTTAATCGTATCTATATATATATATATATATATATGATTAAGTGATATATATATATATATATATATATGATTAAGTGATATGTATATATATATATATATATATATATATACATATGATTAAGTGATATATATATATCTATATATATATATATATATATATATATATATATATATATATATATATATATATATATATTGTTTAATACTTAGTTTTTGGTCCTAATAGAGTTAGACCAGTACACATTTGTATTAAAAAGTGTTCTATACAATTATATTGTAAAACTTTTGAATATTTTTCATTTTTAAACGAGTTATTTTGCTACCTTGGTTTCCACCATGAGTGGTTTCTTCAGGCGATTTTTAAAAACGGTAAATGGCAAAATCAGTTATTAAAAATCGAATGAAGAAACCAATCATTAATCGTGGAAACCAAAGTAGCGAAATAATTCGATTAAAAATGAAATATATGTATAGTTTTGTTATCTATCTTTTTTTCTGTTTATCTCTTTATTTCTCCGTCCTATTGCCACAAGCATCCCACAATCATCTGATTGGATATTATGAAACAGAGTCGAGTCATCGATAACAATAACCACCATTTGGCTTAAGTAACGCAAAATCAGCCGTTGCCTTTGACCTCGCCTCTGATTGTCTGTTGAGATAACCAACCCTAGATTAAATTTACGAGTGGGATTTTAATTAAATCACGTTCAAATAATTATGAACTTCGTGTAATCTCTGTCAAATGAGCGCACAAATTCTCAAACGTCTTGTCAATACCGCATTCGACGCTTAAATAATAAAATCGAACTGGTGGTCAGTAGGACGTCTTCGAGGAAACAGTTGAACAAAGCGAACATTTGAACATGTTCATAACTAAACAGAGGAGACTAAACCAGTTGAACATGTTCATAACTAAACAGAGGAGACTAAACCAGTTGAACATGTTCATAACTAAACAGAGGAGACTAAACCAGTTGAACATGTTCATAACTAAACAGAGGAGACTAAACCAGTTGAACATGTTCATAACTAAACAGAGGAGACTAAACCAGTTGAACATGTTCATAACTAAACAGAGGAGACTAAACCAGTTGAACATGTTCATAACTAAACAGAGGAGACTAAAATTCAAATACAAGTAGGGGATACTAAAATCCATCAGGTACAGAAATTAAAATTTTCTTTTTAATCATTTCAACCCAAGCAAGGCATTCTACTGCCACTGTTGCGCAGGGGGTTACATAGGGGACATTGATGAGAATGAGTGGTTAGTTATAGGAAATGTCGCGAGGAGGGTAATAGATGAATGAGGATACCGAAGATGGGGGTGGGGTAGATTGGAAGACAGTTTGAGAGAATGGATGTGATATGACATGTCTACTGACTCTAGAGTTAAATTCATGGAGATTGTAGCTGTCGGGGAAGCAAGTATATGGAAGGGAATTCCACCAGCGAGAAATGCGAGAAAAGAAGCTATTAGAGTAGAAATTGTGGTTACATTTTATCGGTTTCACAGTAAAAGGGTGGGACCTAGTTGCTAATCTAGTAGCTCGTGTAAATTCATACCTGGGGGGCACCAGTGATTTAAGTTCATCGATGCAGTAGCCGTGAAAGTATTTATAGAAGATGCACAGGTAAGCCACGTCACGCCGGTGAGACAGCGACTGCAGCCGGGCTGCCAAGTCAGTATCGATCACATTACAATTTCTCCGTTGGATTTTGTCAAGAACCTCAAGGAGGAAAGCAGGGTCACACAACCACATGTGGCAGCAGTATTCAGTACATGCGCGCATGGTAGATTTATATATGTGCAGAACAGACTGAAACGGGAAAAACTTCCTGGCCCTGCACAGAGAACCGACTTTCATGGCATCGGATTTAGCAATAGTGCAGTATTTATAATATTCGGACTAATATCCTCATCTTTGTTGCCATTTGTACAATGTTTCGTCCGTTGTACGCTCCAGCCTTCTTCAGGTTCTAAGAATTTCGAACCTAACTCTTTATTACAATCACCTGGGTGTATCATCTCCATCTTTGCGTAGTAGTGCCTCTTTTAATAGTCATGAATTATCTTCCTTCAATCCTGTAAGTTACTTGTTCACCACTGCTGTAGCCTGGTATTGAACTCACAACTTTTTGGGTCAAGTCACAGGAACTCACCAACGTCTATATCCACTGGGCCATGTGTCCTCAATACTGAACAAATGGTTGGTGGAGCGAAGCTTAGAAGAGATACCAAAAGAAAAAAATATTGACAGCGACAAGAGGCACAGCCAAGTGGATGTGCATGATCTCCTCCGTCATGAAAGGACTTGGCACAAGAAGAAGAAGAAGAAGAAGAAGAGGTTGTTAATGTCGCAAGGGATTCAGCTGCATTGTTGACCTGAGGTAATCACCCAGCTGCTTCTTTGTTGCCAGTCTAGGAAAGTACTGCTTCACACAGACAGGTTTACAAAGCGCCCACTTCAGCAGCAAGAGGGTCAGTCTTAGCCAGACATCATAGACAGGAGCATAATGCCCACCTGTTGGATGAGGAGCCACAGTGGATGAAAGAATGCTATGGAAAGTTTGCTGGTTTCTCCGTTCGTTAGTTTGCATGGCCGTTATGTCCTGTCAATATCTCATAATCAATTTACTCTAAGCAAGTTAATACCGACATTAATGTGCAGATCGTTACATAAGAGGTGAACGATGAGAAAGAGGAACAAGTTACAGGGGTTGTCAGAGAATGGGTAAGAGAAGGATGAAAACACTGGTGTGAAGAGAGCTGCATGAGAGTAGAGTAAAAGCGGAGAAGAACATGATACAAGGGTTATCAAAGAAAGGATACGAATCAAAGAGATAAGATATGGCAATTGATATTGCATTTAAATTCTTAAAAAATGTAGCTGTTAGAGAAGTGGGTTCTACATACGGGAAGTGCGAGAAAAGAAACTTATAGACTAGAAATTGCGGTTAAATTTGATCGGTTTCACTGTAAAAGGGTGGAATTTAGTATCTAGTCTCGTAGCTCAGGTAAATTCATGCAGATGGGAACCTGGGAGCTGAGGTCATCGGAGCAGAAGCCGTGAAATATTTGTAAGAGAAACAGATGGAAGCCACATGAAGTCGCTGAGAAAGTGACTTGCGCCTTTTTACTATCATGGTAAAAGCTGAAAATAGAGGACATTGTTTCAGCGAGATATTGAAAGAAAGACGAAAGGCGGAAGTTTTAGACGTGGGAAGAGAGAGTGAAGCGAGAAACAGATTGAACAGATACTACATTTTGATCAGAGCCAAAAGGCCAAAAAGTTGAATTTACCTTATCCTCTCTTTATCCCCTTTATCTCCTTTACTGTGACAAGTCGTAACACAAGATCAGTTTTTAAGGTACTGACCTGAGAGCTTATGCTTAAGTTGCTGGTCTAATTTTACCCAGTCCACACATACGTGATGTCTTATCTTATCTGGTCATAGCTGCTCATACCTCCCGGCAAAAAGGCCGAAAAGCGATTTATTTACCCTACTCCCCAAATGGAGCGAGATGTGACACAAGGTCGGTTTCTAACATGAAGAACCTGAACGCATACTCTCAGGCCACTGGTCAAATATTACCCAGCCCTGCTTACGCGGTAACTGGGTACCAAACTGGTCTTAACTTAAGCTTGTCATAGCTGATCAAATCTGGTCACATGCCTCCCAACCAAAAGGCCGAGAAGAGATGGCTGCTGAAATAAAAGTTCCATTTTTCAAACGCAAAATATCAAACAACGAAAACTGAGTACGGGAATTGCCAAAAAACACAGTTATCATATATAAAATAATTTTTGCTGGGTTATTTAAAAATTATTATTAAAAGAAATATTCGTAAAACGAGAATTGGTTAGAACGAAGTGAAATTAGATGTGTTTAACATCTCCTGCAAATATCTCATAAATAATGAACTATTTCGTTTTGATTGCTTAGAAACTAGACACACAAATTTAAAAAAAAGAAGATAGAAGTGCTTAAAGTTTGTTTCAATGAAATAGAAAAGAATGCCAACTTCAAATTTGTACACAGAGAAATATTGAAATAAAAACCAAGGTTCATATTTATGGTGCTTTTTAACCGCAGTATAAAATGTTTAAATTATGTGGCACCCAGTGATTGGTCGAACACGTTATTCCGTCACAGTTGTTTTAGTGCAACAAGTTTCCTAAAAATTACACCACGTCAACGTGCTTATAAATGATTTTTTAATCTTAGACTAGATGTGGCACAAAGCCGAAAATATAGGGCACCCAGTGAGGATCGGACTCACATCTCAGTCGCAAATGATCCAGCGAGACAAGCTTGCTAATCAGCATACCACGACAAGGTTCCCCAGTGTTTAATATATGATTGTTATTGTTATGTTAAAGGTTTTACGCTCAAATATTTAACGATGTGATATGGAAATTTCTACTGATATTTAATTTGCATATAACTTCATATTGTTATGTTAAAGGTTTTACGCTCAAATATTTAACGATGTGATATGGAAATTTCTACTGATATTTAATTTGCATATAACTTCATATTGTTATGTTAAAGGTTTTACGCTCAAATATTTAACGATGTGATATGGAAATTTCTACTGATATTTAATTTGCATATAACTTCATGAGCTTATTCAATCATTAACTGAAGATTTAACACTCATTTCCATGAGTCTTCGTAGTATATATTCGAATTGGAATTAGTTAATTAAACGATAAAATGAAAAATAAATTTATGTAACGCGTTTCGTCCTTTAAATGTCATCAGATTAAATTAATATTCTTAGTGATGGGAATTCACTTGAACAGTTGTAGGAGCAGTCCAGAGGTTAGAAGCAGAAAAAGAGAAGGAGAGAAAGAGAGAGAAGAGAAAGAGAGAGAGAAACAGATTAAATGGATTAGGACAGATACTACGTTTTGATATCAGCTAAAAGTCTAAAAAGTGGTATTTACTCTGCACCTCGTTATTTTTAAATTCTCTGTTTAGTAGAGAAAACGTTGATTTGTTTTTATTAATGGCATATCAACAAAGAGGTCATTTTATGCCGAAATTGAAAAAGTAAAAATAATTAAATTTGGTAGAAATAAGCAGATTTTGAACCAACGTAATGACGTTATTTTTAAATGCAAGCACATTAATAAACTTAAATTACCTGTTTAGTAGAGAAAACGTTGATTTGTTTTTATTAATGGCATATCAACAAAGAGGTCATTTTATGCCGAAATTGAAAAAGTAAAAATAATTAAATTTAGTAGTAATAACCAGATTTTGAACCAACGTAATGACGTTATTTTTAAATGCAAGCACATTAATAAACTTAAATTACCTGTTTAGTAGAGAAAACGTTGATTTGCTTTTATATAATGGCATATCAACTCATAGCTTATTAATGCGAAATTGAAAAAGTAAAAATTATTAAAGTTAGTAGTTATAACCAACTTTTGAACTAACTTAATGATGTTATTTTTAAATGCAAGCACATAAATAAACTTAAATTACCTGTTTTGTAGAGAAAACGTTGATTTGTCTGATTATTGGCATATCAACTCATGGGTCATTTCATGCCGAAATTTAATTTTCTTGTGAACTTTGTAATAATAAAAATATGATACACGTTATTCTGCTTTCGCAATTGGGTACATGGTAAATAATACTTAGCTTGTGTGCATATACATGTTTCTGTAGGCATGACTATTAGAGGCTTTCTTATGTTGTATTTTGTTATATTTTGGAATACCATTTGATTTTCGGTATTGTAGGATATAAAAGAAAACTGAGTGCATGGTCATCAGCAAAAGATACAACCCAAAATGCCAAATACAGGTGGGGGATAACAGAATCAAACAAGTCCAAGAATTTAAGTACCTAGGAAGTCTTCTAACAGGAGATGGAAAGTGCGACACGGAGATCCGAAGGCGAATTGGCATGGCAAAGGACGCGTTCCAGAAGATGAGCAAAATACTAACACACAGGAAGATCTCAATAGAAACGAAGAAAAGAGTGCTAGACTGCTACGTGATGTCAGTTCTTCAGTACGGCTGTGAATGCTGGACAATATCATCGAAAATGAGGAAAAAACTGGAAGCGGCCGAAATGTGGTTCTACAGAAGGATGCTACGGATATCGTGGACTGAGCATACAAGCAACGACGAAGTGTTAGAAAGAATGGCAACAAAAAGAAAATTGATGCTGAGCATCAGGAAGAGACAACTGAAGTTCCTGGGACATGCAATGAGGAAGGAGAGCCTGGAGAACCTGATACTGACTGGTCAGATAGAAGGAAGGAGAGACAGAGGAAGGCAGCGGATAACATATCTGCAGAGTCTGATCAGGTGGATGACGGAACGGGGGTTGCCAGGAGCAACAGGAGCAAACATACTAAGAGCCACAAGGGATAGGGAGACGTGGATATCCATGATAGCCTACGTCCTGAAGGGACAGGGCACATAGAAGAAGAAGAAGAAGAAGGATATAATATGGATTAATATAATGAATGTTCTTTTATGCTCATTGTTTTATGGAGTGATGGATTTTATTAGGCATTATATCGATCTCTATGCGTTATTTAATGCTGAAATCTAAATATTGTGAACTCAGTTGTATGCATATAATTACAAATATTTTGCACATAATTTTTTTATTTTCAGAATAAAGTATATTTAGATGTATATTATGTAGATCACAAAATGTATTTAATTTTAATATAAAAAATGTATTTTTATATTTCAGCGTTGCACCCATTGTCATTCTGTTATGAAATTGTATTGTTGGTCATTTTAGCTCGCCTAGATAGACAGTGAGTGAGTTTTGTTTAAAGGCAAACCTCTGTGAGTTATTTCATGCCAAAAAGTTATGGTTTTAAGGTATTTTTTATTCAGTTATAGTAAGTTGATTTAGTCAGATTTTGATAAATTTTGTTTTTTAGAAAACTGAAGACATTTTCTAGTTTTGTATTCAAAGATGTATTGCTAGTAATTATTTTTTCGCTTCAAAAATATGTTATGATAATAATTTTTTTTTCCTTTAGAAATGTATTGCTGGTAATATTTTTCTTTCAAAAATGTATTTTTTTTATAAAAGTCTGTTTTTATACTTTTGACCTCAGTTTAGGGACAAACTATTTACCCATAGTTGGGACCCTAACAGGTGCTAGCACTCCAGGCCAGGGTGGAACTGGAAACAACAGCAATTAAGAGGTGATTCCATTCTCCTCACAATCTCCCAATCAGCCTTGCTGCCGGATGTAGTTTATTGTCATACCCAGAACCATCGCCTAGAGAAATAATCTTTATAATTATAAGATTTTATAAGCATAAATATTACTTCTCTAAGCCCTGCCTTAAATCCCAGACCGCTCTGTTTAAAAAAAAAAACATTGGAATTAATAGACGAAGGATTCTCTCCACAGATTGAATGTAAGATTATAGAAAAAATCAGAAACTTTTATTAGTTTTAGAAGTAGATGTAACCTATACTTAGATAAAAAAAATTAAATTTAGTGGTAATAACCAGCTTTTGAACCAACATAAGGAAGTTATATTTAAATGTCGTCACAGAAATAAATGTAACTCACTTGTTTAGTGGGGAATGGACTTTTCCCTTTGTGAATCTACTGCCTTACTTTTATGTAATCATTTTTTTTTATTTATATTTAAAACTTTTTGTATATTTTGTAATATAAATATAGTTAAAATACTGTTTGACTAAGCTATCGCCCGGTTCTCACTCCACCCTCGTCTATTGAACAGGTGAAGAGGCTCATCCCTTGTTCCCTGTTTAGGATGTGGTTTTCCGGCTTTCTCTTTTCCAAATCTTTTCACTCATTTCTTTTTTCTTTTTTTTTCAATTGGAGTTGATAGACTAAACTATCGCCCGGTTCACACTCCACCCTCGTCTATTGAACAGGTGAAGAGGCTCATCCCTTGTTCCCTGTTTAGGATGTGGTTTTCCGGCTTTCTCTTTTCCAAATCTTTTCACTCATTTCTTTTTTTCTTTTTTTTCAATTGGAGTTGATAGACTAAACTATCGCCCGGTTCACACTCCACCCTCGTCTATTGAACAGGTGAAAAGGCTCATCCCTTGTTCCCTGTTTAGGATGTGGTTTTCCGGCTTTCTCTTTTCCAAATCTTTTCACTCTTTTCTATTTTTTTTTCAATTGGAGTTGATAGACTAAACTATCGCCCGGTTCACACTCCACCCTAGTCTATTGAACAGGTGAAGAGGCTCATTCCTTGTTCCCTGTTTAGGATGTGGTTTTCCGGCTTTGTCTTTTCCTAATCTTTTCACTCTTTTCTTTTTTATTTTTTTCAATTGAAGTAGATAGACTAAACTATCGCCCGGTTCACACTCCACCCTCGTCTATTGAACAGGTGAAGAGGCTCATCCCTTGTTCCCTGTTTAGGATGTGGTTTTCCGGCTTTCTCTTTTCCAAATCTTTTCACTCTTTGCTTTTTTATTTTTTTCAATTGGAGTAGATAGACTAAACTATCGCCCGGTTCACACTCCACCCTAGTCTATTGAACAGGTGAAGAGGCTCATCCCTTGTTCCCTGTTTAGGATGTGGTTTTCCGGCTTTCTTTTTTCCAATCTTTTGACTTCTATGTAGCCCCCTGCACATCAGTGTCGTTACCGCCTTGCTCGGCGTGATATGATTAAAAAAAATTATAAATAGCAGATTATCTACTGAAATTCGAGTATCCATTAAAAATAATACTTAAGAAAATAAATTAAAAATATGTTGGAGTTAATCTTTTTCGTAACGGATTTCGTAAATAAATTATGATGATACATATTAAGCATAGATTTAGTGCATATTTAACAGAAAACTAATAATAAGATTTATTGATATAATTGGCCACATGAGCTCCATATCGACGTATAACTTCAAAAACCCTATTGACTATGGAATCTGTGAATTTTTACACAGAAGCGAGTTGGATTGCCTCTGCTGTAGCTATAATGGTCGCCCATGAGATATATTTCAACTTAAATTGAAGTCAATCGACATAAATGTCTTGCTTAATGATGTACGAATAATTTTCGATAGGGTTGGGATCTAGAGAAGCTGGCGGCTACACCATCATTTTTCAACTTGTGTTTCATAAAAGACTAAAAATTCATAAGTGAACCTGGCAGATTGGGAAGGAGCGTAGTCAGACATGAATACTAGAGTTTTTCAGAAGTGACAGCGGTATGTTCTCTAGTAATAGATGAAAAACATCCTTCAGGAGATTGCAGTATGCAGCTGCGGTGACATTAAAGCCTTTCACGCATCCTGACTGGGCCAACAAGTCTGTCTTTATTGATACTATCCAAAAACATGACTTCTCCATCCTGCTGTTGCAAACTTTGGTGACGCTCGTCTTTGAAATAGACCCAAATATTTGCCCGATTTGAATGTCCATCCAGTGTCGATATGGTCTCGTCAACAAAACACAACTCATGTCCAACGTCATGTACTTCCAAACCTATTAAAGACTCAAATTCATATGACGGGACATTAAAGGAGTTTGTTTCAAGGGATCTTGCATAGAAGCCATAATTTCAGAGGATAAGATTTCTGGTGGTTTTCGGTCCATGAGGAAATACAGAGACGGTAAAAATGACGTTGCTTGTTTGCACGGAATTCCCATGTAACTTGCGGGTAATATTATTTAAATCCGTAACTGTCGTCGTCTTGGGGCATCTGCAATCAGATCGTTTCTTCCTTGGCTCCCCAGTAATCATGTAACTATGTTCGCATACTGACCTAATTTCTTCGGAGTGATACGATGATACCTACCTTTGGCAGTTTCTTTGATGATGACAGATTTGTCTTCATCGTTAAGGCCTTCTCCACGTGCCATTGTTTTTAGCGAGGAAGGACTCTTCTAGCGTGTTTTACCCAAAAGCTGCCGAATCTGAAATAAAAAATAGAGGACGTCACACAGAATAATGAAAACCTAACAATGGTGTTTCCATGTTGTACAACCCATCTGTGAATAATTTTATCAAAATTAATTCACTAAAAACCAGGAAATCCTAAACTTACTACCAAGCTATAAGCGTGAATCGGGGTATATATATATATATATATATATAACAGAAATTTGTGTATATTTAACAGAAAACTAACTAGCTGTGATACAGCAAAATAGATTTGTCTGCCGACGACTATTTTATATAGATATTATGGTGGCTTCTCCGTTATAGTGAAGTGTATTTGTGCGTTGTGGTGGATAGCGCAGTGGATAGCGGCTCGGAACGAGAAATCGGTGATCCGAGTTCGAATTGCAGTTGAATTCATTGCATTCACTTACGCCCAAATACCCTTGGAAAAGGTATTAATCTGTCTCTTCCTTCCAGTTATGGGTTAAATAACAGGATAGATTGGGTTCTATAGCCTTGGCTGGCAACCAGTCTACCGCAGAAAGCAATGGCAACCTACTGCGGGATAATCTTCTGCCCAGTCAGTCATGTCTCGAAAGAGACATGATCGCCCAAGCGTGTTTCACGTATGGCACTTAACTGACTGATTTGTGTGTTGAAACAGATTAATTGAATTTGGCCTTGTTAGTAGATAGCCTACTATAAGCGAATTTAATTCTGGGCTTTCTATTAGACGATAAACAAAATTCACGTCGAATCGCAAAAAGGATCCGTAAAAGGAATTTGATACTTATTTATTTTTGGTTTTCCACCGGAACATTTGCGTGGAGCCCAGATGCGCAAAAACCAGTTTTGGTCATTTGCGCATCTGGACCTCTGAGAGCAAACATCCGGTCTCTCGCTTGCTCGGTATCACCACAATATATATATTTGTATATACACATTAATAAATCTTTATATAGTACCAATGAAAGCATCTTAATATTAAAAATTCATCAAAACCATTCGACCAACCCTTCTTCAGATATATATCTTTACTGAAAACAATTTTTTTTATTATTACCCACAAGGACACCGAAAACACTTCGATTACTAATAGAGAAGGAGATTCCACATGCGCATGATGTAAAGATCAAAATTTAAATGATTTAAGATTGGCCTTCTGAAATTGATTAAGAAAAAGAATAGTAGATAAAACAACCTGTATATTAGTGGCCCTTTATAGAACGGAAATACAAGACTATATCTGGTAAACCAAGGATTCATCACTTTTACCTATCTAAGGAAGATTTAAATAGGTAGACACGCACACACGCAAGCACGTACACATACACACACAGATAGATAGATAGATAGATAGATAGATAGATAGATAGATAGATAGATAATATGGGAATATACGTGATGTTTTAGCGTAGTGTGGATGTGCATTGTGGTGCAATGTATTTTGTTTCTGAACGAGAAATCGGAGAGCCGAGTTCGAATTCCATTTGAATTTGTTTCATTCACTTACGCAAAAATATCATTGAGAAAAGTAGTAACACATCTCTTTTCTCTCCAGCTATGGGTTAAATTTAAGGAGATAATGGGTTCTATAGACTTGGTTAGCGGCCAGTCTATCACAACCGGAGGATAAATGTGTTTGGGTAGAGCCAACATCCCTATCTGTAAAAAAGACACGTTACAGAATAATCCACGACCCCTAATCGATTACGATGGGCTATGACACAATGGGATCGATGGGGTTTACCGAAGTGTAGAAAAACGTACTTAATGAGATTCAAGCTTAGTGTTGCCATTTACAGGTATGCGGGGAGTATTGCTGAATCTAGAAGGAAAACTCAGAATTTTAAACGAAGCCAACGAAACATTGGATCTGTCAGTTTATCTTATCGTAGACTACACATTGTTGATAAAGCCGCAATAGTTATGGTACCTCTAATCGGTTACAAGATTAGTGATGTGATATGAATGAGACTGAAAGGGTTGGATATTCAAAAGAGTCAAGCTGTGAAGCCTGCTTAATTTGGCCTTCGTTGCTATTTTCTGAGAACGGATACAGAAATCTGTAAATGGTAATGCATCTTCTTACCTGAGATAAGATACAAAAGTTTTGGTCACACCAAGTGAGTTAGTCAACTGAAATAGCCAGTGAGTGACTCCGAGAGGGTAGCAAGACTACCAACCCGCCAAGAAGAGAAGAGGAGAGACAAAATAACAACATAGGGCCATCGAAAAAGATGCCTGCTTTCCCGACAGCTACAATCTCCAGGAGTTTAAATGTAAGGTCAATAGACACCTCCTATCACACTAACTTGCACCTATTCTCCCAACACTCTCACCATCTATCCAACCCTCATTCTCGTTATCCTTACCCGCCTATCACCCTCCTTCGGACATTTATCTATATCTAACCACCCTTTCTCACCAATTCTCTATGTAACCCCCTGCGCAATAGTGGCAGTGTAATGCCTTGCTCGGGGTGAAACGATTATAAAAAAAAAAGATAAAATGCCGACAAGTTTCAATACTGGCGATAAATTAACGAGCAAATCTTCATTTCCAAACGCCTCTTATTTCAATAAAAGCTGACGGGGGAGACAGGGGAAAGATTCGAAAGCAGAGGGAAACAGCGACATTCACACGTGCATTGTTCCACCTTTTGGAACTAATTAGTTACATATTTGCCGTTTACCCGCATCGGTTAGTGAGTTTCACACCGGAGAAGAGAACATATAACAATGTGCAAACAAGCGAGGCAACACATGAAATGTTAATTTTTTTAAATTAATAAACAGAATCTGTTTATGTCTATATTTCTAAGATGAGGTAATATTTAAAGTTTTTACATTTTTCTGACTATTGTCTTCATCTTTGCTGCCATTTATGTGACGTTTCGGCCGTTGTACGCTCCGGCCATTTTCAGGTACTAGGAATTTCGAACCGAACCCTTTATTACAATCACTGGCGTATATGAACTCAATTCCTTGCGTAAAGCCTCGATTGGAAGTTATTTCGTTCTAACCCTGAAAGTTAAGGACACATGGCCCAGTGGATATAGACATTAGTTAGTTCCTTACTTGACCCTTAGATTTGTGAGTTCAATACCAGGCTACGGTGGTGGTAAACAAGTAACTTGCATGGTTAGAGGGAGATAACTTTGTTGAAACAGATTAACTGAATTTGGCCTTATTAATAGATAGCCCACTAGAAGCGGATTTAATTCTGGGCTTTCTATTAGACGATAAACAAAATTCACGTCGACTCGCGATAAGGGTCCGTAAAAGGAATTTGATATTTATTTATTTTTGGTTTTCCACCGAAACATCTACGTGGAGCACAGATGCGCAAAGACCAGTTTTGGTCATTTGCTATCTGGACCTCTGAGTGCAAACATCTGATCTTTCGCATGCTTGTTCTATCCTTGCAAGTTAAGGACACATGGCCCAGTGGATATAGACGTTGGTTAGTTCCTGACTTGACCCTTAGAGTTGTGAGTTCAATACTAGGCTACAGTGGTGGTAAACAAGTAACTTGCATGGTCAGAGGGAGATAACTTATGACGTCTAATCGAGGCTTCTCGCAGGGAATGGAGTTCATATACCCTAGTGATGTTAATAAAGGGTTCGGTTTGAAATTCTTAGCACCTGAAGATGGCCGCAGCGTACAACGACCGAAACATCGAACAAATGGCAACAAAGATGAGGACAATAGTTCGAAAAATGTAAATACTGTACAAATTGTTTGATACATGGAGACATACTTGGCGCAATTTAGAATTTTCTGAAGAAGAAACGTATTATTCATCTATCAGTCAGATTTTGTCATGTAAATGCTGTTTATTTGATGCCCATATTTAACTAGACGCTACGTTTATTAATTTTTCAACACTATGTATATTTATATTCAAACGGATTATGACATTGAGTTTGACTTTTGTTTAACAGCATATCATCACCTCTGTCGGTTATTTAATGCCAACACGACTGGGGAAAAATAGACAGATATTTTTTGGCCCGGCTATATGGCCGGGAATACCCACTATAAAATGACTATGTGTCACATCTGGCCTTGCGTGGGATGGCTACTAAATACTAAAACGTCTATCTATCTATCTATCTATCTATCTATCTATCTATCTATCTATCTATCTATCTATCTATCTATCTATCTATCTATTTCAGTCTTTTCATGATCTATCTATCTATCTATCTATTTCAGTCTTTTCATGATCTATCTATTTCACTCTTTTCATGATCTATCTATCTATCTATCTATCTATCTATCTATCTATCTATCTATTTCAGTCTTTTCATCTATTTCAGTCTTTTATCTATCTATCTATCTATCTATCTATCTATCTATCTATCTATCTATTTCATCATTTCTGATTTCATCATTTCTATCTATCTATCTATCTATCTATCTATCTATCTATCTAATTCAGCCTTTTCATGATCTATCTATCTATCTATCTATTTCAGTCATTTCATGATCTATCTATCTATCTATCTATCTATCTATTTCAGTCATTTCATGATCTATCTATCTATCTATCTTTCAGTCATTTCATGATCTATCTATCTATCTATCTATCTATCTATCTATCTATCTAATCATTTTCTGAATCTATCCTTTTCATCGATCTATCTATCTATCTATCTATCTATCTATCTATCTATCTATCTATCTATGTCAGTCTTTTTATGATCTATCTATCTATCTATCTATCTATCTATCTATCTATCTATCTATCTATCTATGTCAGTCTTTTCATGATCTATCTATCTATCTATCTATCTATCTATCTATCTATCTATCTACCTACCTACCTAATTCAGCCTTTTCATGATCTATCTATCTATCTATCTATCTATCTATCTATCTATCTATCTATCTATCTAGGCGAATATGTATATTAGAGTAATCTTATCCAAAAATGTATATGCGCTGCGCTTTTCAGCATGATTTGAAACGATCGTCCCTTTGGATAGAGGGGGAATCTATCTTTAGATTTTGTGTGTCTTAACCCTCTTGGTTATGGAGGAGCCTCATCAATCAAGCAAAATCTGAAATCTGCATTTAAATAACATCTTAAACGTATCAAATTTCTCGAAACTTTCATATTTGCTTAGTTTTGTATCAATACGTAAACAAAAGTAATGGGTTTTATTTGTCAATACGACAAATTTTTAATAATTTTAACCCATATTGTCAGTGAATACACATATTTGAGAAGAGGTTGCATTTTTTTCTCGACCCTCTCGTGTAGTTATGATAGCTTTTTTTGTGTTTCTGCTATCAACTCTGTGATTTCATTTGCGTACCTTATATTGTTAATATGGTGACCGCGAATAATGAATCCTTGTAAGAATTCTCGTTCTCTCAGAATCGCCTCCGAGTATAGGTTGACTAAGTCCGGTGATGTTGTGGTGCATTTGATATCGGCTCGGAACGAGAAATCAGAGAGTCAAGATCAAATTCGTTGCATTCACTTACGCGCCAATACACTGAGGATTAATCCGTATTTTTTCTCTCTATCTATGGGTTAAATAGCAGGACAGATTCGGTTCTAGAGCCTTGGATGGCAACCAGTCTACCAAGAAAAGTAATGGCAACCTACTGCGAGAAAATCTTCTGCCCACAAAGTTATGTTTCGAAAGAGACATGATTGCCAAAACGTGTATTACGTATGGTATTTAACTGACTTTTAGTTTTAGTGGCTTAATTGACTTGATTGTAGTGAGATGATTAAAGTGATAATTAATATTGTATTTAAATCTTTGTAGATCGTAATTAACAGGGAAGCATTTTTTCAGAATAGGTTTAACAGACGAGAAATGATCGAGAATTAAATTTGAATAGAACTGCTAGAATTAGTAAATTCGACATTGAAATATTGATCTGTTAAACAGAAAAGCAAAATATTCCCTGTGTAGATAGGTCTCCATTAATCTATCTCTTCACAGATTAATTGTGGATATTTCTTTGCTTAATGTTGTCTGTTGTTTACTATTTTTGTCGTCTGATGGGAACAGTATTTTCTCACTTTTTAAGTGACCTCTTCACAAGTATATACTTATTTTCCTGCTCGTCTTCACCTTTCTCGTCTTTTGAGCTACTATTCGACCAGGCATCGAATATTGCAACCGCATCTGTTCTGGCACTTCTGCTATACATTTAAAGATTCTTGACAAAATAAAAAAATAAATCCTTAATGTTATCGGTCCAATCTTCTAGTGCAGTAACTTAGGCTCGATGTGCCTTTTCTAAAATCGTTTTCATGCTAATTACAGCTTTAGACGTTTGTACTTAGTCTTAACGACCTTTAACCGCAGTACTAGAGTGGTTGTTAGGTTTCATCATTTTACATTTCAAATGGCTAGATGTAACCGTAATTTCTATGCTAATAGTTTCTTCTCTTGCACTTCTCACTTTGGAAACCTTCTTTGGTACCTCGACTTCAGAATTTCAGAGAAGCCTCAATATTTCAATGTCGAATTTACTAATTCTAACAGTTCTATTCTAATTTAATTCTCGCTCATTTCTCGTCTGTTAAACCTATTCTGACAAAATGCTTCCCTGACAGTTACGATCTACAAAGATTTAAATACAATATTAATTATCAATTTAATTATCTCACTACAATCAAGTCAATTAATCCACTAAAACTCAAAGGTGTTATGGCACCTACTTTTTTTTAGATTATAATGAACTCTTCTTATTATTATGAATACCGGTAGAGTATGCCTCTCGGGTTTGAGGTGAGTTGAGTTGAGTTGGGTCAACCCTGTTAAATACTTGGTGGTCCGACTGGCGTGTAACACACTTTGTATTTGTTCTCTCGTTAAATATATATGTTTCACTAATACCTGAGTTCGTGTTTTTCTTTTGAATCTATACTGAGTCCACAACAAAAGGGTTGCCGAGTGGAAACGAATATGAGAAAAGAAAAAAAAAACATTACTAAAGAAAGAAACTAGAAAACGAATATAAACTAACATATAAGAAGAGACGACCAAACGTTATAATTGTTGGGTATAGAGGCTGAGAAGAGAGAATACAAGCAAGAATAAGATCATGGTTTCACCTGGTATTTCCTGAAATGTAAAAAAGCACAGATTCCTGCTTTTACCGTAGAGGAAACTTGTCCACTTTTTTTCTTTCACTCTCAGTTACCGCTTCTATCTCGGTGGCTTCTATCGGATGAATGTTGAGAGATGACAACAACAACAAAAAAAAAAAAATAGGTTAAAAAAGTAAGATGGTCCAATATTTAATCTTTTGTCAGTTTTGTTTATTATTGTTACACTTTCTCTCTTGGTTCCAGGAGGTATTAATCTACTTTCCGCCCCAGTGACGTAGAAAAGGACTTAGGGAGGCTCTGTCCGGCCATCCAGCGCACATCAGAATGAAAGATCTTTTGAATCTCTGACAATGCAAACGAGACCGTCGCCATAAATGCTCATAAATTACATCGCCTTTTTAACCTTTTCCCCAGCAAGTATTCAGCGCTATTTTATTAAATACACAGCGCTTTGCTTCTTATCACGCTGCTGACAGAAGGTATTAACTCGACCTTTCCGCAGCCATAACAAAGACTTGCCTTTCACTGATGTTAGTTAGATTTCCTTCTTCATGTTTGATACACAAACTCAGTTGCTACTACGCATCCTTTTCATTTCCCTCCTGGAAAATAAACCTACTACTACTACTACTACTACTACTGTTGTTAATGCTGTTATTATTACCTCCACTATAAGCAGGGGTTGTTTTTTTGTTTCTTTTTTATAATCATATCGCCCCAAGCAAGGCATTTTACTGCCACTGTTGAGCAGGGAGTTACATAGAAGATAAGTTATGGGAAAGAGTGTCAGGTTACAGGGGGTGTCAGGAAGAGGGTACAAGAAGGATGTGAATACAGATGAGAGTGGAGTGGACGAAGAAAGGAGTATGAGAGAGACAACCAGTTTCCACCGCGCGAGACGGACAGAACGCGGGGAACGACTATCGGCGGTGGACCAGCGCTCGAGCAACAACGGTAGACTCGGCGGCATCGGATGCGGCGGCGGCGTCGAGCCGTTACAGCTAGCGTATGACGAGAGACGTTAAATACGACGGAGCTAGTGGTCTGACATCCTATGTTAGCGCAAAGGTGATACTGAAGGAGAGACAAGATGCGCTTATCATTTAATCACAATAGACACACACAAAACCGTAACTCCGTTTAGGTGTTAAAAAGTGCGTGATCTTTGTTTTTTTTATAATCATATCGCCCCAAGCAAGGCATTGTACTTCCATCGTTTTGCAGGGGGTTACATAGAAGGAAAGTTATGAGAAAGAGTGACAGGTTATAAGGGGTGTCAGGAAGTGAGCAAGAGAAGGATGAGAATAGTGATCAGAGTGAAGTGAACGGAGAAAGGAGCATGAGAGGGAGGATACAGGTTAGTGAGATAGGAGATGACTATTGACTTTACATTTAAATTCTTGGATATTGTTGCTGTCGGGTAAGCAAGTAAATTGAAGGGAATTCCACAGGAGGGAAGTGCGAGAGAAGAAGCTACTGGAGTAGAATTTGCGTTTACATTTTATTGGTTTCAGAGTAAAAGGGTGGGATTTAGTTGCTAATCTTGTGGCTCGAGTAAATTGATGTATAGGGGGCACCAGGGAGCTAAGTTCATTTGAGCAGAAGCCATGAAAGTATATGTAGAAGAGAAAAAGGGAAGCCACATTGCACCGGTGAGAAAGTGACTGTATCCGAGCTGCCAAGCCGGGATCGACCACATTACAGTTTCTTCGTTGGATTTCATCAAGGACCCCTAGGTGGATAGCAGGAGCACCGGACCAGATATATCAGCAGTATTCAATGCACGCGCGGAGGGTAGATTTGTATATGTGCAAGATTGTTTCTGACGGGGAAAACTTCCTGGCCCTGCACAGCAAAGCGACCTTCTTTGCAGTGGGTTTAGCTACGAATTCTATATATTTCTACTTGAGGTTTGTTGTGAGAGTAGGCGCAGATTGATCCATGCTAATGTCTGTTTTAAAGTCCCATGAAATTGTTACAGATCCTATCACTGTAATAAGGTCTTGGTGATATTCATACCAGTTTCTCGCAGTTTTCTTCCAAGAAGGTTACATACACTCGTGCAGATATTGGCCCACTATATCATGATGAGTTTTATATTCAGTTGCTGGTAACACTGTGCAAGCCGATTCAAGATGACTGTTTCTCAGGGTCCCGAGTTCTAATTCCAGTTGAATTCCTTGAATTCACATATGCGCAAATGAAAGGTATTAATCCGTATCTTCCCTCCAGTTATGAGTTAAATAGCAGTACAGATTGGGCTAAGGATTCAAAATTGAAGAGCCCAAACAGTGCCGGAAACTAGAAAATCTGGAAGGAAGAGAAATTTCACAGAATCATTGATGATAAATAATAAAGAAAGAGATATTAAAGCTCCCTACATAAAGAAAAAAGCTTGGGAGGAGGTGCCATGGTGGTATCGCCTATTCAACGAATTGAACTCTTCCTACAAATACATATACTTCCACTCTTGTGAGGGGAAGTATATGTAGTTGTAGAGAAGAGTTCTGCAGATCAGCAGAAAAGCGATAGGCAGAGATAGCCAAGACTGCTACGGTACTAACATTGCGAGTCGCAGTTCTAGTATTACTACCTAACCCGCATTTATCTTTCTACAAACAGATTTCCAAATATTTATATTTTGCTGTGTTTAATGTATATATATTGTTATTTCCTATTTTGGTTGTTGTATTATTTTCTTGCTGGACGCAGAACCAGGTCCACGACAGGGATTTAGTTGTGGACACTGCATTACGTAACGACTGGTGGATACGGGTTTATATATATATTTTTTTAATCATTTCACCCCAATCAAGGCGGAAACGCTACTGATGTGCAGGCGGTTACGTAAAAGTAAAAAGATTAATTAGAAAAGAGTGAGGAGTACAAACTAGTTAGAAAGGAACAATAGAAAGCTGAGAAAGCAGGTGCGATGACAGATACATAGGTGGAGAGAAAGGGAAGGTTATACAGAGGAGGGGAGAGAGCTAGAGTCCAGTGGTTAGTAGATGAGTATTGACTTTGCATTTAAATTTCTGGAGGCTGTAGCCGTCAGGAAAGCAAGAATACGGGAGCGAGTTCCACAGGCGGGAAGTGCGAGAGAGGAAGCTGCAGGAGTAAAATTGTCGTCTGCATTTGGCTAACCTGACTGTGAATGGGTGGGACCCAGTTGCCAGTCTGGTTGCACGAGTAAACACCTGTTGAGGAGGCATCAGTGACTTAAGCTCATCCGAGCAGAAGCCATGAAAGTATTTATAGAAGAGACAAAGGGAGGCCACATTTCGACGATGGAGGAGTGGCTGCAGTCGAGTCGCCAGATCAGTACCTATCACATTACAGACTCTCCTTTGGAGCTTGTCAAGAACACTGAGGAGAATGGCAGGGGTACCTGACCATAAATGGTAGCAGTACTCCATGCACGGACGGATAGTTGACTTGTATATATGCAGGATGGATTCAGGTGGAAAAAACATCCTGGATCGATATAGTGACCCAATCTTCTTAGCAGTAGATTTTGCTATGGATTCAATATAGTGGTTCCATTTGAGGTCTGAGGACAGGGTAAGTCCGAGGAGGCGTAATGTATTACTCTCAGGGAGAATCACTTGGTCCATGCTTATGGGAGGCAGAAGAGGCTGTAATGGTTGACAGACAACAGCTTGGTCTTAGATGAATTGAAGTTGACAAGCTACTTCTTGCCACAGTTCACCACAGAGTGTAGATCCCGCTCAAGGTCAGCAGCGAGATTATGTCTGTCCGCCACGACAGGTTTCTTACTGGAGCGGGAGAATATTGTAGTATCATCTGCGTAGATGCCTACTTGGGACTTGATCTCATCTGGGAGGTCGTTGATGAAAATAAGGAAGAGCGTCGGGCCCAGGATAGAGCCCTGTGGGACACCAGCATTCGTGCTGTCGGACGAAGAGGCACGCCCATTCAGAACGACCTTCATTTTGCGGTTATTTAAGAAAGATTGGATTAGGTCAAGCAGGCGACCGGTAATACCATAACCGCGTAGTTTGCATAGGAGGCCAGAGTGCCAAACCCTGTCGAAAGCCTTGGAGATGTCCAGAGCAACCGCGCGAGCCTCGTCAGACTCATCAAGGGCCTGTAGCATGTACTCCGTTACGGTTGTTAGCAGGTCGGCCGTGGACCTGTCGAAGCGGAATCCATATTGCCTGTCGGAGAACAGTTATATTCATCAGCTTGTTGGTATGGGCAAAGTATTGACCATCAAGAGGGCTGTCTTGCTGTCGGTTCTGTAACTGGTATGTTGCATTTGCTTCTACTTTTATTTTCAGGTAGTTTGGCGCTGCAGTAGGTTTTATATGGCTTATTAGCACTCATTATTGTTATCATTATTATTATTATTATCTTATTTTTCATCATAATTAGATTTCTGCTATGGTCGCACTACCTACCAAGTCTGTGGGAAGATTAAGACAGGTCGTGGTGTGTTGTTATCGCTCCATATCAGGTTTTTCTCTCTCCCATAACATCCCTAGCGTTACATAGACAAAGTTCACCATAGTTTGTGGGCTGTACTTAATAAGACAATCTTTTGTATATCTCTTAAGCTGGGGTTTCCAGGGATTCTTTCAGTCTGACATTTTGTTCCACTTTTTATCATTCCAAGTGCACCTACTATCACTGGCGCAACTCTTGTTTTCAATTTCCACATTTTTCTATTTCAATTTCCATGTCTTTATATTTTGACAGTTTTTCAAATTCCTTGGTTGCTATGTTACAATCTGCTGGACAAGCCATATCAATTAATAGACACGTTTTCTCCTTCTGGTTTTTAACAATAATATTCGGCCTATTTGCTTCAATTTTTCTGTCTGTGTAGATGGTGTAATCCCATAGAATGGTGACATCTTCTATTTCTGTAACCGGTGCTGGGTGATATTCATACCAGTGTTTGTTTACAGATTTTCCATAATGTTTGCACATTGTCCAATGTAAATATTGCCCCACTCCATCGTGGCGATTTTTATATTCATTTGGGGCAAGCACAGAACAGCCTGAGATTAGGTGGTCTATTGTTTCTTGGTGTTTATCACAAAACCTCCATTTTGGATCCATATTATTATGTATAATATTTGCCTGAAAGTTTCTAGTGAAAAGACTTTGGTCTTGTGCTGTAAGAATAAAGCCTTCAGTTTCAGACTTTAATCCAGATGCACGTAACCATCGATGAGTATTAACTTTATCAACATTGGATTTATTGACACGTTCTGGATATTGGCCATGCAGAGGTTTGTCTTGTCAACGTTGTTTCAACTGTTCAAGAGCTTTATCTTTGGCTTTCATTTTCATATTTTTGCCGCAATAGTTGGTTCTTGGCTTCTATTTTGCTTTTCTACAGAATCTACTAAATGTAAATATTGTTTGTATTTACTGCCTTCTTTTATTATTGAATATTTTTTCATTTCTTTCTTCATGTTGCCTTACTAATTGTATCATCCAATCCTTTGTTGTTTCTATGTATGTTAGTAAGGCAATAGTTGTTGTCTCGTATGACAATTCTAGCTGAATAAGACCTCTTCCACCTTCTTTACGGGGTATGTATAGCCGGTCTACATCAGCCTTTGGATGATGCATCTTATGCTTAAAAAAGCTTTCTTTTCTTGTTTTAGAATTTATTATTATTATTATTATTATTATTATTATTATTATTAGTCTGTGAGAGAGTGGCATCCCAAATGACACAGGGTTAGAAATATACGAGAAGCAACCGACTCATGATAATACCTTGTTAATAAGTGTATAGCACGCACATGCACAACAGCCAGATGTGCCCAACATGGTGACAGGTTTTCATAAAATCTATCACATAACATTTCTAGCTAGACTGGCGCAGTCCACTCAGACACTTTCCCATTGTGGATGTTTCAAACTCTTTCGACATGAATCGCAAGGCGTCCTGGCTAGCTCATTATTTAAAGTTGAAAAAAAGCTCTCGACACCCGGCCATAATGTATCTCCACGTCTTCTACTCATAAAAATCAATTTAGAAAGAAATGCCAACCTACTGCAAAAAGATCTTCTGCCTAGTCAGTCATGGATCAAAACAGATCACGTATGGCACTTAACTGACTGATCTGGATAAAAGAATTAAATAGTAGGAATGATTAGGTTCTATAGCCTTATTTTGCAAACAGTCTACAGCAGAAAGTAATAGCAACTTACAGCGGGAGAATCTTCTACCTAGTCAGTCCTTGATCGAAAGAGTAATGTTTGCCCAAGCGTGCATCACGTATGTCTTTTAACTGACTGATCTGGATAAAAGAATTGAATAGTAGGAGCGATTGGGTTCTATAGCTTTGTTTGGCAACCATTCTACCGTAGAAAGCAATGGCCACCTACACCGGGGAAATCTTCTGCCTAGTCAGTCATAGAACAAAAGAGATCACGTATGGCATTGAACTGACTGATCTGGATAAAAGAATTGAATAGTAGGAGCGATTGGGTTCTATAGCTTTGTTTGGCAACCATTCTACCGTAGAAAGCAATGGCCACCTACACCGGGGAAATCTTCTGCCTAGTCAGTCATAGAACAAAAGAGATCACGTATGGCATTGAACTGACTGATCTGGATAAAAGAATTGAATAGTAGGAGCGATTGGGTTCTATAGCTTTGTTTGGCAACCATTCTACCGTAGAAAGCAATGGCCACCTACACCGGGGAAATCTTCTGCCTAGTCAGTCATAGAACAAAAGAGATCACGTATGGCATTGAACTGACTGATCTGGATAAAAGAATTGAATAGTAGGAGCGATTGGGTTCTATAGCTTTGTTTGGCAACCATTCTACCGTAGAAAGCAATGGCCACCTACACCGGGGAAATCTTCTGCCTAGTCAGTCATAGAACAAAAGAGATCACGTATGGCATTGAACTGACTGATCTGGATAAAAGAATTGAATAGTAGGAGCGATTGGGTTCTATAGCTTTGTTTGGCAACCAATCTACCGTAGAAAGCAATGGCCACCTACACCGGGGAAATCTTCTGCCTAGTCTGTCATAGAACAAAAGAGATCACGTATGGCATTGAACTGACTGATCTGGATAAAAGAATTGAATAGTAGGAGCGATTGGGTTCTATAGCTTTGTTTGGCAACCAATCTACCGTAGAAAGCAATGGCCATCTACAGCGGGGAAATCTTCTGCCTAGTCAGTCATAGAACAAAAGAGATCACGTATGGCATTGAACTGACTGATCTGGATAAAAGAATTGAATAGTAGTAGTGTATAGCCTTGGTTGGCAATCAGTCTACCCCAGAAAGTAATGGCAAACTTTTCTGCCTCCTCAGTCATGTATCGAAAGAGACATGGTCACTGAAGCGTGTATCACGTATGGCGGTTAACTGAGTCTCTCAAGGCATGGTACCTCCCCGAGGAGATATCCGTTCAACATGACAGGTGGTAGTTCGGTATCCGGTCGTTGATGATGGAATGTAACTAGTGATTTTTGTCAATCTTGAATGGCTTGTATTGGTACTGACCAGGCTCGACGTTACTTAACTTTGGTCATTTTTGTTTAAGATAATTCAAGCTCTGTTGCTGCAATAATTAAGCACGTTACTAATATCGCCAGCCGTTTCTCATTGAAACATATCAAGATAAATAGCGAAATGATTTGATGACCCGAGCTTAATTGACTGAGCTTGATTAACTGTGAATTAAGGACTATGATTTATAATAATTCCTCATCGGTAGCAGCTCTATCTACGTTTCGCACTCTGAACACATCTTTCCAATTATCAGTGTTCTACCGTGTAATTAGCCGCTCTCAATGTCTCGATGATAATCTATTCATAACTGCTTCTTAATATCGATCTGTACCATATAATTATCTCTGGATCAAATAATCACACTTCGTTTGTAAGTGTCTTTCTATAATAAAAACTAAAATTTCAAATGTGCTAAAAGCTTTTTCTTCTATGTGCCTTGTCCTTTCAGGATGTAGTCGATAATGGACTTCTACGTCTCCCTATCCCTGGTGGCTCTTAGCACACTTACTCTCGTAACGTCTCGCAGCCCCCGTTCTGTCATCCACCTGCTCAGGCCCTTCAAATATGTTATCCGCTGCTTTCCTCTTTTTTCCCCTCTATCTGGCCTGTTAGTATCAGGTTCTCCAAGCCCTTCTTCCTTATTACATGTTCCAGGAACTTTAGTATTAATTTCCTTTTCGTTTTTATCCTTTCCAAAACCTCATAATTGCTCAAATGCTCGGTCTACGCGTCCTACACCATGCCAATTCACCTTTAGATCTCTGTGTCGCACTTTCCGTCTTCTGTTAGAACAATTCCCAGGTATTTAAATTTTTGTACCTGCTTGATTTTAATATCCCCAACCTGCATTTGGTATTTTGGGCTGCTCGTTTTGCTGATGACCATGCATTCGATTTTCTTGCAGTTTATTTATAGTCCTTTTTTGTCACTCTCTTCTGTGTGATGTCTTGTAGTCTTCTTTCCTTGTCTGCAATCAGCACTGTATCATCTGCGTACCTTATGTTATTCAAATTGTGGCCTCCGATTAGAAATCCTGGCATAACATCTAGGGTCCTCAAAATAGACTCTCTGTACAAGTTGAACAATCCGATGAAAAGATGCATCCTTGTCTTACGTTCCTTTCTGTCTTTGTATATCTGCTGAATTCGTTACCTGTCCGTATGCAGATAGTTTGCTGCCAGTAGAAATTCTTAATTACACTTATGTCTTTCCCAAATATGTCGAGGCTGCTGAGCATTTACATCAATTCTTTGTGGTGTATTTTGTTGAACGCCTTTGCATAAACGATGAAACACAGGTACAAGTCCTTCTTCATTTGTATTGCCCTTTCGGAAAGCATCCTAATCATAAATATAGCTTTCCTTGTTCCAGTGTCTTTGACGATTCCTCACTGTTCTTGTACTATCTCAAGCCTAATTCAGTTTCTTAATCTGTTCATCAAGATTTGGACGATCAGTTTTGTGATATGACTCATAAAGTTGGTAGTTCGGTGGAGTTCACACTAGTTTGCACCTGGCTTCTCAAACAGTGCTATGAAAATCGACTTAAATAGACCGTCTGGCATTACACCACTATTATAAATTTAATTTATTATTTCTGTAATTTTCTCTGTGCCAAATTATTCCAGGGCTATCAGTAGCTCTATTACAACGCCTTAAATACAACTGACGGAGATATCATAATACTACAAAACGGGGGGAATGTTCAATAATCACCTAAATGGTTTAAAAATTGGTTACATAGAGTGTATTTTCTAAAATATTTTTCCACTTTTTAGAATTAAGACGTTTATATCAGTTATATTTATGGCGATACTATATATATATATATATATAGGAAAAACTACTAAAAAGTTGTAAGTTTAAAAATGTATTTTTCTGACAGTATTTATTTATTTCTATTATTATATTTGATATTTCAGACCATCCTCGGCCTTTCATCAGGAACAAATGATTTTAAAATTTAAATTGGAAACTTTATAATTTAAATTAGAAATTTTAAATTAAAATAAAAACTTTAAAATTTGAATTAGAAATTTTGAATATATATATATATATAGTAAAATTTATATATGAATTATAAAATTATAAACTTATATATAAATTATAAAATTATAAAATATATAAATATATATATAAATTATAAATTATATATAAATTTTAAATTATATATAAATTATAAATAAATTATAAATTATATATAAATTATGAATTATATATAAATTATAAAATTATAACATATATATATATATATATATATATATATATATAGTAAAATTTAAATTTTTAAATTAAATTAGATACTTTAAAATTTAAATTAGGAATTTTAAATATATATATATATATTTAAATTAGGAATTTTAAATGTATATATATATATATAAATATATATATATATATAAATATATATATATATATATATATATATATATATAGTAACTTAACTTAATCACAGTAAGTCAACACTAATAATAAGAGACTAAATATCCGAAAATAATGGTAACAAACAGTAATATAAACCGTCTTCTAACCCGGCGAGGACCCCCTCGTGGGTTAAATAAAGGGGGAGAAAAAAAGAAACAAACAGCGCACAAGAACAATACGTCTAGTGCTCGTTTGAAAGAAAAAAAACCAAGACGACACCTTAACAGCAAAGTGCTCGATACAAAATTACGAAAGTACAGCAGAATACAATACAAAAATCTAAAATTGAGCCACTACCTACCGCCTATTTGCCCTGAAGAACCGTTCGTATATATATCGTCTTAAACAGGACTGATATAGAAATCTTGATATTAAATAGGAGGGGGAAATATAAAAGGAAATACACTTGTCTACAATTGTCTACAATTTGATTTGTTCATCAGTTTATCAATATATATATATATATATATATATATATATATATATATATATATATATATATATATATCGTCTTAAACAGGACTGATATAGAAATTTTGATATTAAATAGGAGGGGGAAATATAAAAGGAAATACACTTGTCTACAATTGTCTACAATTTGATTTGTTTATCAGTTTATCTGTCTTAGATTTTAATTTTAGAAATTGAATTGATTTTATCACTTGGATTAACCGATTTTATATTTTAATCATGCGCCTGTTCTCTTCACCCATTTAGGCCCTTAAATAGCATTTCACTCTTCCTGCTAAAAAATAATAATTGTTTCGCCAACGATTTTTCTCCGACGAAGGGTTAGCTGAGAGATTCTTAATATACACCGTCACTTTTAGTATCAGGATGATTACATCAGTTCTATTAAAGTTGATAATTAAGTTTTGTATAATCAGATGGTTTATATATATATATGCATTTGTGTGTGTATGTGTGTCTGTATATATGTATGAATTTTTTTCCAGCATCCTAACATTTTTCTGTTTTGTTAGAGATAAGAATTATAATATTTGTTCATGATTTTTATCATCCCAAATAAAAAAATTAAAAAAATTATGGACAATTTTTATATTCTTTAACTCCATCAAACAGAAAAATCTTAATAAAAAATCTTAATAAAAGATCTATTAAATCTTCTTTGCTAGCCGTATTTAAAGAACGATGTTTGAAAGTATGGTTGCTGACCAAATATACATTATATATATATATATATATATATATATATATATATATATATATATATATATTGATGCATGTTGCATTCAATAATATAGACAAATTTTGTCTATTTATTTTATGTAAATTTCTTTCATATTTTGTAATAAGCTTAATAGCATTATCATTGAATGATGAAAAAAATTACAATATTGATACATAATTTATTTTATAAACCAATCTAAGCTTTTAATTTGACATCTTTGAAAAAGATGTCAAATTAAATTATAGTATAACAAGACACGCACAATAATGCCAATAATGACAATCTGTTTTTATTGACATGGAAGATTTCCAAGGAACGACTAAATAGTGCATATAAGACGCTGGAAGCGAATATTGCAACACAACTCATGACGTCACACATAACCACGCGAGAGTGAAAACAAGACATTTTTAGGATGGAAAGCCATTGGTTTATTCCAATGGCTTCTGTTATTAATTATAGACATTTAAGTATATTTGTGGAGATTTCTCAGTTTATTTTGTTCAGGTTGGGTTTCAACTGTTTTACGTATATAGTTTCGCGAATTTTTAGTTTTTGTTTATTGTTTTCATGCTTAAGTATATTTGAGTTTTCAACGGTTTCCAGAATGGTGTATGCGCCCAGGCATGCTGTTTTAAATGCCTAAAGATGCTAAAAGTATTGTTTAAATGTAGTGTCAGGCGTCGTGAATGTGTGTTTGTGGTGTGACCAACATAAATATTTTTTAATCCGTTGGAGATACAATCTCCCAAAAGGCGCTTGAATTTGTAAGCTACGTTGGGAGTTGGACATTCTAGATTTAGAGCAGTATATAGTTAAATGAATTTTTTGGCTATATATATATATATATATATATATATATATATATATATATATATATATATATATATCAGTTATATTATAACATATTTATTTATAAATTCTAAATAAGTATTATTCATTCTGCTTTGTACTGAGCAAGCACATTTTTAAAAATAGTAACTTTTGGGAACGGATTTTTATTGCATGTATACCTACCCTATTCTCGTATATATATATATGTGTGTGTGTGTGTGTATTGGGGAAGGAAGAAAGAAATATTAGCGTTCCCCCTTTTTGGCTCTTCATTTTCATTGCTGTTTTTTGTTTAATTTGTGATTCCAACGATTTTATTCTGATGAGATGTTAGACGAAAAAGCTCTAGAGACTTTTAATAAGTTCCTTGTTTTTAAAGTAGTAATATATATATATATATATTGGGGAAGAAATTCCTTGCGTCATTTAAGAAACACTTGCCGGAAAAGAAGGGATTAAATAAGATTTTCAATAAAAATACTATCAAATTAAGTTACAGCTGTATGAAAATCTGGAAAATTCATAAAATATCACAATAATAATATTTTCAAAAATTTTAAGACAGTTAATAAAAACAAACTAATAACGGAAAATAACAATTTAGACAAGAAAATATGTAATTGTCACACTCCACCCACGTCTATTGAACAGGTTAAGAGGCTCATCACTTGTTCCCTGTTTAGGATGTGGTTTCCGGCTTTCTCTTTTTCAATCTTTTCACTATTACGTAGCCCCCTGCACATCAGTGGCGTTACCGCCTTGCTCGGGGTGATACGATTAAAAAGAACCTTATAGATTGCCCGTTAGAAAACAGGTGTCTTACGGAATCAATCGTTTACCAATGTGAAATATCTTCAGTGGAAA
Organism: Ascarosepion bandense; assembly: GCA_037127315.1. Taxonomy (NCBI): domain Eukaryota; kingdom Metazoa; phylum Mollusca; class Cephalopoda; order Sepiida; family Sepiidae; genus Ascarosepion; species Ascarosepion bandense. The sequence continues at coordinate 4,906,810 of JBBBDQ010001353.1, forward strand.
ACCCTAGTAATTTATCTTGGTAGTACTAAGAATTCTCTAAAAACGGATTTATCAACACGCGTCTTCATTTAATAATAATAAGTACAAAAATATCGAAATATCGAAATATGATTAGTATCTAAAAGAAACAAGTAAAACACCCACATTAAAGTGGAAAATCCTAAAAGAAGGTAGAACATGTAAGTCTTTAGACAACCCATGCCTGCTGTGTCTATTCGAAAAATTATATATTATTAAATCAAATAAGAATAAAAATCTATTAAATAAACGTAATGAAATAAATGTCATGTGTAGACATTGCAAAATGTTCACCTTAGAATATGGATTAAATAAAATTACTTAACATGCATATACCCAATAATTCTGTTAAGAAAATAATAACTGACAAGATAGTAAAATAAGTAAATTGGTATATATTTTTTTATTATGAATAAATAGATATTAGAAAGATGGAATAATGATAGTAGGAAATAAATTAGTATAAAAAATATAAATGTTATTTATAAATTAAAGGTATCGAAAAAATTAAAATTAAATACGTACTGATAAAAAGATTAAATTTACTCAAAAGCCCCTTTAAGTTTGAGTAAAAATATAAAAAAAATTCGTTCTTTCTTCATTTCTTTTCTGTTTTCTTTGAAAAGAGGTCAGGATAAGGAGAAAGCAGAAAGGACTTTTTGGTACAAGAATGGATACATCAAACGTAATAGGACATAGGGAAAAGCAATAACAATAAAAAGAAAAAAAATGAGGTTAAAAGTAGGTTTACACTTTGACCGTTAGGGATGAATAAAAGAAAGTATGTGTTCTCTAAAAATAGAAACTACTGGCCAAATTTCAAAGTGAATCTTTATTCTGATTAGTTAAAAGGAACACATGCACATAAATTTTATATCTTCCCACATACATAAATGGCAAACCAAGCGTTTTTGTAAATCATTTTCACACCCAACATCCAACATTGCCTGATGACGAGATAGAAATATCGAAGCATAGAAATTTCCGTGTCACAATGTACTTTTAATTCATAATTATATATATATATATGTGTGTGTGTGTGTGTGTGTGTGTGTGTGTGTGTGTGTGTGTGTGTGTGTGTGTTCGTCATCCAGAGACAAGCCTGTTTTGCTAAGGTAAACCATCAAGGACTTACAGTCAATTAAAGCTCGAATTAACGCCTTGAAATATATATTTTCCTCATTCTTTGAAGAATTCAAATTTGTTGTTTTTGAATTCTAATTTAAACAAATGTAAACAAAGACATTTTATTTACAAAATGGACTAACTGCGAAACATTTATCTCTATTTCTTTAAACATGATTTTAATGGATACTCATATTTGAGTTGACATTTTTTTGTGTATATATATGTATACAAAAAAACAATCCATTTAAATACTAGCAGTATAGTACATATATATATAATTTAAACGTATATTTACTTAAATAATCGAGAAAATTTGTTAGGAAAATATGCGCCCTGAATAATCGATAAAATTTATTAAGAAAATATGCGTTTTCCGGCAGAATTCGAATTTGCGCCCTCCAAAGGAAAACCGTCAATTACATTCACGTGTCTTGGACCGCTCGACCCGACCATGAAGGACTTACAGACAAGAAAACCCAGAAGTAATGCCTTTAATCACTCATATTTCTTATTTTTCGAAGAAGTTATATATACTCTGTTTTCGTATCTTAATGTAAACAAAGACAATTTAGTTACAAAATCATAGGAAATAGATTAATTCCGACATATTTTTAATCTATTTGTTTAAACGTTGTTTTTAATGGATACATTTGAATTCTGCTAGAAGACGCATATACTTCTCACAAGATTTATCGGTGATTCAGGCTGGTAGATATAAATAAATATGCTGTTTATTATAAAAGCAGTGTATCAACTCAAATACGAGTATCTATAAAAAATAATTTAATGTAAACAAATATATATATATATATATATATATATATATATATATATATATAACTAATTTTCTAAGTAACCATGAATTCATCTTATATTTTCAAAATAAATCATTCACACCATTTATTTTATCACCTGAAGAAGAACAGTATTGTTCTCATACATGAAAATTTTTGTGTAGTGATATTATGCTTTTGTAAACCATTGTAATAACAAAATTACATATATATATATATATATATATATATATATATAGAGAGAGAGAGAGAGAGAGAGAGCTGCCATCCACATACAAGACTCTTTCGCTGTATCACAGCTCATCTACTTGCTTCTGGCCGGGATCGAAACCCGACCGATTTGATGTCACTCGGAGTCTCTGCTCTCTTAGCCATAGAGTTAGACAAGGAAAATATATAAGCGGTGTATACACACGCCAGTCACCTAAGGAACTCAATTAATTGCTGAGAAGTAACGCGTAAATCGCAAAAGTGGTAACTATTTTTAAAACTTTCCTTTCCAGAGAGCTCAATCGTAATGAAAAAAAAAAAAAACATATATATATATATATATATATATATATATATGTGTGTGTGTGTGTGTGTGTGTGTGTGTGTATGTGTGCTTATTTTAATGTGTAATCGAGATTTGCTTTTTAAATAGAATTCTTAATAAGGTCAGTGTAACTATCTGCGGAGGGCCTCACATTAAAATGAGAAAAACAGTGTTTTACCGTTAAAAGTGCCGACACTATTATTGAAGTCACTGTTTTGTGCGAAATCGAATGGGGATTATATGAAAGATTTAAAAGACAAGACTCTGCTTGACTGGATGAAGTTACATTACATAATAGTCACGCAAATGTTTGTTTTTTACCGATAAACTTACAAATAGATTCAACATCTTGCTCAGAACAGCGTAGACTAGTTTTTTTCTCTTCTTCGTTCTGTTAGAATACAACAACATTTCTGTTACGTTTTATCAGACTCTGAATATTAAACCAAACAACAGACTGATAAAAAGATAAGCGAAAACAAAATTGAATTTAAAATGGGAGGATGAAAAAATATCGAAACTCAGGCTTCGGGGAAAAAAAGTAAATTAGAATAAATAAATAAATAACGTGAAAAAATGTCTAAGAAGAATAACAAAAACATGAACTAAAAGAGAAACACACAGAGAAACATGGCCGCCAATGGACAGGAAGTGTTTATACGCGAGTACGCCATCATTTTCGTGCGCATGCGTTGCTGAATTTAAATTGCTCAAAGTAAAGTGCTTTTTTTTTCTTTTTCACATCTTTTTCTTACAATTTCTCTTTTTTTTTTTTGATGAAGCCATTTTGTTGTTTAACGTTTTGATAATGTTTATGATTATTGTAGCTTTCATAATATTTTTCTTCTGGCTTCTGCGCATGTTTAATACTTTATTAAACAAGAGCCTCTATTTTTTCTACGAAACATGAAAAAAAAAGTCTTCTCCCTTGTCGGCAAGATTTCGTGTTCTTCCGCTCTCTGGCTTGCTGGCAAATAATTGCCTCCCAAGTGTTACCTTTTACTTGTCCTTGCAATTTATATCGCCCTTTATTGCCCTTTCTTTCTCTCGTTTCCAGTCACTGACATTTGCTTCTTTCAATGCCTCATTCGATACTGTTTGGATAGTCCGCTGATGCGTTTGTCAGCGCGAAGCTCTCGAGAGAATTATATATGAAATGTTGTCGTGTTCCAGACGCTGAAATATTTAGCGAATTTATGAACAAACATCCAAATAATTCAAGCTCTTTGCTTACATGTATTAATTCCATTATATCTTCTTTTTCTATTCTTCTTTATCGATGTCAATACTGTAATATATATATATATATATATATATATATATATATATATATATATATATATATATATTAAAATTTGTGTATTTAGGCAGCAATTTTTTTTTAGGCATGTCATATTAAATAAATTCAAAACATTCCGTTTGCTTATTTTTTAATAAAATTCGTCCATTTCTAGACATCTACAACAACACATACTGTCTACGTTCACAATATAAAAAAATAATGATCGATAACACAACTATCCTACACCAAGAAAACAACAAAAGCAAACCACAGATTCTTGAGGCAATATACATTTAAAGCTTAAGCCGTCAATTAATACAATTATCTAATGAATACGGTAGTAATGTTCTAAAATGATTGTAAAAAGAACAGTTTTTTCATGCTTTAACACGTTCATGATCATGACATTACAATATATAAAAAAAATCCATTTTGGATAATTTTCACGTTCTAATGAACGCTAAGCAATATGTCAACCGTTATATTTGAACCAGAAAAAAATTCGCAGTAAGTTTTAGCAACAGTCTTACGGTTATTTTTTGTTACCATAACTCACATCCCAGAAGATGATCTTGGAAGAAGATTGAAAGTACTTGGGTACATTGAGAAATAAATGATAATAACATCTGTCAACGTTACAGTTCATTTCTGACATCTTTCAATTATAATACGCGAAAGATTATCCGTGAGTATTGAAAGAATTCCTGGAAATAAGAGATTAAGAGATATGCTTAAGAGATATGCAAAAACTTGTCTTGTTAAGTACAGCCCACACACTAAGAACTTCGTCTATGTAAGGCTAGGGATTTTAGGGGAGATAAAAAATGAAATGGAGCCATAACAACTCACCACGACCTGCCTTCCTTAGGTCTTTCAGTAGACTTGGTAGGTAGTGTGATAATTTCATGGAGGATATATATATATATATATATATATATATATATATATATATATTATTATTATTATTATTATTATTATTATTATTATTATTATTATGTCATTTTACATCATATTTTGATTTCTGCTATGGTCGCACTACCAACCAAGTCTGCGGGAAGGCCTAAGGCAGGTCGTGGTGTGTTGTTATGGCTCCATTTCATGTTTTTTCTATCTTCCCCATCATCCCTAGCGTTACATAAACAAAGTTCTCCTTAGTGTGTGGGTTGTACTCAATAAGACAATTTTTGTATATCTCTTAAACTGAGATTTCCAGGGATTTTTTCAATGTGTTGTTTTGTTCCATTTTTTATCATTCCAAGTGCACCTACTATCACTGGCACAACTCTTGTTTTCAATTTCCACATTTTACTATTTCAATTTCCAGGTCTTTATATTTCGACAGTTTTTCGAATTCCTTGGTTGCTATGTTACAATCCACTGGACAAGCCATATCAATTAATAGACAAGTTTTTTTCTTTCTGGCTTTTAACAATAATGTTTGGACTATTTGCTTCAATTTTTCTGTCTGTGTAGATGGTGTAATCCCATAGAATGGTTACATCTTCTATTTCTGTAACCGGTGCTAGGTGATGTTCATACCAGTGCTTGTTTACAGATTTTCCATAGTGTTTGCACATTGTCCAATGTAAATATTGCCCAACTCTATCGTGACGATTTTTATATTCATTTGGGGCAATATTATTATTATTATTATTATGTCATTTTTCATCATATTTCGATTTCTGCTTTGGTCTCACTACCAACCAAGTCTGCGGGGAGACCTAAGGCAGGTAGTGGCGTGTTGTTATGGCTTCATTTCATGTTTTTCTATCTTCCCTATCATCCCCAGCATTACATAGATAAAGTTTTCCTTAGTGTGTGGGCTGTACTTAATAAGACACTTATTATTATTATTATTATTATTATTATTATTATTATTATTATTATTATTATGTCATTTTTAAACATAAGTCTGCAGAAAGACCTAAGGCTGGCCATGGTTTGTTGTTATGGCTCCATTTCATTTTATACACACACACACACACACACACACACACACACACACATTTATATAATTCTTATCCTTGGTAATTGATAAGGAGAATTCCATGGAGGATACAAATCCGATAAGATTTTGTCACAAATTCAAAGAGTATTGTAATGAAAATAAATTGGAGAAATATTTACAAATCCATCAGTAATAATCTATTTCATGTCCACGAAGATCACGATACAAATAAACTAAGACCAGATTCATACATAATATCATCAACCATCGCAAAAGCAATACTTTCTAAATGCGACAGATCAACTGAGACTATATGTATGAATCATATATATATATATATATATATATATATATATGATTTCAGATAACGTTTAGCGCTAATATTGTTGTTTTATAGCTATTTATTGGTAAAGGTACTTTGGCAACCAGGTCGATATCGGGGTAGAGATACTGGTAAATGTAGGTTGGCAATATACACACACACACACACACACACACACATATATATATATATATATATATATATATATATATATATATATATATATATCCGAGTGAGTATAGAATGAGGAGAGAAAAAAGAAAAAAATTTCCGTCCAAAACATTAATTTAAAACAGTGCTCCATATATGATGTATAGAGCAGTGAATATTTATTATAAATTATGTTTTAGACCATGTACATAATTTATAATAATATATAAATTGAATTGTTTGAACATTATTTTTTATCGATACTCGTATTTAAGTAGATATTCTGTTTTTTAATTAAACAGTATTATATATTTATATCTACCGGCCTGATTATTTACGATAAATTGTTATTACGAAAATGTGCCCTATTCGACAGAATTCGAACCTGCGACCCTTATCTACATAGGGGAAGCTACCATTTGATCTGGCAACGTCTTAGACCTCTCGAAAACGAATAAGCCTCTAGTCTAAACCAGGTTTTTATCAAGCCTATATAACACAATTTTCGATTCATCGTAAACAAACATAACTGCTATGAAATGTATCGTAATGTCAACAAATGTGAACATGTTACGGAAATTAACGAATTTTAACGAAACTTGGTTATAAACAACCGACAATTTGAAATGAATAGTTTGAACATCATTTGATATCGATACTCGTATTTATATAGGCGTTATAAAAACCTCGTTTAGACTGGAGGCTATTCGTGGTCGAAAATTCTAAGACATTGCCAGATCAAATGGTAACTTCCTATGTAAATAGGGGTCGCAGGTTCGAATTCTGCCGAATAGCACAAATTTTTGTAATAACAATTTATCGTAAATAATCAGGCCGGTAGATATAAATATATAATACTGTTTAATTAAAAAACAGAATATCTACTTAAATACGAGTATCGATAAAAAAAAATAATGTTCAAACAAATCATTTCAAATTGTCGGTTGTTTATAACTATGTTTCGTTAAAATTCGTTAATTTCCGTAACATGTTTCCATATATACATATTCAAAGATCTACTGGGATAATGTAAAATCTGACAAGCTTAACAGATTCAAAACAAAAGAAAATTTAAAAAAACACTGTGTTTCTGGTATCTGATAAGGTTAATTTATTGCCTCCTTTTCCTCAGTCAGTCAGTTAAGTGCCATACGTGAAACACGCTTGGGTGATCATGTCTCGAAAGAGACATGACTGACTGGGATGAAGATTATCCCGAAGTAGGTTGCCGTTGTTTTCTGCGATGGACTGGTTGGCAGCCAAGGCTATGGAACCCAATCTATCCTGTTATTTAACCCATAACTGGAACGAAGAGACGGATTAATACATTTCTCAAGTGTATTTGCGCGTAAGTGAATGCAATGAATTCAACGGGAATTCGAACTCGGGTCCCCGATTTCTTGTTCCGAGCCGAAATCCACTGCACCACAACGCACATTTTCCTCAAAAGTCTCAGAAGCATTTTCTCTACATAGAGTTTTTTTTCATTGCGCCCTAAAGTAGCCTACCCAGCACACAAATCTAAAACGCGTAGACAGATATGTCTAGATATAAGAATGTATTTTTTAAAAAAGAAAAAAATCGACAGTAAGTTACTATTGTTACTGTCTACATTGTGATTGTAGATCTGCCAAGAAGGGGTTCTCGACAAAATCCAAAGAATATAAAGTTGGGTCACTATGTCGATCCAGGATGTTTTTTCCACCTGTATCCATCCTGCATATATACAAGTCAACCAACCGTCCGTGCATGGAGTACTGCTGCCATTTATGGTCAGGCTCCCCTGCCTTTCACCTCAGTGTTCTCGACAGGCTCCAAAGTAGAGTCTGTAATGTGATAGGTACTGATCTGGCGGCTCGACTGCAGCCACTTCTCCATCGTCGAAATGTGGCCTCCCTTTGTCTGTTCTATAAATACTTTCATGGCTTCTGCTCAGACGAACTTAAGTCACTGATGCCTCCTCAACAGGTGTTTACTCGTGCAACCAGACTGGCAACTGGGTCCCACCCATTCACAGTCAGGTTAGACAAATGCAGACGACAATTCTACTCCTGCAGCTTCTTCTCTCGCACTTCCCGCCTGTGGAACTCGCTCTCGTATTCTTGCTTTCCTGACGGCTACAACCTCCAGAAATTTAAATGCAATGTCAACACTCATCTACTAACCACTGGACTCTAGCTCTCTCCCCACCCCTGTATAACCTTCCCTTTCTCTCCACCTATGTATCTGTCATCGCACCTGCTTTCTCAGCTTTCTATTGTTTCTTTCTTACTAGTTTGTACTCCTCACTCTTTTCTAATTAATCTTTTTCCATTTATGTAGCCCCCTGCACATCAGTGGCGTTTCGCCTTGCTCGGCGTGAAATGATTAAAAAAAAAAAAGAATAATCTGCAACGCAATCGATTCTAACCTGGCCGCTCAACTCCAGTCACAGTCTCACCGACGAGAATGGTTTCCTTCTGTCTCTTCTACAAATATTTCTACGGCTTCTGTTCGAACGAGCGTAGCTCCCTGGTGTCTTCCTTACATAAATTTATTCTTCACACCGGTATTCCTATCCTTTTCTTGCCCATTCTCTGACACCCTCTGTAAACTGTTCCTCTTTCTATTCGCCTCCTATTTATGTAATATTCTGCTCTCCTCTTTTGTAGCCCCTTGCGCACCAGTGGCAGTACTATCTTTCATGAGGTGAAACGATTAAAGAAATATAAGATGTACAGTTGATGATATTTAATAACATAAGTGAGGGAAGCATAGGTATAAAAAATGAATCTGAATAAAATCAGCCAGATTATATACACAAAACATATTTACATAAAAATTTACACCGTCTCCGATACGAGCTCGTCTGTAGTCTTATCAGCGTAAATTAGCTTAGTCTGATTACATTCTAAAGAAGGAAAAGTGTGTGTGTTTATGTGTGTGTAAATTATATATATATATATATAACAAATTTATTTTTAAACGCGTCTCGAACCCCCCCCCCCCCCCGAGTATAAACGCGGAGGGGCAAAAGGAAACAAAAAAGAAACGAAGTAATACTTGAACATAAGTTACAGTACTAAAAACCCGAGACGAGAACCCTAACACGTAAAGCGCTCAATACAATAGCAGAGCAAATAAATAAGTATGAATCTAACCTAGAGCCAACGAACCTACCTAGGTTTCACCTAACGGATCGTCGGCCAACTTGCCCTGACGATGCGTTAGGTGAAAACTCGGTAAGTCCGTTGGATCCAGGTTAGATTCATACTTATATATATATATATATATATATATATATATATATATATATATATATATAATTTACGTTGTTCAGATTGTTGTCCTCATCTCGAAATTTCAACGTATATCATAACAATATAAATAGTGTAAGTAGTTCCAAAATCTCAGCTCAAAATACAATATATATATATATATATATAATATAATATATAATAGTGAATGCCCCCAACGATATAAGTTATAAAAAACTTACTTCAACGCACACAAATGATATCTTCTTCCAAATCTATATTTTATAAAGAATTACACAACATTAAGCAAACACGAGTCAATAATGGATTTCCTAATTCCGTTATTGATCAACAAATTAAAATGTATCTCAACAAACTTAACAATAGCTCTAACAATAATGATAATATTAATAATAATGGTTTACATCAAAATAAACATAACACTATTAACTTATACTATTGCAACCAATTACATAATAATTATAAACAAGATGAAAAAACTCTCAAAAACATAATACGTAGAAATGTTAAACCAGTCGAAAGTAATAATCAAATTAAACTCATTATATATTATAAAAAGTTTAAAACAATTGACCTCATAGTCTATAATAACCCAACAGGCACTAAACTAAATTCTTTACAAAAAACCAATGTAGTGTACCAATTTACATGCCCATTCAGAGACTGCATCTCTGATACTAATCAAAAACCTAGTACATATATTGGTTTTACCACAACCACGCTCTCTCGTAGACTTACATGTCATCTTTCTGATCAGAGTACTATTAAACAACATTTCTCTGAAAAACATAAACATGTAGGTAATATCAGACAGATTTGGGTCAACAATACGGTGATCCTTACTCATACACACAGTAAGAGGAACCTGCAGATATTGGAGGCCATGTACATCAAATCAAAACAACCAACACTCAATAAAATCAACTTTAAAACAGGAAATAACATATTACATTGCATTTGACTACATGGTTTTGTTGTCATTTCGCGCTATCCCGCGGTGTGACGTCATAAAACCGCATCGCAAACTTAAGAACTGCGTTTATTATTTTTGGTAACTATTGCCGTTGCCAAGCGGAGTTTTATGTCAACACAAAATAAAATCGTCGGTGATGGTGGATTTTATCATATTTCAGTTTAAACTACCTCTCTGAAGATGGCTCATGTGAGCCGAAAGCTTAGAAGAAAACCAATAAATAATTATCCAAATGTTGGAGAATTTTTGTCTTTATTTTCAACTGAAATTAAAGCAAAATTACGACGTTTAGAACGGCTCATGATTAAACATAATAGACATTCATTGTCTCTTATATTTAATAGCATATGTCTAGAAAATTACTTGCTGCCTCGATATACTAAATATATATATATTACAAAAATGTGAAAGAACACGTAGATTAAAACCCACTGTTCAAGCATTTACTTTTATGAAGAGAGCTCGTTATATACCAGAGCTTAATATTGTAATGTTTTTATTACGATGGCGTATAAAAACATTATATCACTATACAAAAATTTTCATGTTACAGAATAATACTTTTCTTCTTCAGGTGATAGTTTAAAATAAATAGTGAAAATGATTTATTTAGATAATATAAGGTGAATTTTTGGTTATTTATAAATTGAAGGGGTTGTAGTAGAAGGCGTAGTTAGAGAATATGCTTGTAGGAGTGTCAGTATTGTTCAATCAAAAATGAGAATTAGGTAATTATGGATTGAAAATGTGAATCCCAAATGTAAGACATAATTTCTACTCTGGAGTTTTTTGTACAAAATCTGCTACATTTCGGCACAGACTCCCACATGTGTGCTTCATTGGACACCACTACTTTAACCTCTTTAACTCTATGACATTATAAATTCCCCTTATCTTCTGTTCGCTCATAGGATTTCTTTCAAGATTACCAATTCAACAGTAATCTTCTGACTTGCCTTGTAATAGATTAAATTTTTGAGAATAAAAATAGGCAGGATAAATTCTGAACTACGGTCGCATTATCTAACTATCATTTAACAGCCATACGTGATACACTCTTGAGTGATCATGTCTCGAAAAAGACATTACTGAATGAGCAGAGATTTTTCCGCACTAGGTTGCCATTACTTTCTGCTGTGGAGTGATTTCCAACCAAGCATATAGAAACTAATCTGTCCTACTATTTAACCCATAGCTGCACGGAGAAGAGACGAATTATTACATTTCTCAATGGTGTTTGATCGTAAGTGAATGCAACGATTTTGACTGGAATTCGAACTCGGCTCTCTGATTTCTTCTTCTGAGTGATATCCACTGCACCACAACGCAAATTCAACTATATCAGTTCTATTATTATTTTATTCAGCTTACATTGTCCTGAATAGAGGCCGTCCTTGTGTCAGACTAAAAAGCTATATCAAATTTATTTAGTATGACAACCACGTCTGTGTAATCTTGGTGTTTCGTCAGAACTCGTATATGCGCACTATTCTGTCGGTTTAAACGTTTTGTCTTCCCTTCTTTCCACTCCCCGCCATTATCACTCTTTCCAGCGCCATCAAGCGACAGACTCTGTAACTACCATAACGCTCGAAGTATTTCAACGCCTCGCTCCAATGACCAACTGATAGCGTTTTTGTGTTCGTTTATGCGTAGCTTACCCTTCTTCAATACACGCGTCTGATAGCGCTCCCCACCCTCCTTGGTAGACGTTTAATTCAATCAAGATGGTGAGACGCAGAAGTAAGCGATAGCGAGGGCGGCGGTACCTAGTGTTAGCGGCTAAAGTAAATAGCCCCGTTTTTCCCGCTCATCTTCTATCCCTCCCGGTCTCTCGCTGCCTCCATATTGAAAATCTGTATCGCTCTGACGCAAATGTAACATTGTCTGTGGATTCAGATGGAGGGCTGCTTTTCGTCGGCAAATGACTGCCCCTAATATCATTAAAGACCCACTCAATATATGATCGTGTTTACCAGAGTGTTTACAGTTCATTCGCACGTTTATCGAGTAAATATAGGGAGGATACTTTTGATTTGATTTTGCAATGTTATTAATCGGCGCAGCTCTCTGCAAAAATGGCCGAAATACTCGATCGGCTATTGTTGAGTGGTTTGTTCGACAAAAGCGTGCGGACAATAATTTTCGATTTTCTGTTCGTTCATTTGATTTCTATTTTAGTCATTTTGTTTTACATTTATTTTCTTTGTATATTTTTTTTCTCTTTTCTCTCCTCGACCTTTTTCTGTCCCCCACATGTCTATTGTCTGTTGTGCCATTCTTTTAAAAATTCCGAATGTTCCAAAAGCTAACTGTATTCTTTCTCTGGCATACATTAATACCCAGTCTGGGAAAAGGAAAATTTAAAAATAAAAAAAATATTCAATTCTACAAATTCGATCGTGAACTAAATTGAAATTCTTTTAACAACTTTTATCAAAATGTAATTTTTTTCACATGAAGTCAGTTGGTTAAGTGCCACACGTGATACACGCTTGGGCGATCATGAGTGACTGGAAAGAAGATTTTCTCTCAGTAGGTTGCCATTACTTTCTGCGGTAGACTGGTTGCCAACCAAAGGAATCTCTTCTGATATTCAACCCATAGCTGAAAGGAAAAAAAGATGGAATAATACATTTACCAGAAGTATTTGCGCGTAAGTGAATGCAACGAATTCAAATGAAATTTAAAATCGGCTCCCCGATTTCTCTTTCTTTGAGCCAATATCAACAGCACCACAACACACATCCTATAAAGAACATCTTAAAAGTAGGTATCTGATTATCTCGCGAGAAAATAATAGCACCCAGTTAGGCCAATATTCAGTCACCTCTGCTGGAAGCAGCCTTAGGCGATCGTATATGTGTAATATATTTCTGTGACACACAAAAATATGAGTGACGTCAGAGCTAGTGACCCACAGAAATATGATTGACGTCAAAGGCAGGAATGTAAATAGTTGTTAGGGCGCAGCTCCTATTTGACTACAAATGGACTGTTCCCATTGCTATTATATAGCAATGGTGGATTCTCTACAAGAGGGTCGTAGAGAGTCACTTGAGAGTCTCTAATGAGTTACTGAAGAGTCAGTGCGAATCAGTGAAGAGTTAGTCACACTTCCGGTGGCGTACCGGAAGTAATCAAGTATACACACGTCTTACGACGGATTGGACTCTTGTATCTTTTCTATTGTAAATATTACTAATCACTTCTGTACATACTAACCGTCTTTCCGCGGAATACAACTTATATTCTGATTCTGTTGTTGAGTTATTCATTTATACTTGGCGACATAACAACAGTGAAAAACAAAAAGGTGATTACATCAAAGGTAGCCTACTTCAAGGTCAGAAAATATAAACAGTGACAAAAAATGTGATGACGTCATAAGCAGCTGACTTCAAAGGCAATAGATGGCGAAAATGATTAATATATGTGTCTAGCCATAAATGACTCAATTAAACAGAATTGATGAAATGTCAGCTTATATTGTGTAAGTTGCTTTTTCGAACGAGAGTCAGAACACTGAGAGAAATCTCAGAGAGCATAGGGAAAAGAGAAGAAGAGAAAACAACTCCCGACAGCTCCCTCGTATGTGCTTGATTCTCTTTGATTACCACTCCTCTTCATGGAAGCGAAAGGTTTTTCGATCAGTCTTTTCCTTCCTCTTGTATCAAATATATCTTATCATAAATGATTGTATATGCAGCGTATAGAATTGTGTGTAAGGTAATTTGTTATGATGCCTTCACGCCAAGTAAGGCGATAATGTCACGAATACGAAAGAGGTTAATATTCTGGATCTGGATTATGTTTATATTTTTTTTTTCACTCAAGTTTGAGGAACCCCTCCCTGAATGACTTCCGCTGTTTTCGTATCCGTCATTTCAAGGAATGTACCGTACTCTCCGTGACTGGCAATGCGGGCTGGTGAAAAATATTTACCCATAGCTGGTGGAAAGAGATGGATTAATAACTTTCCTAAGGGTATTTGGGCGAAAGCGAAAGTAAGGTTACTTAGATTGAATAAAAACAAGATGAATTTTGTTGAGAATATCGACACTTTAGTGAAACATATTTCGGGAAGACAGAAGATGACAATTGGCGTTGTATTTAAATATTTAATGATCATAGGTGACAGGAAGCGAAAAACCAGAAGTGAGCACCACAGGTGAGAAGTGCGAGAAAAGAAATTATTAAAATAGAACTTACAGTTACCTCAAGCTATTTCAACATTTAAACGATGTGACCTAACTGCCAATCTAGTAGTACACTTCAATTGATGTGGTCAAAGTAACAAAGAATACCTTACCAGCTTATTAGAACACTAATAAAAATTTATATATATATATATATATATATATATATATATATATATATCCCCAAGTAAATTAGAAACGAAGATACTTCACTAATATAGATATTTTTATCCACTACCAATTCCAGGCCAAGGTGTAAAAAAAAAAAACACCATTTGGCCGGTTATGCTGTCCCTCTTCTCTATTCTTCGTCTATCTTCTCTTACTTCCTTCCACGAAAATATATTGAAGAGAAGAAATTGCAGAATTGTTTGAGTGCAGAAAATACAACGCTTGTTTGAAGAAGGAAATCACGAAGTGTGCGGATATTTCAGATAATTTTTTATGATGAAGATACAACAGCCAAATGAAAGAAAATAGAGACAGTCACAGACAAATACATTTCAAGTGAACCGTGTTTGAGTCCGAAGTTGTATAAAGAAAGAGGAAGAAAGAAAAGACAGTAAAATAAGAGAGAAGGAACTGACATAAAGATAAGTTTTTATACTCTTAGGCCCATGTAAGAACACGCATACACTTCCACAAATATTATGTTACCACAAACATCATACCACATGTGCTCATAAAAATATGGCTTTCCTCATTTTATTTTGTGTTAATCTCCTGCATTCGTGTTCGCCTGTATTTATTCATAGTTGTTGATATTTGTCGTAAATTGTAATTTCGATTGAGTTGGGTATCCGGATATAAGATTTGAGGTTCAGGTCATTGAACACTCTTATTCATACTCATATATATTTTTTTTATTTTAATACTTTGTTACTTATTAAAACTTTATATCGAAAATCATCTTGCCTTGTCGTTCATCCTTGAATTGTTGGTCAGCGTATGTGTTGATATTGAAGCAGACCTGGGAAGATAATAGTTCGATTATATCAATCGAACAGTGATATCATCTTCTTATCTTTGTTTATCATTGTCTATTTGTCATGATCTAGGAGAGATAACTAGTATCTGTCCATAGATCTGGAAATGTAAATATTCACGAATCGACGTGCAATCACCTTAATGGTTATCGTCGAGGCAGGTATATGAAAATATATATATATATATATATAATGAGTATCTTTCCTGCGTATGCTCTCAGCCTAACGACTATGCTTCAGATACAAACTCAAATGGCGGTAAAGAATATACATGCACACTCACCTTCGTCACCCACCTCCTCCCACAAGGTCTTTTAGTTCTATATATATGAGCGCCTGAATTTTTCCTGGTTTAGTTGTTCCCCACCCCCATTAAGTCTACTGAAGGTACACGTTATCTTCGATCGAATATCCTCACCCAATTTCCCTCGGCCATCTTTCACATATGCGGTGACTTCAATGTTCACCACAAATTGTTGTTAGTCCCCTCCAACAGAGCCGATTAGGAAGGCAGATATTGCATAGACTTCCACTCCATTTGACAAGTCAGATCATTGTTCAAATTGACTCAAAACTAATGATAACTCCCGATTTACCGTTCCATAGAACAATCTTTTTGCTTTGCGAGGCCAGACGGGAGACAGTTTTTGTTCTTGTATGACGGAATTTTCTCTCCCAACTTTCTTCAGACATGCTGACCGCAAAACTGTTCTTAAGTTTGAATTGATCCTCTCTCAGATGGAGTGTTCTATACCCAAAAATAAATTTTCAGCAAAAATCAGTCATTTCTACTTCATTCCCGAATGCGCTGAATCATAGCTCACTGGAGCCACTACTTAAAAATCTATCACAAGGAATGGCGTAGTCTAGCACTTATTTCTTTCAGAATTGCCAGCAATCACAGGTCAAAGACTTCTGCAAAACGCAAAGTGCAGCTACGCGTAAGCTGTCCAGAACAAGTTTGATCTCGCGAATTCTAAAAATCATC
The DNA here is from genome assembly GCA_037127315.1 of Ascarosepion bandense. Lineage (NCBI taxonomy): Eukaryota > Metazoa > Mollusca > Cephalopoda > Sepiida > Sepiidae > Ascarosepion > Ascarosepion bandense. The sequence goes on from JBBBDQ010001353.1 coordinate 4,923,390, forward strand.
AACCAAATTATGAACAGAGAAAAAGTGGATGTTCCCACCAGGATAAATGGGCATGAGGCCATATCCTCTTCAAAAGACAAGGCGAAGCTCTTCGTCTCAATATTTGCCCCAAACTTCACGCTAGATGACAAATCCATCCCCTCTTTAACTTCCCAAAATTCGCTGAACACAGTCTTTTATTTCAGTAAGAGATGTTTAGATTTATCAAACGCCTCGATCCCCAAAAAGCCACTGGCTCGGATAAAATTTCAGTGATCATCCTTAAGAATATCAATCCAGAAGTGTATGCCCGGTCTTCAAGAACACGGGCAACTAATTATTTCCGCTCTCACACAAAGAAACACGATTCGTTAAAGTATTCTTAAGTCTCTCCCACTACATATTACTAAATACCTATTACCTCCTACTAATTCCGCTGCACTAGTTTAGTTACCTATTGCCGGAATTCCATCTCATCCAATAAAGACACGTTGAACTTCCGGTATACAGCCAATCTAGGTCTACCATCTAACGCCATCTGACATAAATGTGTTTGTGATCAGAATAGCCCAACCAGTGGAACAATCTAGCAAATCTAGATCGAGCCTTCTCACCAACATTCTATCCAGGTAGCTAGCTACCTGCGTAGATGACCAATTAACTGCCTAAGTGCACATCTTCGCCACCCAGAGTGATCGACTCGGTATCTCTCGACGAGACCGAAATCATCGATCAGATTAAGCAGGCTCCGATCAGCTGACCTCCCGCTTGCTCCCCACCTTTATCTAGCTTGGGATCAAGAATGTAATTCCAGTCCCCCACTAAGATTAGGTGCGAAAAATCTAAGAACGGCTCTAACCGACGAAAAACGAGACACGCTCCACACGGTCGTTGGGTGCATAAATCGCAACGATCCGAAACAGATTAATGTTAACGACAATATCGGGCACAATCAACGGGTACCAGCGCCCACATGAACAAGGTTCATCCTGGCACCCAGAGTTTGTTTAACCAACAATGAAGCACCTCTGGCCTGCTGGTTCCCATGTGCTGAATTGACTAGAAATCTCACTAGACACGAGCATCAACTTTGCAAATAAAGTGTTTCTTCTAGATCGCTGCCATATCTACCGCAAAAGACAAGAGACCCCGAAGCAGGAGGGCAGCATTATCCCGATCTCTCAGGTCCCTTGCATTCAATCTGGCAAGCTAGATACACGTTTTTAAATGGCAATTAATGTACAAAGACTGAACAGAAATCTGCTGGAGTCAGGTACCCTGACGGATTGTCTCAGACTTCTAGTAATAATCACGGACGTAAATCATCCGTCTAGGACAATAGCGCCAACGCGATGCCGTTTTCTTTTACTCAGATGTACCTAGCTTGGCTATCCGCCTTCCTCGACCTGCTTTCAGTTCTTTCTTCCTTATTGTTTTTTTTTCTCCTCATTGTTTTATCTCCCTCATTTTAGTGACCATGAACGTGGTGGAAGCATTTCCTCAGTCTCCATTATAACTTCTGGTTAGGGTGATTCCATCGACCCCCTCTGCTGCTCCGTCTCGCTTTTTGTTCCTTCTTTGGGAACAGCTGATTTTTTTCTTTTCCGCTAATGATTATTTTGGTGGAACGTCCTGCTTACTATTTACAACAGACTTCTCAAATGTGAGGTGTTATGTCTGGTCGACACTGACTATCCTATACCTAGCTAATTACATTTACGACCCAATCACTCATTACAATTTTTTCATTCACCACATGAACTCGTCCGTCATCTTACAATCATACATATACCATAATACCACATATTCGTAGGGAAACCTAAAAAAAGAGAAGCGAAACCTAGGACATAAAAGTTTTATTTATATACAACATAACGAAAAATCATATTTAAAAATTTAATGATATGAAAAAGAGAGGGGTAGTTGATGAAAAGCTCCCAAGCAAATTAAAATATAACAAAATGTTCAAACTAAAATTAAACAAATGTTTATAAAAGCCGCCATCTGGCAAAAATTCAGAGTGGCTGCTGTATTTCACCCAACGGCGAAATCAAATAGCGCACTCCCTAAAAGAAGGGGAAAAGGAAAAATAAAAAAAATGAGATGGGAAAGCAATGATTGAACAAGTCAAGATTAAAAGTGGAGCCAAAATAAACTGGGGAGGTTGTAAATCTCAACGTGGATCATAACGAAAGAGATTTTGGTTGGTTGGTTGTTTTATGGCATATCAGCCTCGGCGGGTCATGTATTGCCAATTAATTTTTTTTATTCATTTATTGCTGGTAATACCTTTTTCTTTCAACAATTTGTTGTTTTGATATAAGTTTTTGTGTCTCGTAATATATTTTTATTTTCGAGTATCAAGATTCATTGGGATTTGTTTATAAGGGCAGGGTCTCCAAGTCCTACCTTGTTATTTAACCCATAACTGGAGGGAAGAGACGTATTAATCCAAAGGTAGCACTTGAAGGTGCATGACGACGACACTCGCAGGATGTTTAGATACAGCGTTCACATATATCAATTTTGTGTTTTCTAATTTGCAAGTAACGCTGTACGTTTAATTCATTTGTTTATATTAAATGTCTTGTGTAATTCAGAATTCTTAGGGATGTGCTTATCATGCAATGTATATATATATATGTATATATATATATATTATTGTCATCCGCAGACAGATCTGTTTCGCTGTATCACAGCTCATCAGTACGGTTAGACTCCGATAGCTCCACAAGCCAGGCTCGAAACCCGACCGATTTGGCGTCAGTATATAGATAGATAAATATATATCATTGCCAACAATATATATATATATATATATATATATATATATATATATATATATATATATATATATATATATATATATATATATATATATATATATATATATATATATATATATATATTGTTGGCAACACTGACCTGGGGCACCTCGAGGTGGTGTAATGGTTAGCAAGCTTGTCTCGCTAGAACTATTGCAATTAAGTAGTGAGTTCGATCCTCACTAGGTGCCCCATACTTTCGGCCTAGTGCCACATCTAAGCTGCGCTTAGTAAATTACAACACTGACCTGCGCAATGACTAAAATGTTCGTGCTGCTCTGTGCAATGTAAATAAACTGGCAGCATATTTGTTATCAGCACGGTGATTCGAGCGTGTCAAATTATTAGGAAGATTTAGTAAGAATTCCCAGAATTGAGCAAACAAAGCGTTTATTAATGTTGCACGTGAATTCTTATGAACAAAAGAAGCTAATGAATAAGATAATCAAACAAATAATAACAGGTTCATTATGACTTTGAAATTTCCTGGGGACACTGCATCGGGACTAAGTTTCTTAATATATATATATATATATATATATATATATATACTGGAAAGAAACCTTTCTTTCGTTGAATATGACATACAAAAATATTTAATTTATTTTTATCTAGATTTTCTAATATTCTTGAATTTTTCGTTTATTAGGGTGATAAGGGAGTGTAAAAATTGTCCTTAGTGTCTATCATTCAAAACTCTTTGAGCCACATCGTGTGTGTGTATATATATATATATATATATATATATATATATAAAGTTTTATCAAAATGTATAATGACTTCTAAAACGTAACGCATTTTTCAGCGAGCAAATTATTTTTAAATATATATTTTAATACATAATTGAAGTCACTCTAACCAATGAATTATTAAATCTACATACGACTTACCGCTTAACCATCTTCACAGTTTCTCGTAATACTCTCATGGGATTTAGAAGATTGGTTGAATTTATAACAAAAAAAAATTCAATAACTTGATTGGACTATCTGATATCACACAACACTCTAGAGTCGACCAACCATCAGTTGCTTGAATATTTATTAATTATATATTATTATCGAGATAACTTTTTTCTAATATTTCAAAAGTCGTCCAATCAATTCACACAATGTTGGCAACACTGAGCAGCGCAATCACTGAGATTTTCGTACTGATCTGCGCAATGTAAACAAACTGGCGATATATTTGTTATCAGCACTGTTATTTGAGCACGCCAAATTATTAGAAAGATTTAGTAAGAATTCCCAGAATTGAGCAAACAAAATGTTTATTAATGTTGCACGTGAATTCTTATGATCAAAAGAAGCTAATAAATAAGATAATCAAACAAATAATAACAGATACAAACAAAGGCAAAGTTTTAAACAAATTGATAGGGAATGTGCTTTCCCTGCTTTGAAATTACTTGAGGAAGTCGACGATCCATAGAATTTGTTAATTGTAGGATGTCATCTGCTGTAATGCCGCGAGATATGTCAAGAATTGCTTCCCACAACTCAGCGTTGCTCCAGAATTGTCGTCCGTTGGCGTACAGTCTTCCCTTCATGATGCTCCAAAGTTTTCGATTGAGTTCAAACCCGGATAATTTTCTAGCCCCTTCATTTTTCGAGGTCCATCGAAGCCTAACTCTTTCAAAAATTCAGTAATCCTGTGAGCAGCATGTAAGGGAGCATTCAGTCAGTGAAGTGCTATACGTGAAACACTCTTGGGCGATCATGTCTCGAAATAGACATGACTGACTGGGCAGAAGATTATGCCGCTGTAGGTTGCCATTGCTTTCTGAGGGAGCATTATGTTGCATAAAAACAATGGCCCTTCTGAAGGCAACTCTTTGGCTTTTCATCCACGGATCAAGATGCACCTTCATAAACGTTATGTATGCATCAGCAGTCATTTTGACACCATCTGGTAATATCCACGGGCCCACTAATGTTTTTCCAATGATACCACCCCAGATCATTATACCTCTACCACCTTGTTCGCGTCTCAATCGCTGATGGCGTTTCTGTCCGTTCATTACACAGCCTTTGCACCCTCTATATAGCCCATCAAGTGTTGCACGAGTTTTGTCTGTGAGCAAAACTTTAGAGAAGTCAATCTTCATATTGTTTTCGGCCCATTTCAATCGATTTTCAATGTAATTTCTCGTCAACAGAGACTTCTATCCAGGTTTGACTGTTGTTGCTATTTCCCTCAAATAACGACACCGAGTACTTTTAGATACAGTTAGATCCCCAATGCGACTGAAAATCTCTTGACTGTTAAGTCCAGGGTTCTTCGTGGCCTCTCGTTTAGTCGTGACATGAGACGACGTGAAATAACCCTCGGTTTGCCTTTAACTGCCCTTTTGCGTCGGTGAACATTTTTATTGTTTGATGACACCTCCCTATCATTTTAGAAATTTCTATGGTAGATTTAACTTTTGAAAGTTCTGATGTGATAGTTTCTTTTCAGCATCAATTAAACTGCTTTTACGACCCATCTTTTCACTAAATTCTTGCAATTTGCTAATAACTTGGCACACTCAAATCACCGTGCTGATAACAAATATAGCCCCAGTTTCTTTAAATTGCGTAGATCAGTACGTAAATTTTAGGAATTGCGCAGATCAGTGTTGCAAAAATTGTGTGAAAAATTTGTGTAAATTTATTCGACAGTTTCTGAAATATTAGAAAAAAATTATCTCGATAATAATTTGGCACGCAGTATATATTTTCTGCGTGCCAAATTATTATCGAGATAATTTTTTATTAGATTCTCTGGGGATGTGCGTTGTGGTAGTGGATATCGGCTTGGAACGGGGAGCCGAGTTCGAATTACAGTTGAATCCATTGTATTCACTTACGCGAAAATACCCTTGGGAAAGGCATTAATCCGTCTCTTCCTTCCAGTTATGGGTTAAATAGCAAGACAGATTGGGTTTTATAGCCTTGGTCGGCAACCAGTCTACCGTAGAAAGCAATGGCAACCTACTGCGGTATAATCTTCTTCCCAGTCAGTCATGTCTCTTTCGAGACATGGACGTCCAAGCGTGTATCACGTATGGCACTTAACTGACTGATATATTCTCTGCCAATTTAAAACATTAGAGGCCACATCTATACATGAGAAATCAAATAATAATGTAAAGACCCTGGAAATAGCATTAAGAATTTTAATGATAAAAATTAATTCTATTTGCAAGACATTGTTTTCTCGTAACAAAAGCATGATTTATTTTAAATTTAACCGACAGTCGTACTATCTGCTTAGTCAATGAACGCTGAATGTCTCCTTGAATGGAATAACTATCGCCCGGTTCACACTCCACCCACGTCTATTGAACAGGTGAAGAGGCTCATCCCTTGTTTCCTGTTTAGGATGTGGTTTCCGGCTTTCTCTTTTCTCTTACGTAGCCCCCTGCGCATCAGTGGCGTTTTCGCCTTGCTTGGGGTGATATGATTAAAAAAAAATAATAATAACATTAACACTGGCGTCTGCGTTGCACTACCCCGGGAGTTGAATTATCGCCCTTGATCAATATTTACGTCCCTTGTTCCAAAGGTAATTTGTTCGTAACCTATTTCCATTTTAATTCTGTTTCAGCTTTATTTATTTTCATTGTGAAACAGGAGGGGTTAAATGGGATGCTTCAGCCAGAAGTTCATCTGGCTTATCAATCTCTTCTTATATTAAGTTAACTTTTTTTTTTCTATATCTCGTGAGAAATTCCAACTATTTCCCGAACTCATTTCACCCAGGAAATAATGACCGGTCCTTCTTATCACTTATTTTTTTCTTTGGGGAATTTGTTTTGCGTTTGGGATACTTCTTTGAAGTTAAAACATTATTGATGGTGGTATGTTCCCTGGAAATAGTCATTGGTAACAACAATACATTTGTATTGAGTTAGATTTTCACTAGGGAACTCATATCTGTGTTCATTTGATGATTTGCGCACCGCCAATCAGAGATTGATAATTCTATATAGTTTTAGCCCAGCACAGAAATGATTATGTCAAATATGGACATCTGTATATGTACATCTAAAAAATAACAACGATTTGTAAAAATGAAAAAAACATTTTTTCTTTAAATGGACTTTTAATTAATCTGTAAATGCTATAATTAGATGGTAGATGTATAATATACTCCCTATAGTTTAAACATTAAAATTAATGTCAATCGGTCTAAGAATTGGAAAGGCCATATTAAACTCCACCCCACCCACAAAAAGAATGAAACAGCTATCTGCCTTTTTCATAAGGGCAATGCTATTTTAGCCGAAGTGTGTCCTACCGATTACGTCAGAGAAAATCATTTCCTATAGCTGATCACTTAGCAATTTAAGGAAGTGTTATATATATATATATATATATATATATATATATATATATATATATATAATCTGTGCTGTTGTAATGGATATCAGCTCGGAATATAAAATCGGTAGAGCCGAGTTCTAATCCCAGTTGAATTCGTTGCATTCACTTACGCGCAAATACCCTTGGGAAAGGTATGAATCCATCTCTTCTCCCTCCTGCTATCAGTTAAATAACCGAACAGATTAGCTTCTATAGCTTTGGTTGGCAATCAGTCTAACGCAGAAATAAAAAGAAACCTACTATGGGAAAATCATCTGCCTCGTTATGGATCGAAACAGGCATGCTCGCCCAAGCGTGTATCAAGTATGCCATTTAACTGACAAATATCTCCCGCACAGTATTTGCTAGTGTCCTGTCGTTTACACAAAAGAAAACATCATATGGCAGTGATTACTTAGTCGAGGAAGCGTATCAAGAATTCTTTGATTCGAAGCCGGCTGAATGGTACTTTGACCAAATCCGAAAGCTTGCAGATCGATAGAAGAAAGTCTTGGAAAATGAAATTTAAATCTTCTACAAGACAAAATTATTTCCATTAGTTTTGTCTTGTAGAAGATTTAAATTTCTGTCTTCGAGAGATTGAATTCTTAACGGCTTGGCAAGCGAACGCAAGCAACATAACTCGACTATATTCTGTAAAAAACGGTTTAATTTCTATTTTTGTCTTCAGAAATTGAATTAAATCAACTCTACAGTGTTAGCTGCTTGTGGTAAGTCAACTGGGATTCAGTCCATTTTTCAGTCTGTTTTTGTGAAATTTCTTGAAATTATTTTATTTATTTATTTCGTCTTTTGGCCGTCTTTGTTTTTTGTTTTTTTTTTTCGTCACTTAATTTGTGTAAATAATTTTGCTATTCAAGGGTATTTTCGACTAATGATAAATAGCATCACGGTTCAATTATTTCCATTAGTTTTGTCTTGTAGAAGATTTAAATTTCTGTCTTCGAGAGATTGAATTCTTAACGGCTTGGCAAGCGAACGCAAGCAACATAACTCGACTATATTCTGTAAAAAACGGTTTAATTTCTATTTTTGTCTTCAGAAATTGAATTAAATCAACTCTACAGTGTTAGCTGCTTGTGGTAAGTCAACTGGGATTCAGTCCATTTTTCAGTCTGTTTTTGTGAAATTTCTTGAAATTATTTTATTTATTTATTTCGTCTTTTGGCCGTCTTTGTTTTTTGTTTTTTTTTTTCGTCACTTAATTTGTGTAAATAATTTCGACTTTTACTAAGTTAAAACTTTGTAAGCCTCAGTCACTTTTTCCTTTTTTTTTTTTTTTTTTTTTTAATTGGAGTAGATAGTTTCTACTATCGCCCGGTCTCACACTCCACCCCCTTCTTTTGAATGAGTTTAGAGGTGATCACCTTGTTTCTTGTTTAGGAAGGGGTTTCCGGTTCATCCCCTTTCTCTGGTCTTGGTGTTAGTTCAGCTGGAAGCTCTTTGCAGTTACGGAGTATGGTGGCAACGTCTTTACATTCTGAGGGTACCGGGTTGGCAGTTTCCTGGTTGCTGCTTCCGACTGGTAGTTAGGAGCCCGAACTCTTGCGTAGCGTCTTGAGAGGCTGCTCTGATCAACAGTTGAATAATACCGGGGTTCTTGTAGTGCCATATCGCGCATGGACGGGCGTCCCTGCATGAACGTTCGGTGGGCAACCCCGAGGCCACATTATGTTGTAGGCCGCGCCAGTCTCCATCCTTCACAAGTTGCAAATGATTGACCGACTGATTCTATTCTAAGACCACTCCTTCACTGAATTACTATGGAAAAAAGCAAACATAATAACAAAACTAAACCAGCTCATTTGAAAACGCCCAAACCTGTCTGCATCTCTTTCACTAACATTCGCGGCATCCGCACCAACTTCCCCAGCGTAGATTCTTTCCTCCATAATAACTCACCTGATATATTAGCCCTATGTGAAACTAATCTTAACCCTTCTATCCCCTCATCTGAGTTCTGCGTTCCTGGCTACCTTCCCCTCTTCAGGAAGGACTCCAATGTTCATATGCATGGGCTTGGTGTCTATGTCAGCGAACACCTTCCTTTAGCTAGGGTGTCATCTTTTGAATCCCTAGATCATTCTTTCATGTGCTTCCGCCTCTCACTTCTCAGCTCGATTAGCTATCTCTTCTTTCTGTACCGCTCTCCTTCCTCCCCTGACTGTTCGTTACTTGACATCATTTCTGACAATATTGACAAAGCCATTTCTACCCATCCCTCTGCCCATGTATTCGTGTTTGGTGACTTTAACGCCCACCACACCAAGTGGCTGAAGAACGCTGTCACTGACCCTGCTGGTGTCCACACCATGAACTTTTCAATCACCCAATCCCTTACGCAAGTAGTGTACTTCCCCACGCGTTTCTCCGACAACCCTAACGGAAGCAACTCACTTCTAGACCTCTGCTTCACTTCCATCCCAGACTCTTGCACTACCAGACAACTCTGCCCTCTTGGAAACTCTGACCACACTGTAGTGTCCGTCAATATTTCACTCCACTCCCGCCCGACCCATGAAACACAGACAAGTAGAATATCATACTGCTATCAAAGAGCAGACTGGGATTCGTTCCGAGACTTCCTCTGTGACATCCCTTGGAACAACGTCTTTAGTCTTCCCATCGAAGAATGTGCATCCGAGGTCTCCTCCTGGGTTAAGGCTGGCATTGATGCCTTCATCCCTGCTAGGAAATTCCAGCTTAAATCTCATTCGTCTCCATGGTTCTCACCTGCTTGTTCGGCTGCCATTGCCCACCGGAATCATTTCTTCCGACTTTATCGTAACTATGCGTCGGAAGAAAACAGGCGCCTTTTCAATTCAGCTCGTAATAAGTGTAAAAGGGTACTTAACGAAGCTAAGATGTTGTTTGCTGCCAGAATGAAGCAACGCATAGCATGCTCTAAATTCGGCTCTAAAGACTACTGGCGACTCTGTAAAAGAGTACTTAACAAGAGCAAGTCCACAATACCCCCGCTAATCAATAAATTTGAGGTCCTCACCTCCCCAGCAGATAAGGCTGAATGTTTTGCCCGCAGATTCTCGAACAATTCGAGTCTGGACACGTCTGGAGTCTTTACACCCGATTTCTCACCTAGAACCGAGGCACAACTGAATGATGTCCACATTACACCTTCGCTTGTCTCTAAGATAATCTTAAAACTTGACCCTCACAAAGCGAGCGGTGGTGACGGAATCCCAACCATAGTCTTAAAGAAATGTGCCCCTGAACTCTCCTCTATCCTTTCTAAGCTCTACAACCTCTGCCTATCTGCTTCCTGCTTTCCTGCCTGTTGGAAATCTTCCTCTATAGTTCCCATATTTAAAAACACTGGAGAACCCTCTGACCCTGCAAATTACCGCCCTATCAGCCTTCTTCCGATCTTTGGCAAAGTGTTCGAAGCCATTATCAACGCCGAGGTGGTTCAGCATCTCACAGCACACAGGCTCCTCTCGGACAAGCAATATGGTTTCCGCTTCACCAGGTCTACTGCTGATATGCTAACGACCATCACCGAGTACATATACCAGGCACTCGACAGGAATGGCGAAGCTCGAACCGTTGCATTGGATATATCTAAGGCGTTCGACAGAGTTTGGCATGCTGGCCTTCTATGTAAACTGCGGAGCTATGGTATAACTGGACATTTGTTTGAACTAATCCAGTCATTCCTCTCTAACCGCACAATGAAAGTGTTATTAAACGGACATGCCTCTCAGAACTACCATACAAACGCAGGTGTCCCCCAAGGCTCCATCTTAGGTCCTACACTCTTCCTGATATATATTAATGATCTCCCTGATTCCATAAGAACCCAAATAGGTTTGTACGCCGATGACACCACAGTTTACTCTCGCCTCCAACAAAAATCTGGTGTAGGCGTCAAAGCTAAACTTGCAGCCGAGATTGAAAAAGACCTCCAATCCATATTGGACTGGGGTAAGAAATGGCTAGTAAATTTTAATGCTTCTAAAACGAAGCTACTGTCAATTAACCATCATCGACAATCTCACCTACCTCCCATTAGCATGGACCAGGCTTGCCTCCCAGAGAGTAAAACACTACGCCTCCTTGGTCTCACACTTTCAGCGGACCTCAAATGGAATGACTATATCGAATCCATTGCTAAATCCGCTGCTATGAAAGTCGGTTCTCTGTGTAGGGCCCGGAAGTTTTTTCCGTCTAAATCTATCCTGCACATTTACAAATCTACCATCCGCCCGTGCATTGAATACTGCTGCCATATCTGGTCGGGTGCCCCTGCTGTTCTCCTCGGGCTTCTCGATAAGGTTCAGAGGAGGGTCTGTAATGTGATAGATACCGACTTGGCAGACCGCCTGCAGTCTCTCTCCCACCGGCGAGACGTGGCTTCGCTGTGTCTCTTCTATAAATACTTTCACGGCTTCTGCTCCGATGAACTTAGATCACTGGTGCCCCCTAAATACGAATTTGCACGAGATACTAGATTAGCAACTAGATCCCACCCTTTTACAGTGAAATCGATAAAATGCAGCCGTAACTTCTACTCCAACAGTTTCTTTCCTCGCACTTCCCAACTGTGGAATTCTCTTCCAAACGATTGCTTCCCCGACGGCTACAATCTCCAGGAGTTTAAATGTAAGGTCAATAGACACCTCCTAACACACTAACCTGCTCCCATTCTATCAAACACTCTTCCCATCTGCCCGACACTCATCCTCGCTATCCTTACTCATCTTCGCTATCCTTACTCATCTATCACCTTCCTCCTGACATTCCCTATGTCTATCCACTCCTTCTCTTTACCTTCCCCTATGTAGCCCCATGCGCAATAGTGGCAGTGGAATGCCTTGCTTGGGGTGAGATGATTAAAAAAAAAAAAAAAAAAAAAAAAAAAAATGATGGTCTTTATTTTGAGCAATAATTTTTGTTGTTTTTGCGAGTAAAATTTCAACTTTTTGTAAGTGTTTTCTGGTAACCTTAGATTACTTGGCGTGTAAAATTTCAACTTTCTGCAAGTGTTTACGAACTTTTGGGACAACCTAATAGTTTCGAATACTGTCGGGGGTGGGGAATTTTTTTTTCCTTAATAAGAAATAAGAGTTCTTAAATATTCAGGCCGATAGACGAAATAAATACTGGTTAATAAATAAACGAAGCATCTACAAAAATATGAGTATACACTAAAAATAACCTTTAAAAAGATAAAATATATCCGATTCAGTCAGTGAGTTAAGTTCCATACGTGATACACGCTTGGGCGATCATGTCTCGAAAGGGACATGACTAACAGAGCAGAAGATTTTCCAGCAGTAGGTTGCTATAACTTCTTGCAACAGACTGGTTGCCGATCAAACTATAAAAACCAATCTGTCCTGTTATTTAACCCATAACTGGAAGGAATAAACGGATTAATACCTTTCCCAAGGGTATTTGCGCGTAAGTGAAAGGCAATGAATTCAGTTGGAATTCGAACTCGGCTCCCCGATTTCGGCGTTCCGAGCCGATATCTAATGCACCACAACGCACATCGCCACAAATATGTCCTGTTATTTAACCCATAAATGAAGAGAAGAGGCGGCTTAATACCTTTCTCAAGGGTATTTGCGCTTAGGTAAATTCAAGGACTTCAACTGGAATTCGAATTGTGGTGCACTGGATATCGGCTTGGAACGAGAAATCGGGGAGCTAACAACTCGCGCTGCTTTCTTTCGTCTTTCCTTCCCTTTATCCGATCCGTGAGTATTAAATTCTCCAGGCCCTCTTTCCTTATTACGTGTTGCGGAAACATTATTTTTCTCTTCCCGATATTATGAGTTTTCTTCTCGTTTGCACCCTTTCCAAAACCTCATCTTTGCACACATGGTATCCTCAGCATCCTTCTGTAAAACCACTTTTCTGCTGCCTCAAACCTCTCTCCTTCATCCTTGATGCGATCGTCAAGCATTCACTTCCATACAGAAGGACAGATATCACATATCAATCCAGCACTCTTTTCTTAGTTTCTAATGAGATGTTCCTGTCTTTCAGTACTCTGGTTAGCTTTTGAAATGTGTCTTTGGCCATGCCAATGCGTCTTTGGATCTCCATGTTGCACTTTCCTCTGTCAAAACACTTCCAAAGTATTTGAAGTTTTTAACTTGTTTTATTTTAGTTTCCCGAATTGCAAAGTGATTTATACTGACAGCGTTAAAATCAAATCAAATAAACCGAGAACATAACCTTCAGTAACATCTGCAAACGAGGTGTTGGAAAGGGTCCAAACGAGAAGAAAACTCATGATATCGAGAAGAGAAAAATGATGTTTTCGGAACACGTAATAAGGAAAGATGGCCTGGAGAATTTAATACTCACGGATCGGATAAAGGGAAGGAAAGACGGAAGAAAGCAGCGTGAGTTGTTCCCGTTCCAATGCACATAATTTTATTTTAGTATTTGTCTATATTTCTGAGATGAGGTAGTATTTACAGAATTTATATTATTCGGACTATTGTCCTCATCTTTGTTGCCATTTGTACGACGTTTCGGCCGTTGCTTCAAAAATCTAAGGCGAACAGCACAGAGATTAACCCAAATAGGGAACTCATATAGTGTCAAAAATTGCAATATGAGCTCTGGTAAAAAAATTACTAAAGGAAACTATTAACATCAAACATTACTACAGAAAACGATTAACATCAAAAATTGCAATATGAACTCTGGTAAAAACGGGTTACTAGACATTACGTTTACAAGTCTCAAATGGGACACATGGCTCAGTGGCTATAGACGTTGGTTAGTTCCTGACTTGACTCTTAGAGTTGTGAGTTCAATACCAGACTACAAGTGGTGAACAAATAACTTGCAGGGTTAGAGGGAGGAATGGAGTTCATATACCCCAGTGATCGTAATAAAGGGTTCGATTCGAAATTCCTAGCATCTGAAGAAGGCCGAAACGTCGTACAAATTGCAACAAAGATGAGGACAATAATCCGAATAATGTAAATGCTGCCGGTTTATTTTATTTCACGATTTACTAAGCATAGCTTAAATGTGGTACAAGGCCGAAAGTATAGAGCACACAGTGAGAATCTAACTCACTGTTCAGTCGCAATTTATCTAGCAAGACAAGTGTGGCGTGCCCTCGAAGATTGCATATAAATGGAAAGTGGTCGCTCCCCACAGTCAGCACGTGTATTTTTACAACGTAGAACGGCATTCCTGGATCTCTTTCTGATTGTTATACAGTTGTCTGTGTTTTGTTTTTTTTTGTATTTTTTTTTTTGTTTTTTTTTTATATTTAATTTTTTTTTATCCTAGGATTCTCCATGCCCATAAGCTGACCGTTTGATACGCACCGCTGGACCCATTTTACTTCGCGTTCAAACTGTTTCCTTGTCTGAATGTTTGAACTATTTCACCGTCTCGATTCTTAGTATTTTAGGATTCACTCGAAGAACGGTTGTGAATTACTGTGATCGCAGAATGCTAGTAAATAAGATATTATTTTCTGAGCACTCGAATAGTTTAAAGTGGCCTAATTCATTTGCGCGGTACAGTGTATAGACTATATTGAAATAGTAAAATTAGTATGTTTTGGCGGCGATGGTGTTGGTTTTAATATTTATAATGTAAGTAGGAAGAGGTGAGGGAAGAGGAATGTTTACCAGAGAAAACGAATCAAAGATAATAGCGTCCGTAAAAAAAGACGGAAACCACAGGTAGAAAATGCACGATAAATAGGACCCGAGAGAATAATGAATGCAGACAACGCGGAGCTATAGACAAGACTATCAACGGTGGTCTAAGTGAATTCTTGTAACCTTTGCTCAGATAAGTGTTTTATTTTGTTAAAAGGAAAAAATATCTCAAGAATGGGTACGAAGGGTGTTCCATTGGGAATAGTTAAAAATGATGACGACTCGATTGTACAAGGCAAATCACTAAAATATGCCAAAAAGGTTCTGGTTTAGAGAAGAAAAGAAAATAAAATCCCCTGGGATTGAGTTGTGGAATGATCATAAAATACAGGCTGAAATATCAGTTGTCGTTAATATAATCCTGGATATGACGATAAACTACATTCGACAGCAAGGCTTCTTATCTGAATATTGAAGGTTTTGAGGTGCGTAAAAATTTAAGTACTTGGGAAGTGTTCTAACGGAAGACGAAAAGGGCGACACAAAGATCCAAGTGCGAATTTTGAATGGCCAAGGATGCATTTCTGAAGCTGAGCAAAGTATTAAAAGACAGAAAAATCTAGCGAGAAACGAAGAGATTTCTAGATTACGATGTGATGTTTCTCCTTCAATACGGCAGTGAATGCTGGACAATATCATCAAAGATGAATGAGAAACTTGAAGCAACTGAAATGCAGTTCTACAGAAGAAGGATGCTGCGAATATCATGGATCGAGAATGTGAGCAATGATGAGGTTAAGAAGGGGTGGAAACGAAATAGAAATGAATACTGAGCATCAGAAAGAGACAGCTGAAGTTCTTGGAACTTGGGATGAGGAAGGAAGGCTTGGAGAATCTGATACTTACAGGTCAGATAGTGGGAAAGAGAGACAGGTAAAAGCAGCGGATAACATATTTGAAGGGCCTGAGCAGGTGGATGGCAAAGTGGGGTTTCGATTGTGTAACAGGAGAAAGCGTGTTAATAGCTACCAGGGATATGGAAATGTGGAAAGCCATGATCGCCTACGTCCTGAAGAGACATGACACATAGAAGAGGAAGAAGAACAGATTGTTAATTGTAATTGTTCTAAGGTTAACGTTAATCCGTGTTGGCAGCGCTTGTTAGTTATGACGAATAGTAAATACCAAGTAACATGAATTTAAATGTGCGGGTATTGAAATGAATAATTTTCAGAATTGTATATTTACTAACAGTATAGCCCGGCGTTGCTCGGGTGTGATGAAAGCTTTAAAACTAATCCATGGTCCTGGATTTCAGACTCTTTGAACGTTGGCATGAAAGACTAAAAATCAATAGCAATAGTTGTTTCCAGTTAAAGCAAAACCATAGACTGAAAGAAAAATGAATGGATGTAAGTCAAATTTTGATTTGCTGGTATTGATATCAAATAAGTTTTTTTGTCGTAAACTGAAATTTGAAGGCTAAATAAGTCATCTGAGTAAATGGTATTTTGGCTGAGACTAAGAACTACAATTATACCTATTTAGAGTCAAACCCAAAGCAAAAACTAAAATAAAAGAGCTGAAAAAATAGACATACAGGCAGATAAACAGACACACACACAAAAATCTTGCCTTTTATATATATGTATATATTATCGATTTTCTGCACTATTGTAAGAATATTTGTGTGAAGTTTGGTGAGAATCGGATAAAAATTGTGGTTTCGTATAAAGGACATACAGAGATAAACAGACACACACACAAACATCTTGCCTTATATATATATATTATCGATTTTCTGCACTATTCTAAGAACTGCAACCTTGAAACTTCTGAATATAGTTTCTCATGTCTTTGTCTATGAGTATATCGAAATTGATTAAAATCGGATCACTCCTTCTATAACCCGATTTTTTGGCTTATCGATTTTCGATATTTATCGGGGGTACCTCGACACAAAACCTAGCTAAGAACACTCGCTGACACTTCTACTACAATTGTGTAAATTTTCAAGAAAATCGGTTGAGCCGTTTCGGAGTTTATGGGTAACGGACTCACACACACACACACACACATACACACACAGAGACAAAGTTCCATTTATAAATAAGTTTAAATATTCACTTACGCAAATAAGCTTCGGAAAGATATTGCTCTACATCTTCTCTCTCCGCCTATGGGTTAATTAGTAAAATTTGTATCCCTAAGCAAGCGTTATCTAAAAAAAAGCTTACAATTTAAAAACATTTTCTGTTTTAAATAACCTGGGAATAGTTGATTAGGCATAGAAAATTACTAAATCAATTGATCTTTTTGTCTTCAATTTTTCTTACTTCTGCAAAAACTCCTTTTTTAATTCTCTTTTTCTTTATTTGGTGACGTCAAAATAAAGAAAGTGCAGATATTTAAATAATGATCATCCAAATGAAAGTATGGTTTCCAGAGGCTAAGCAAACTATCAAGAAACAGAAAAAAACAGTTCTGAACAACTACGTTGTATTAATCTTCCTATATGGCAGTGAATTGAAAATGTGGTTTTACAGAAGGATGCTGAGAATAATGTGGTCGGAGCCTGTGATTGACGGTGAAATTTTGAGGAAAATATAAACGGCAATACACAGGCAACCTCTCCTGTCCCTCATAAGCATGGATCAAGCGAGCCTCCCTGAAAGCAATATACTCCACCTCCTCGGCCTTACTCTATCTTCCAACCTAAAGTGGAATCATTACATGAGTCACTAGCTTAATCCACTGCTACGAAGGTTGGGCCACTGTGTCGGGTCAGGAAGTTTTTTCATCTGAATCCATCTTGTACACATACAAATAATCCATCCGTCCGTGCATAGAATACTGCTGTCATATTTGGTCAGACGCCCCTGCTGTTCATCTCAGTGTTCTCGACAGGCTCCAAAGGAGAATTTGTAATGTGATAGGTCCCGACTTGGCAGCTCGACTGCAGCCACTTTCTCACTGGCGGGATGTGGTTTCCCTCTGTCTATTCTACAAATATTTTCATGGCTTCTACTCCGACGATCTTAAGTCACTGGTGCCTCCACCACAGGAATTTACTCATGCAACCAGACTGGCAAGAAGGTCCAACCCATTTACAGTTAGATCAAACAAATGCAGCTGACAATTATACTCTATCAGCATCTTTTCTCGCACTCCCCGCCTCTTCTATATACCCGCTTTCCAGACGGCTACAACCTGTGATCGGTCCCGACTATGGCAGCTCGACTCCATCTACTTTCTTAGAAGCGGGATGTGGCTTCCTTTTGTCTATTCTTCAAATATTTTCATGGCTTCTTCTCCGATGAACTCAAGACACTGGTGCCACCGCCACAAGAATTTATTGGTGCAAACAGACTGGCAACTAGGCCCCACCAATTTACAGTTAAATCAATAAAATGAAGCCGACAATTCTACTCCTCAGTTTCTTTTCCGTTTGCTTGCTTTCCTGACAGCTACAACCTCCAGGAATTTAAATGCAATGTCAATTACCATCTCTTATCCACTTGACTCCAGTCCTTTCTACCTCATCCCGTGTATCTTGTTCTTTTCCTTTCTCTCTACCTTCGCAACTGTCTCACACCTGTGTTCCCATCTTTCTCTTGCCCTTTCTCTGACACCCTATGTAATGGTTCGTCTTTCTCTTCACTCTCCTTCTGACTAAACTTTTACTCTTATATAGGCCCCTGCGCATCAGTGGCAGTACAAGAAGACAACATGAAAGATATTTCTAGGACCTATAATGAGCAAAGATGGCTTGGAGAATTTGGTACTCACAGAACATATTGAAGGCAATTTGTGCAAAAGGCGGCTGCGAGCAAACTACCCTACGGTAAATTGATGACAGGATAAATGTGTGAGTGATATTAGAAAGACGAACGTCTATAAGGGCTATAAAGAATAGGGAAAATTGGAAAGCTACAAGTCCTACCAGGATTCGTCAGTGGCAGCCACACTCTGAACAATATAAGATACGCAGATGATATAGTGCTAATAGCAGACCCAGAAAAGAAACTACAAACCTGCTACCGGAAGTAGTTAAAAAAGCGGAAGGAAAGGACTTTACAAGAAAACTGAATTCATGGTAAAAAGAGGAGCCCTAACTACCAATTACATGTTGGAGATACTAAAATCAAACATGCACTAATTTAAATACCTAAGAAGTGTGCTTGGGAAAGGTATGAATCAGCTTCTCCTCTCAGCTATGGGTTAAATACCAGGACAGATTGGGTTCTATAGACTTGGTTAGCAACCAGTCTACCGCTGAAAGTAATGGCAACCTACTGAGGAAAAAATACTCTGACCATTCGGTTATGTCTCGAAAGAGACATGATCGCCCAAGCGTTTATCACATATAGTACTTAACTGACTGAATGAGGAGAGAGGGCTTGGAGATTTTGATGTCACTAAACGGATAGATAGGGAAAGACACAAAGGAAAGAAACGCATCACATACTTGATAGACTTGAGCAGATGGATGGTGGAGGGGGTTGAGTGGGATAACAGAAGAAGGGGTAATAAGAGCAACAAGGGATGAGAAGATGTGGAAGGCCATGATGGTCTACGTCCTGAAGGGTCACGGAACATGGAAGAAGAAGAATGAACTCGATTCGAAGTAGAAGAAGAGGGAAGGAGGAGGAGAATGAGAATTTTTTTTTTAATCGTATCACCCCGAGCAAGGCGGTAACGCCACTGATGTGCAGGGGGCTACGTAATAGTGAAAAGATTGGAAAAGAGAAAGGCGGAAACCACATCCTAAACAGAGAACAAGGGATGAGCCTCTTAACCTGTTCAATAGACGTGGGTGGAGTGTGAACCGGGAGTTAAATCTATCTACTCCAATTAAAGTTAAGTCTATCTACTCCAATTATCATTAATAGTACTCACCAGGACTACCTGGTGATGGCGTAGTTATTAATATATTTGTCTTTATTTTTCCATGACCGGCTTTTTAAATCTCTCCCTTTTTCTGTCCCCTTTGTTTCTCTACTACCTGTATTAATAATTCCTTTCATTTCTTGACTGTTCCCTCTTCCACAGAGTGCTTATTTTTCTTCCAGGACGACTACTTCATCCGGCCTTCTTTCTGTTCGGTGTTTGGTTGGCCTTTTTCGCTCTTCACCCACACACTTTGTTTAACCATCTCCACTCTTCTCTGTTCTTTATTTCCAAAAACATCTGTTTGTGAAAGTCGGACCAAATTCTACTCACGATCTTCTAATAGATGATTTGTGTTCAAAAGTTTTTTTGTTTTTGTTTTTTTTTAAACTCGGCCAGTCCCTACTCTACTTGACTAGACGTGAGGACCAATTTGAGGCCTACACTTCCTCTAACCTGTCGCCAACATCTGCAAAATGCCAATAACTTGCTGTCTCGGTCTTTATACGGAAATAGTAAGAATAATAAGAATACAAACGCTAAACAACACACAACACTTACGGTCACAATCATAAACCAATAATAAAAACCTTATAATACAATCACAAAAAGAAACAATCATATCAATAATAATAACTAGCAGTATAGCCCGGCGTTGCTCGGGTGGAATGAAAGCTTTAAAACTAATCCATGGTCCTGGAGCTCAGATTCTTTGGACGTTGGCACGAAAGACTAAAATGCAATAGTTGTTCTCAGTTAAAGCGAAACCGTAAACTGAAAGAAAAATGAATGGATGTAAGTCAAAATTTGATTTCCTGGTCTCGATATCAAATAAGTTATTTTCGTCGTAAACTGAATTTTGAAGGCTAAATAAGTCATCTGAGTAAATGGTATCACGGTTGAGACTAAGAACTACAATTATACCTATTTAGAGCCAAACCCGAAGCAAAAACTAAAATAAAAGAGCTGAAAAAATACAGACATACAGGCAGATAAACAGACACACACACAAACATCTTGCCTTATATATATATATATATATATATATATATATATATTATCGATTTTCTGCACTATTGTAAGATCTGCAACCTTGAAACTTCTGAATATCGTTTCTTATGTCTTTGTCTATGCGTGTATCAAATTTGATTAAAATCGGATCACTCCTTCTACAACCCGATTTCTGATTATCGATTTTCGATATTTATCAGGGGTAACTCGGCAAAAAAACCTAGCTAAGAACACTCGCAGACGCTTATAGTACAACTGTGTAAATTTTCAAGAAAATCGGTTCAGCCGTTTCGGAGTCCATAGGTAACAGACACACACACACAGACATACACACACACCGACAAAGTTTCATTTATAAATAAGTTTAGATTAGATGATAATAATAATAATAATAATAATAATAATAATAATAATAATAATAATAATAAAAACCAGAAAGAAAAAAACTTCTATTAATTGATATGGCTTGTCCAGCGGATAGTAACATAGCAACCAAGGAATTCGAAAAACTGTCAAAATATAAAGACCTGGAAATTGAAATTGAAAAAATGTGAAAATTGAAAACAAGTATTGTGCAAGTGATAGTAGGTGCACTTGGAATGATAAAAAATGGAACAAAACAACACATTGAAAGAATCCCTGGAAACTCCAGCTTAAGAGATATACAAAACATTGTCTTGTTAAGTACAGCCCACACACTACGGAGAACTTTGTCTATGTAACGCTAGGGATGATAGGAGAGATATGAAAAAACATGAATTGGAGCCATAACAACACACCACGATCTGGCTTACGTCTTCCCGCAGACTTGGTTGGTAGTGCGACCATAGCAGACATGGAAATATGATGAAAAATGACAACATAAAAATAATAACTGCCACTTTGAGCATGAATAAAGAAGAAAGAATTGAAGATCTGTCGATAAATGTTGTTACTCTGCTCCCAGCGACAAAACACTATATACTTGTCAGGAAGTTACTTGTCACAGAAAAAAATGGTTCTAAAAAAGCGGTAAAATGAGGAACGCGTTAGGAAATGTAAAACGTTAAAAGAAAATTCTGCAGGGAGAAATGCAAAGACACATACAAAATATTGCAATCAAACAGGGCCGCGTAGAGAGTACCTAAAAATAAGAAATTAAATATGTTTATCACTACAGCTCATGAAAATTTTTCAAAATGAAATATACCAAAACAAAAATTTTAAATTTAAAAAATTAGAATAAACTCACAAAAATATAAACAAATAAACGTAAATACCACCTTGATAAGGAAAAAATCGTTGGTAAGTATGAAAAACAAAAAAAAAAAAAGGAAAAGTGGCAATAAAAAAGTTATGGAGCATTACTTTTTCTTTATAAAACAGCATAACTTGATGAAAAAAGTCCTCAAATTTAAATAAAAAAAAAGTATTATCGTCAGAAGTTTATTTTATTATTAAAATGAAAGACTGAAGTATATTTCTAAATTTCTAATATATTTAATCCTTTTTAGCATGATCGAAATGTTGGTTAAAAATCTTGTCATTTGTGTATGAGGCTGGGACTTAAACTGACTATAAGAAATTTTAACGCCTTTGTTTCCAGTGAAAAACAAATAATTGTCGGATTTTGATGTAACTGTCGGGACTTATTTACAAATGAATGACTTTATTTATGAAATTTTTACTTTCGCAAAATCTTGTAAATTTTTTTTTTCACATCTATTACCCTACCCACATTAATTTCATGAAATTTCCAGGAATTAAATTCTGTCCACAAACTTTGTTTTATTAGTTAAACGCTGGACTCTTTGGAATATGCAAGTCATCTATTTTTTGTAAACAGTTGCTCTTTTTCCAATAATCTACAGGGAATAGTAAATTATATTAAAAATGCAATAAAACTATGATATTATTTAATTAGATAATCTTTTATTTGCTTCTGTAAATATATATATAAAGGACATTATTGTCAGAAGATTTTTTCTTTTGCAATGAATAATGAATATTTACAACAATTGTTTTCATTTTCCTTTTTAAATTCCTACAACTTACAGTATTACCTTTTTTTTTAATTTCAAAATTACGTTACGTTATTAAGATAAGTGAAGATTATGTTTACTAAAAGCTTAATACAGATCATAAACTTTTAGAAAAAAATGTAGATAAATCTTACCCATTTTGAAAGTATGGGTGACCATACACGACATTTTCGGAAATTAAGATCGATAACTATAATAAATTTAGAATCAACATTCCTAAATTTTGATTACGGAGAATATCTCCAACATTTTTAAGATTACTGAGGTCTTGAAAATTATATAAAAAACGTTCACTCACTATTTTCTTAAATTATGTTTTAACAGAAAAAATCTCCGTAATAAACCTGAAAATATCTTATCAGCGTTTGAAAAGTGCTTGGTAAGTGCATGTTGGCTGTTAAAAAATGTAAATCGCTGATGCTGTTTGATTTTTTTCTCTTTTCTTTAGCATAAAATTAACAATATTTCTTTCAATTCAAGGTAATTTTACTTCTAATCAGTTTTTTTTTAATCATCTCACCCCAAGCAAGGCATTTCACTGCCACTATTGCGCATGGGGCTACATAGGGGAAGGTAAAGAGAAGGAGTGGTTAGACATAAGAAATGTCAGGATTAAAGTGATCCTCATATAATTTCAGAATTATAGGAAAGTGGATTGAGCAATTACAAAATATTTCATCCGTAAAAACTAAAGTCGAGATGCTAAACAGAACATCAATCAGTTAATTGGTAGATTTCACATTTATCTAATTTTCACACATTTATCTAATTCGAAATTTATACCGATGTAATCACTGAAACATTTTACAGTATTGAGGATAACATTCAATTTATTCTTGTCTTTGGCAAAGACATTGATATTGTTGTGGTATCCCCCCTTTGTATATGGTCATGGACTCGACTGAGTGTACATATACTCCTGCCATAAGGGAACAGCAGAAGAGAGTTTAGAGTTGAGAGGAATCGAAGAGATTCGTTAGAGTTATCGGAGAGTACCTTTTTTTTTTTAATCATCTCACCCCAAGCAAGGCATTCCACTGCCACTATTGCGCATGGGGCTACATAGGGGAAGGTAAAGAGAAGGAGTAGTTAGACATAGGGAATGTCAGGATTAAGGTGACAGATGAGTAAGGATAGCGAGGATGAGGGTTGGGCAGATGGGAAGAGTGTTTGATAGAATGGGAGCAGGTTAGTGTGTTAGGGGGTGTCTATTGACCTTACATTTAAACTCCTGGAGATTGTAGCCGTCGGGGAAGCAATCGTTTGGAAGAGAATTCCACAGTCGGGAAGTGCGAGGAAAGAAAATGTTGGAGTAGAAGTTACGACTGCATTTTATCGGTTTCACTGTAAAAGGGTGGGATCTAGTTGCTAATCTAGTATCACGTTCAAATTCGTATTTAGTGGGCACTAGTGATCTAAGTTCATCGGAGCAGAAACCGTGAAAGTATTTAGAGAAGAGACACAGGGAAGCCACGTCGCGCCGGTGGGAGAGAGACTGCAGGCGGTCTGCCAAGTTGGTATCTATCACATTACAGACCCTCCTCTGAACCTTATCGAGAAGCCCGAGGAGAACAGCAGGGGCACCCGACCAGATATGGCAGCAGTATTCAATGCACGGGCGGATGGTAGATTTATAAATGTACAGGATAGATTCAGACGGAAAAAACTTCCGGGCCCTACACAGAGAACCGACTTTCATAGCAGCGGATTTAGCAATGGATTAGATATAGTCATTCCATTTGAGGTATATTGCTCTAATAAAATTTTAGTAAATATATATTTCGAAATATTTTAATAAAAAAAATCTATTGTGACAAAAGCACATTAAAAAGGAGCTAATCAGCTATTAAAAAAAAAATTCCAATCAATATAATTTATGTTTGAAAAATACACTACAGAGTATTTTTTAAATGGTAATAATAAATTTCCTCCTTTAGCCTTCAATTAAAGCTAAAATGAAAATTTCAAAAAAATTTTAAATTTATGAAGCTCATTTTAATATGTAGATATAGCGATAACGTGGAGGTACGTAATGAAAACCGATAAACCAAACAATAAAACCTGAGCGGGTGGATGGCAGAACGAGGGTTGCGTGGAGTAACAGGAAAAAGCGTGCTAAGAGCTACCAGGGATAGGGAGACGTAGAAAGACATGATCGCCTACGTTCTGAAAGGACAAGGCACCTAGAAGAAGAAAAAGAAGAACTGACTCATCCTGATGTCCTCTACATTTAGAAGATCCAGATGAAGCCTAAAATCAGTATAAATGGGAACAAAAATCACACAGTTGTTAAAATCTCCTGAGGAGCGAAGTGAATGATTACGAAAATGCTCGTCAGAGAAAATCTGGATTCGATGTGCCAAATATGACATCAATCAGCTTTGTGAGAAATTATATTTACACTAATCACACACACACACACACACACACACACACACACACACACATATATATATATATATATATATATATATATATATATATATTGTAATTTAGTTATTACATTGGTTTATGAAAGCATAATATCACTACACAAAAATGTTTATGCTTCAGAACAAAACTGTTCCTCTTCAGGTGATATGTTAAAATAAATGGTGAAAAAGATTTATTTTCGAAAATATAAGATGAATTCATGGCTATTTAGAAAATTAGGGTTTTGGTAGTTGGAGGAAATGCATTTAGGTGTGTCAAAATTGTTAAATATAAATTGAGAATTATGTAACTATGGAGATTTAATATTTGGGTCATGAAAGCAGGCAGGATGGCTTGGTTCTAGACATGTTACTTTTTAATATTGTCTGGGTAACATAAATAATGGGACCTTCTGTCACTTCTTTCACTTTTGTCTATTATATATATATTGTATGATTGTTTAATACTTAGTTTTTGGTCATAATAGGGTTAGACCAGTACACATTTGTATTAAAAAAGTGTTTGATACAATTATATTGTAGAACTTTTTAATATTTTCCATTTTTAAACGAGTTATTTCGCTACCCAGGTTTCTACCATGAGTGGTGCCTTCAGGCGATTTTTAATAACTGGTTTTACTGTTTACCGTTTTTCTTTTTAAGAACGCTCTTGTAACGGCGTTTTATTTGAACGTTCACATTCAGAGATCTACATTTAAAATAGAAACATTAAAAAACTATACAAAATTGGCTAACCACGTTTAGAAATTGAAATCAAAATATGGAAAAGACCCAGACATAACGTGGAGCATTGTTAAAACAGCCAAGCCTTACAACAGTGGACAAATATGTAGACTGTGCCAAGAAAAAAAATTAGAAATTATGATATTCCCAAATTATGACGAACTGTTAAATGAAAAAACAAAAATATGACTAAATATATCCACACTAAGAAATACCTCTTAGGTTCATACAACCATGGATGAAAAAGCCATAATGCATTTTAATTTAAAAATTGCGCGTTCATAAATTCCCTGCCACGTGAACGTTCAAATAAAACACCGTTACAAGAGCCTTCTTAAAAAGAAAAAACGGTAAACGGTAAAATCTGTTATTAAAAATCGCCTGAAGACACCACTCATGGTAGAAACCTGAGGAGCGAAATAACACGTTTAAAAATGGAATATATATATATATATATATATATATATATATATATATATATATATATATATCCCATTTTTATTAAAAACGATACATACTGCGGGTAAGTTTTATTTAATTTTTGTTGTGTGCTTATAATTTATTTCACTTTGGAACACATAATACGTACGTTGAAACTGTTTAAATATTTTGCATGTCCGAACACTTTGGGTTATAAATTTGTTTTAGTTATTACAAAAGATTATTTTGCCTTTACATTTCCTGAATGTAGTGATTGTTCTATTTATGTAGCTATAGATATACAAATATTTATTTTCAAAACACGGTCAGCAAATTGTGGCCTTGTTCATAGTTGATACTACTAAGTCTTGTTTCTTTATTTTCATTTTATTAATAATTGTTCTCTTATATCAAGACATTTTATTATATATCGATGAGGTTATTCTATTTGTATTATCAACGAGTATGTTACACATCGGGTATATTAAACTATAGACGAAAGTGCTCGGGCATAGAAAATATTTTGATAATTTCTACATAATCTATGACCAGGAAAGAAGACAATTATAAAAAGAGGAACAAAATTAAATAAAAATCTTAACGGCTTTACTTTGACAATGGTTTTTACTGAAACCTATATAGAAGAAGGCTTGCTGCCCAAATATATATATATATATATATATATATATATATATATATATATATATATATATATCTTCATTGATAATGGCTAAAAGACTAGAAGAAAGCGCCTAGGGAAGTATAAAGTTAGGACAATTTTTATGTAATTCATGTTCGGAAACGAAAAAACATCCCTCTCTTTCTCTCTCATCTCTCTCTCTCTCTCTCTATATATATATATATATGTATATATATATATATATATGTATATATATATATATATATATTTTAATGATTGTTACAATGGTTTATAAAAGCATAGTATCACTACACAAACTTTTCGCGTTTCAGAGCCACGTTTGCCCCTCTTCTGGTGATGAGGTTTTAACCAGAAGATGGACCGACCTGGCTCCGAAACGCGAAAATTTTTGTGTAGTGATAGTATGCTTTTATAAACCATTGTAACATACATTACAATATATATATATATATATATATATATATATATATATATATATATATATGTGTGTGTGTGTGTGTGTGTGTGTGTGTGTGTGTGTGAACACATTTTTAGAATGCGTACCATACTACCTGGGTTTCAACCGTTATGTCTCTTCAGGCACTGATACGGAAAATCAATGGATTTTATTCCCAAATATACAAACACCGGAAGAGTAAATGAAAAGGAGGAAGAAAAAATTAATTTACTGCCCTCCATATATATATATATATATAGTCCGCATTTAAATCATCCTGTTTCTTTTCCTACCTCTTCTCTTTTTAGTCTTGAGTTTCGCCATTTTTTATCTTCATCCCTTAAATTTAGTTTTACTTTTTTTTTTGTTTTTTTCTTTTCTTTTGCTTTGAATATCACTCTTTACTGCATCTGTTCATTTCCATTATGGGTTGTTTGTCCTTTCGTCTCTGTTTCTCTCTTTCACGTCTTTCCTTGCCAGTCTTTCTATGTCTTATTTTACGCACGTTTTGCTTTTAAGTTGTTCCTTTTTTTTAAACTTATTGTTCATTGCTTCCCTTTCCCCCCAACTTTCTATATTATTGGACCTGTTAATAATATTAAGGACAGTTCACGACATAAATCTTTGTTCAGGAGAAGCCGAGAGAGGTTGAAATAAATGTCGACTGGACATGACAGTCACAGGGAAACAAATCATTGAGAACCCTGTGACTATTCAGAGGCTTGCAGTGTGAAGTGTACTCTAGCGTAAAGTAAAACAATTCCGTCAGTATAGCAGTATAGCAGAAGTTTAATTTCTTTTAATAATTTAAACCCAAACAAGGGAATAAACTATTGTGACGTGTGAGATGAAAATATCTGATGAGAGAAAAATCGGTTTATCAATACTTATGTTAAAGCTGGAACGTTTTTGTTATTTTAATAATAATGACTAGCGGAACCCGTGGAATTTCTACGGAAGGATAATTATGATTTTCTCGAATACTTTAACTTAGTCATACTACAAATGATAGTAACGTCTTCAAACATAAAGGTATTGGATAATAAAATAACGATAACACAGAGTGTAATTTTATTATAAGATATGCAGATGATACGGTGCTGATAGCAGACACAGAAAGGTAACTACAAGACCTCCTACAGAAGGTAGCAGAAGAGAGTGACAAAAAAGGACTACAAATAAACTGCAAGAAAACCGAATGCATGATCATCAGCAAAAAGAGCAGCCCAAAATGGCAAATACAGGTCAGGGATACTAAAATCAAGAAGATACAAAAATTTAAATACTTGGAAGAGTTTTAACAAAAGATGGAAAGTGCGACACAGAGAAACGAGGGCGAATTGTCATTCCAGAAGTTGAGTAAAGTATTAAGAGACAGGAAATTTTCGCTAGAAACAATGAAGAGAGTACTGGATTCCTATGTGATGTCAGTTTTTCAATATGGCAGTGCATGCTGGACAATATCAGCAAAGATGAAAGAAAAACTTGAAGCAACTGAAATGTGGTTCTACAGAAGGATGCTGCGAATATCAAGAATCGAGAATGTGAGCAAAGATGAGGTCTTGGAAATTTTGGAACGAAAAGGAAATTAATACTGAGCATCAGGAAGTGATAACTGAAGTTCTTGGGACATGCAATGAAGAAAGAGGGCTTAAAGAACCTGATACTAACAGGCCAGACAGAGGGAAAAACGGAAAAGCAGCGGGAAAGATATTTGAAGGGCCTGAGCAGGTAGATTAGAGAACGGGGATTGCGTGGTGTAACAGGAGAAAGCGTGCTAAAATCCACCAGAGATAGGGAGACGCGGAAAGCCATGATCGCCTACGTTCTGAAAGGACAGGATACATAGAAGAAGAAGAACTATCAGGAAAGGAAGGAAACGGACGGGAGTTCCAGGAATGGGAAGTGCGAGAAAAGAAACTATCAGGTCGGTGCAAAAGTTTTGGCCGATTTAAAATTTCATGTTGAAAATGAAAAAGTGTGTTTTTGAAAATCTTTATTCATAACAATAACAACTCTCTATAACTTGATTCCATCTGTCAACGAGCTTTTAAATGTTTCGCTTGTAAAATTCTTTAGGTTTCGATGAATCTAACTCATGTTCATTATAGTCTCTTGACGTTAACCTAAGGGCATCTAAATGATTTTGTAATCCTGGAAATAATTGATAATCCGAAGGAAGTTAGGCTAGGAGAATATGCAGGTTGGGGCAAGATGGCACTGTTCATCACCTGTGACAAGCCTACCCAAAAATGGTGTCTGAAGGTATCCTGAAAGCAAAGATTCTCGACAAGAAACACGTTGAAGCAAAGTCTTTGGAGAACTTGGGTGATAATATTGCAGAAAAATATGAATGATACTTTAATAATCTGAAAGAAAAAATTATCAATCAATCATGGTGATATGTTTAAGTCATAACAATGTGCATCAAACAAATTACAATGATTTAAAATGCCACTTTTACAAACCGGCAAAATTTTTTGCACCGACCTGATATTAGAGTAGAAGAACTAGATTTATCTATTTTGACGGTAAAAGGGCGTGGCCTAGATGCGATCATGTAGCACGGGTCGTAACTGCACATGTGGTCAAAAAGCCAGGAATAAAAAAACTTGTCCGAGCAGTTGCCATACCATTACTTGTAGAAAAGATGAAGGGAAGCTCTCAGGACAGTGCGAAATTGACTGAAGAGGGGGTGCTACTAAATTGGGATCGATTATATTGTACATTCTCTTTTAGATTTTGTCGAGAACCTTGAGATGAATAACAGGGGCAGCCGACGGATATAGCAAAAGTTTTCAATGCAAGGACGAATTGTAAAAATGCAAAATTGATTCTGACGAGAATACCTGGTCCGACACAGGGACCAACTTCCTTAGCAGTAGTTGGATTCGATGTAAGAATAAATCGTAAGCAGGAGATCCGCTTGGGGCCTAGAGTGTGCAGACTGTTATATGATTTTATACATTTCAGTAAATTTGTTCACTGAGTAAGATAAAAGAATATGCCTACAAACAAATGCAACATTTATTATAGTGATGTGTGCGTGGAAGAAAATAGTAAATTTGTGATTCACCTGATGCCTTGGTTTGGATTCACGTAAATTGCAGACTTTCAATATTATCTACATATAATTTAGTTTACTTCCAAAAACACGGCTGAAACAGATCGATTTTTATAAGAGCATGCACAGTATGCAACAGAACAAGATGAAAGCATTCAGTAAATTGTCTTCGTCTTCAAGCTTTTACGTGTTTTTTGAAAAAAAAAGTATATTGTAATACTTATATTACACAAAAGCATTGAAATCAGTGTTTCTTCCCTGTTTACTTTCTATCTATCTATCTATCTATCTATCTATCTATATTTGCTCTTATCTATCTATCTATCTATCTATCTATCTATCTATCTATCTATCTATCTATCTATCTAAGCTTGTTTCTTCCTTTCATTCTATCTATCTATCTATCTATCTATCTATCTCATTCTGTTTCCATCTATTTATCTATCTTTCTAAATCATTATCTATCTATCCATTGTATCTTCCTAAAATATATATTGAATGTCGCTTTCTATCTATATATCTATTTCGTTCTGCTCATTAATGTCTTTCTGTCTCTCTCTCTCTGTCTGTATATATATATATATATATATATATATATATGTCTCCTGTTATCTCACTGAACACCTTAACCTATTCCTATGTATCTTCCTCTTGTTTATTGCTATCCCTATCTCTCTTCATCTCAATCTCTCTATCTTCCCTATACCTCCTTCTTTCTCTGTCTTACTCTCTCTTTCTCTCTCTCACTCTCTCTCTCTTTCTCTCTCTCTCACTCTCTTTTCTTTCTCTCTCATTCTTCTCTCTCTTACTCTCTCTTTCTCTCACTCTCTTTCTCTCACTCTCTCTCTTTCTCTCTCTCTTTTTCTCTCTTCACATATATATACAACGTGCGTTGGTAAATTGTCGCCATTTTATCTTTTTAATTTCACGCATGTCCGTTATTTTTTCTTTGAATTAATCAACTGCACATTATAGTAAGGTCAGTTGGGTCACATCTGTGAGAAAAAAACCACCATGACACAATTCACATTGATAAATTGGAAAGGGCATAAATTTGAAAATGCACGTGGAATACTGGATGGGTGTAGTGAGTTCAATCTCGGCCGAGGCCGCAGGACGACGACACACACACACACACACACACACACACACATATATATATATATATATATTGTCATCCGCAGACAGATCTGTTTCGCCGTATCACAGCTCACCAGTACGGTTAGACTCCGATTGCTTTTTTACTCAGGATTGAAACCCGACCGAAATGGCGTCAGTCGGCGACTCTACCCCTTTTTTGATTCACAATGGAATCTCCGACAAAAGCATTTAAAAACGTTTTGGTGTACATCTAAGGACAGTGTAGAAGATTCGTTAAGAGTTTGATGTGTTTAATGCTGATTACAAATGTGCTTGATGAGATCAGTAGGGATAGCAAGATTAAGCCTTAAACCAGTTTCCCATAGGACTTTAACGTTGTAACCTACATCAAGTGACTTTTGGAGGTCGTGCTGGGTCATGATGGTGGTTGGTGGGAAGCTCTTTGTCTGACTCTGCACCATGCCACACAAGGAAAACAACACTGTAATTGCTGCCAGACAATTTCTGCGATAACACCACCCCGTAAATCTGGCTATCTAACTCCCCATATTCCAACCCCCCCCCCCTTTATTAGTATGTTTTTATTATTTTTTAATCGTTTTTCCCCAAGCAAAGCGGTACCGCCACTGATACGCAGAGTGCTACATAAGAGTAAACGTTTAGTCAGTAGGAGAGTGAAAAGAAAGACGAACCAGTTACAGGGGGTGTCAGAGAAAGGACAAGAGAAGGATGTGGACATAGAAGTGAAGACAGTTGCGAAGATAGAGAGCAAGGAAAAGAACAAGATACACGGGGTGATGTAGAAAGGACTGGAGTCAAGTGGATAAGAGATGGGAATTGGCATTGAATTTAGAGTCCTGGAGGTTGTAGCCCTCAGGAAAGCAAGTATATGGGAGAGAGTTCCACAGACGGGAAGTGCGAGAAAAGAAACTGGGGTAGTAGAATTGTCGGCTGCATCTGGTTGATCTTATTGTAAATGTATAGGACCTTGTTGCCAGTCTGGCTGCACGAGTAAATTCACCAGTGACTTAAGTTCGTCGGAGCAGAAGCCATAAAAATATTTATAAACAGAGATTCGGGACTGATCACATTACAGATTCTCCTTTGGAGCCTGTCGAGAACATGTAGATGAACAGCAGGGGTGCCTGCCCAACTATGAGAGTAATATTCTCTGCACGGACGGATGGTTGATTTGTGTTGAACGCAGCTGAGCAAAAGACTAACAAAACTCTTTTTAATACCAAAAATGAACTGAAGGCAATGATTATGGCAGTATTAATCAAATTTAGAAAGGAGAGCATCCAAAAGAGTAACACGGGATTCTGAAGCAGTCTAGAGGCCGTGATTGAAGCAATGGTGATTTTATTAAATAAATTTATTCTTTAATATCTAAGTTGATAGTGTTATCATTATTTTTATGTAATTTAGACGAAAATTTACCTATCGCTTTCTGTATATGGAGAATGTTGATGTAATTGTTACGAAATGAGGTTTCGAAATACTGAGTTTGAATTCTAGCTGATTTTGTTACCTTCATTTATGAAAATTCATGAATTCATCGTTTCTTGTCTGAGTTGTAGGTAAACAACAGAACAGACCGGCTCCTATAGGCTGGGTGGCAAATTGAACCGAAGAAAAAAAAAATACTCTGAATTTACACTCTGTAGAGGAAGTTTTGTGCAAATTGTTGCACACTGTATGCCTGAGTTGGGCACTTCGTAATGGTGTAATGGTTAGCGAGCTTGTTTCGTTCGATCAATGACGAGAATCAACTGCAACCAATTCAACGGGAGTACAAAATTCGAACTCGAGTGGAGTAGCTCAGTCGGATCGGATGGTTCTCACATACGCATCGCGGGCAACAACCAGACGGCTCTCCGCCCTGTGTTCTCAACTCGACTGCTGTCTGCAAACTGCTAACCTACAAGCATCAATGAAGACATTAGAAGCATAAATGAAGCCACCTCAAAACTATAATTAAAGCCACCGTAAAACTATAAATAAAATCACATCAGAACCATAACTGTCGCCACCCTACAACCATTAATATTAGAAGCACAAATGAATGAGTTCGATTCTCACTGGATGCCCTATACTTTCGGCCTTGTGCCAAAACTAAGCTACACTTAATAAATAAATGGACACCTCGAGGTAGTGTAGTGGTTAGCAAGCTTGTCTTGCTAGAACCATTACAATTGAGTAGTGAGTTCGATTCTCAGTGGGTGCTCCATACTTTCGGCATTGTGCTACATCTAAGCTACACTAAGAAAATCTTTACCATATGCATGAGTTCTGTGTATTCGTCACTTCAAAAAAGTTGAGGTACGTATACACTATAATGAAATGTGATTAGTCTCGCAGCTTGCTACTAAGAACTAATCATAATTCGAAATGTGCGCATACACAGATACACACATATATACATATCAACGGCATATGACGTTGAAAACACCGGTTCTCGTTCGATCACCAAAGTTAAGCAACATGAGCCTGGTCAGTACTTAAATGGGTGACTGCTTAGGACTACCAGGCGCTGTAAGCGTTCAGTGACGGCTGTGTGTTGCGGTGCAGTGGATGTCGGCTTGGAAAGAGAAATCGGTGAGCCGAGTTCGAATTCCAGTTGAGTAACCTGCATTCACTTAAGCACTGGTACCCTTAAGAAAGGTATTAATCTGTCACTTCAGTTATGGGTTAAATAACAGGATGGGGCCTGGGGGCAATCCATCCAGTGTTGGTGTCACAATAAAAACACCCTTGGTTGCCCTGGCGAAGCATCAAGTATTCAGCTATTTGACAAGATTATGAATTTTTTCACTATAAACTGCACCAGGGTCCCAAATGCACGTGGAATACTGGATGGGTGTAGTGAGTTCAATCTCGGCCGAGGCCGCAGGACGACGACACACACACACACACACACATATATATATATATATATATATATATATTGTCATCCGCAGACAGATCTGTTTCGCCGTATCACAGCTCATCAGTACGGTTAGACTCCGATTGCTTTTTTTTATCCAGGATTGAAACCCGACCGAAATGGCGTCAGTCGGCGACTCTACCCCTGGTCTATGGGCGTTCGGTGGAAGTAGGCAGACTTTTTAGCGCATTTCATTATACGCGCCCAATAGCTAGAGCGCTCTAATTCATTTCACTGAATGAGCGATATATATATATATATATATATATATGCAATGTAGTATTACTGCTGGTTACCACATTTTATATTGTTATAGTTACTTTGGGTCGATGTGCAATTTTGAGAAGAAGCTTATTCGCATTGTTCTTGCAAAATTTGAAAAAGAATGAACGTTATTTGAAATTTCAGGAAATCCAGGTGCAGTCTAGATTTTGCTTTGACCCCGGAGGTCAAAAGTAGTCAGCGCCCGAAAAAATAACAAGCCAGAAAGCAGTCAGCAGATGTTTAGCAGTTTATAGACAGCGGTCAAGTTGAGAACACAGAGCGAGTAGCCGTCGTAGTTGTTGACCGCGATGCGTATGTGTGAACCATCCGATCCGAGTCGCCTACTCCATTCGAGTTCGAACTTTGTTCTCTCGTTGAATTGGTTGCAGTTTATTCTCGTCAGTTTTGATTCAAGTTTATTTTGGTCGAAGAGTATGCAATAATGCTAACTATATAAATAATATTACTTATCAAACCTTGGTCGATTTGATGTCAGTTTTTATTTAAGCAGTTAGATTTTTTCTACTCGTTCCGTTAGTGTAGCTAAAGTAAATGGGTTAAGTCATTTTCTTAACAGTAAGTTATAAATAGTTATATTAAATTTTTACAACGATCTGTTATCAATTTGTGACTGAAGTTTGCCACATGAATGAAACTCTATTCCGTACCTAGAGTATATAGAGAAACTTTCCTGCCTGCCATGAGGAAGGAAGATGACGCTTGTCTCCTAGAGACCAACACATTGCGCCTCCTTGGCCAAAATCTCTCAAATGACCACAAGTGGAATGACTGTATCGGATATAAATCTGCATCTACTGCTAGAAAAGCTGGGCTACAGTGTCAGGCCAGAACGTTTTTTTCTCTTCAGAATCTAATTTGCCCATTTATAAATATACTATTCGTCAGTGCCTTAAATGCTGTTGCCATATTTGGTCGGGTGCTCCTGCTATTCATCTTGACTTTCTCATCAAAATCCAAATATAATCGATGCTGATTTGGCAGCCCGCTTTCAATCATTTTCTCACCAATGTGATGTGGCTTCCCTCTATCTTT
The DNA here is from genome assembly GCA_037127315.1 of Ascarosepion bandense. Taxonomy (NCBI): domain Eukaryota; kingdom Metazoa; phylum Mollusca; class Cephalopoda; order Sepiida; family Sepiidae; genus Ascarosepion; species Ascarosepion bandense. The sequence continues at coordinate 4,959,164 of JBBBDQ010001353.1, forward strand.
TCTACAAATATTTTCATGGCAAATGTTTTTTTACCATGATTCCTGGACCAAGTGTTACTAGATTGGGATGAAGTTCCCACACTTTTAGCATCAAAACAGTTAAATATAACCAACACTTCTACTTTAAAAGTTTCTTTTCTCGCAAATCTCGTCTGTGAAACTCCCTTCCGTTTGCTTGCTTCCCTGAAATTAGAAAATCTAAAAGTTTAAAAGCAACATCAATTGCCATTTTCTATCTTTTGATTCCCATCTATATTTAATCAATCGTCGACATCCACTGTAATTCGTTTCTTTTTTTTTTTTTAATGTAAGCCCCTGATCAACAGTGTGTGTGTACGTGGTTATATAGGTATGATAAATTTATTGTACACATTTCAAAATATCTGTCTTGTGATGATTTTATTTTATGAAATGCTGGATATCTATTTTGCATAAAATATATATATATATATATATATATATATATATATATGTGTGTGTGTGTGTGTATGTGTGTGGGGGTGGGTGTATGTGTGCGTATGTGTTTGTGTGTATGTGTGTACCTGGTTATATAGGCATGATAAATAATATTATACACATTACAAATATTTGTCTTGTGATGATCTTATTTTATGGAATGTTGGATATTTATTGTCATAATATCTATCTATCTATCTATCTATCTATATATATATATATATATATATATATATATATATAATTATAAATGACTAGCGAGATACTTCTATAAATCCTTAGTGAATAGAACACAAAAGTGAGGCTTCTCTGGCTGGAATGCAAATGAGAAATTCCTTTATTTGCGCAAGAGAATTCTGCGTAACTTCAGAGTAGAAATAAGGAAAAAAAGTTTTATTAAATATAAAAGCTTTCCAACGAAGAGAAAATATGTTCACTTTGATCGATCTTAGAACAATAACGTAAGCGAATTTAAAACAATAATAAAGCAACCTAAAACATAACTGGAGCCACTAAGTATCATAAATGCAGCCAACTAAGGACCAAGAATTAGGCCGCCAGAGAACCATAAATGATGCCTTCTTAAAATAGTAAAGGAAGCTACCCTAGAACCATAAATAAAGTCATCTTAGAAATAAATATGAACCCTCCTCAGAACCATAACTGACGCCACCCTAAAACCATAAACATAACCACCCCAGAACAATAAATCAAGCCACTTTAAAATAATAAATAAAACACTTCAGATCCATAAATAAAGCTAGCATAGAACCATAACTGAGGCCACCCTAGAATCATATATAAAGCCATATTAGAAGCATAAAAGAACAGTAAATGAAGCCAGTTTCGAACCATAATAAATGTCACCGTCAAACCATAAATAGAGTCACTATGAAACCATGAACGAAGCCACCTTAGAATCATAAAAGAGGTTGTATTAAAATCATAACTGAAGCTAACCTACAAGCAAAAATGAAGATATTAGATGAAGCTACATAAAATTATAATTAAAAGTATAAATAAACTAATATTAGTAGCACAAATAAAGCCATCTTAGAACCACAAATGAAACCACTTTAAAACTAGAATTAAAGCCACCATCAAAGGATAAATAAATCCACCATAGAACCACAAATAAAGCCACCTTAGAATCATGAAGCAATCTTAGAACCATAACTGACGCCAACCTACAACTAAAAATGAAGGCATATTAGAAACATAAATGAATACATCTTAGAGCCATCAACAAAGCAAACTTAAAACTATAATTAAAGCCACAGTAAAATCAAAAGTAAAGCAGCTATAGAATCATGAATAAAGCCACTTAAGAATCATGAATGGGACCATATTGAACCATAACTGACACCACACTACATCCATAAATGAAGCCATATTAGAAGCATAAATAAAGCCACCTCAAAACTGTAATTAAAACCACCGTAAAACCATAAATAAAATCACCTTAGAATATTAGGAGTACAAATGAAATCCTCTTAGAACCATAAATGATGCCACTTTAGAACCATAATTAAACTACCGTAAAACCATAAATAAAGCCACTATAGAACCATGAATTAATCCATGTTAGAATCATAAAAAATATCTTAGAACCGTAACTGATGTCACCCCACAACCATAGATGAAGTTACATTAGATGCATAAATGAAGTCATCTTAGAACCATCAATAAAGTCACCTTAAAACCATAATTAAAGCCCCCGTAAAACCAAAAATAAAGTCTCCTTAGAATCATATATTAGACCACCTTAGAAACATAACTGATGCCCTGCAAGCATAGATGAAGCCGTATTATAAGCATAAATGGAGCCATCGTAGAACCATGAATTAATCCATTTGAAAATCATAATTAAAACCACCGTTATACCATAAATAAATCCACTATAAGACCAGGAATAAAGTCACCTTAGAACCATAAACGTGACCAGCTTATAACTATAAACGAAGCTACTCTAGATCAATTATTGAGGCTATCCCAGGACCATAAATGACGCCTCTTAGAGCCATAAAAAATGTCACCCTAGAAACATACATGAAATCATCTTAGGACCATAAATCAAACCATCTTGGAAGTATAACTGAAGCTACCTCATAATCATAAAGAATGCCACCTTAGAAAAATTAATGATTGAATCTTTCGAAATTCTGCGTTTTTCACAACTATAACAAACCCCCAAAGATGCTCTTTGTCCAAGTCCGTGAAACAATATTAATTTCTGTTAAGCTATAAAAACACCGTAAGAATAGACTCTATTAAAATATTAACAAATTATATACGAAATCAAAACAGAAATATTAGAAGTTCACTGAAACTCATGTAGGAAGTCATTTCTTTTATACTTGGTTCTTATTTACATATATTCATTTCCCTTGTCTGTTTTAATTATTTATATAAATACAAGACCCGAGAGCCACTCAAGGATGGAGTTGTATGAGTGCAAAATGAGAAAAAGAAAAAGTGCATCTATGTAAATTAAATTACAGTTGGTAAAATTTGAAGAAGCTAAGATCCAGTTTTTGGGGAAGCATGCTCCTAGGAGTTTGTTTCATAAAGTACCACTAAGTAGATCTTCCACCTTACAAACGGAATATAAAGTAAATCTGGTTGAGCTAACGCTTGAACAGGTAGAACTCAGTAATACAGCTTGTCTCAATACTTGCCAAGAAATTAATGATTGAATATTGATAGAATAGTAAAGTTTCTGTTATGAGCAGGGGTTATAGAGTGGAAAATAATGTTTTACCCACAATGCTCCGTAAAAGTTTTCTAACTCTGTTAAAGCTGGGAAATGAGGATTGTGTAGCCCAAGCCAAGATTATTATTATTATTATTATTATTATTATTATTATTATTATTATTATTATTATTATGTCATTTTTCATCATATTTCGATTTCTGCTTTGGTCTCACTACCAACCAAGCCTGCGGGGAGACCTAAGGCAGGTCGTGGCGTGTTGTTATGACTCCATTTCATGTTTTTCTATCTTCCCTATCATCCCTAGCATTACATAGATAAAGTTTTCCTTAGTGTGTGGGCTGTACTTAATAAGACAATTTTTTGTATATCTCTTAAGCTGGGGTTTCCAGGGATTCTTTCAATGTGTTGTTTTGTTCCATTTTTTTATCATTCCAAGTGCACCTACTATCACTGGCACAACTCTTGTTTTCAATTTCCACATTTTTCCTATTTCAATTTCCAGGTCTTTATATTTTGACAGTTTTTCAAATTCCTTGATTGCTATGTTACAATCCGCTGGACAAGCCATATCAATTAATAGACAAGTTTTCTCCTTCTGGTTTTTAACAATAATGTCTGGCCTGTTTGCTTCAATTTTTCTGTCTGTGTAGATGGTGTAATCCCATAGAATGGTTACATCTTCTATTTCTGTAACCGGCGCTGGATGATGTTCATACAAGTGTTTGCCTACAGCTTTTCCATAATGTTTGCATATTGCCCAATGTAAATATTGCCCAACTCTATCGTGGCGATTTTTATATTCATTTGGGGCAAGCACAGAACAGCCTGAGATTAGGTGGTCTATTGTTTCTTGGTGTTTATCACAAAACCTGCATTTTGGATCCATATTATTATGCATAATATTTGCCTGAAAGTTTCTCGTGAAAAGACTTTGGTCTTGTGCTGCAAGAATAAAGCCTTCAGTTTCAGACTTTAATCCAGATGCACGTAACCATCGATGAGTATTAACTTTGTCAACTTTAGATTTATTGGCACGTACTGGATATTGGCCATGCAGAGGTTTGTCTTGCCAGCGCTGTTTCATCTGTTCAAGAGATTTGTCTTTGGCTTTCATTTTCATATTCTTTGCCGCAATAGTCAGCTCTTGGCTTCCGTTCTGCTTTTCTACAGAATCTACTAACTGTAAATCTTGTTTGAATTTACTGCCTTCTTTTATTATTGAATATTTTTTCTTTCTTTCTTCATGTTGCCTTACTAATTGTATCATCCAATCCTTTGTTGTTTCTATGTATGTTAGTAAGCCAATAGTTGTTGTCTTGTATGACAATTCCAGCTGAATAAGACCCCTTCCACCTTCTTTACGGGGTATGTATAGACGGTCTACATCAGCCTTTGGGTGATGCATCCTATGCTTAGAAAGAAGCTTTCTTGTTTTAGCATCCATTCGCCTGATGTCGTTTAGAGTCCAGTTTAAGATGTTGAAGCTATATTGGACAACTGGGATTGCAAGGCTATTAATGGCCATAACTCTATTCTGTGAATTTAATTCAGTTTTTAATATCATTCGTAGCCTTCTATAGTACTCTTTACGCACTATTTCTTTCATTTTTTTATGGTGAATGTTTTCGCTCTCATTTACACCTAGGTATTTATAAGCTTCTTCTGGTTTCAATTCTTTTATTGTTACAGCAGGGTCTAGGCTAATTGAGGATGTTTCTTGTATTGATCCACGTAAAACTGTAGCTTTAGCACATTTATTCAAATTAAATTTCATTCCAATGTCTTCGCTGAAGCATTTTACAGTTTGCAGAAGACCTTCCAGCTCATTATCATTCTTAGCATATAACTTTAAGTCATCCATGTAAAATAGATGGCTTATTTTCTTTTGGCCTATTTTATAACCACATTCTGTCTTATTAAGTTGACTGGTTAGTGCTATTAATGATATGCAGAATAGTAAGGGAGATAAAGAATCACCTTGAAATATACCTCTTTTGATGTTTATTTCATCAGACTTATCGGTTCCATTTATATGATTTTATTATTATTATTATTATTATTATTATTATTATTATTATTATTATTATTATTATTATTATTATTATTATTATTTAGAGTATAGCTGATGTGCGTTGTGGAATAGTGGATATCGGCTCGGAACGAGAAGCCGGAGGAGCAGAGTTCGAATTCCAGTTGAATCCATTGAATCCATTAATACCTTTACCAAGAGCAAATGCTCTTGGTAAAGGTATTAATCCGTCTCTTCCTTCCAGTATTGGTTAAATAGCAGGACAGATTGGGTTTTATAGCTTTGGTCGGCAACCAGTCTACCACAGAAAGCAATGGCAACCTACTGCGGGATAATCTTCTGCCCAGTCAGTCATGTCTCTTTCAAGACATGATCGCCCAAGCGTGTATCACGTGTGGCACTTAACTGTCTGATTTAGAGTATATGATGCTGGTTTCTAAAAAGAAGTTTATTTTCTGCTTCGCCCTCATGTTTAGAAATATAAACATTGGAAGGAAGATTAAAAGGAAAAGAGAAGAATATATATATATATATATATATATATATATATATATATATATATATATATATATATAAATGCAAACTTATCACTATATTCGTTTCGAAAAACTCTCCGCGTATATCCGCGAAAGGAAAAAATGGTTGTAAAAAAAGAAAGAGCTAAGCACATGAACACCAGCCAAAGCAATTTGGACCGAGCCAGTACGTAGCCCAAAGAAAAAACCCAAGACAAGTAATCAATAACAAGAAAGCGTTCAATACTTAAGCAGAGCAGAATAAGAAAATTCATAAAACTACTAATGTTTCACCTAAACGGATATTCAGCCAACGTTCCGTGAAAATCCGTTTAGGTGAAACCTTGGCAGGTTTGTTAGCCCACTATCTTTATTTTCTTTTATATATATATATATATATATATATATATATATATATATATATATATCCGCAGACAGATCTGTTTCGCTGTATCGCAGCTCATCAGTACGGTCAAACACCGATTGCTTTTTTTAACCTAGGATTGAAATCCGACCGTAGTGACATCAGTCAATTGGCGCACGGTAGAAGAAGGCAGACTTTTTAGCGTGTATATTGCCATTATTAAAGGTTTCATTATATATATATATATAGTTTGAGTGAAAAGTGACTTTCAATTTTAAAATGTATTTATTAACTATAATTTTTAACAAAAAGCGTTACTATTTATTTAAAATTCGATATGGGAACCAAAGTTCGATACCAGTTTCCAAAGACACACATGAATCTTGTCAACTGATTTCACTAAACACTCATGTGGTATGAAAGACATAATTTATTGTATTCGCCCTTCAAGTTCTACTAAAGTCTTGATTTAGTAAAGTAGACTTTTCAATCACCCTATATATATATATATATATATATATAAACTAATTATTTTATTTTTTTAATCAACTGGATCTATTCGATAGTTTCAGTGGTTCTGAGTAAGTAGGTGTTTCCTTTTAATTTCTCTATTTCCAGATCAGAATTACTATCTTGGTTTTTTCCATTTGTTTTGTATAAAACATCCCAGTTTTTCAATGATCAATGCTGAAACAATTATTTCCTTTGCACGTCCTTCTCACTTAATTACTTATATCAGACTTTTTTTTCTTTTTTTTTTTTAATCATTTCACCCCGAGCAAGGCAGAAATGCCACTGATGAGCTGGGGGCTTCATAACTGCAAAAAGATTAATTAGAAAAGAGTGAGGAGTACAAACTAGTTAGAAAGGAGCAATAGTAAGCTGAGAAAGCAGGTGCGATGACAGATACATAGGTGGAGAGAAAGGGAAGGTTATACAGGGGAGGGGAGAGAGCTAGAGTCAAGTGGTCAGTAGATGAGTATTGACTTTGCATTTAAATTTCTGGAGGTTGTAGCCACCAGGAAAGCAAGAATATGGGAGCGAGTTCCACAGGCGGGAAGTGCGAGAGAGGAAGCTGCAGGAGTAGAATTGTCTAACCTTATAGTGAATGGGTGGGACCCAGTTGCCAGTCTGGTTGCACGAGTAAACACCTGTTGAGGAGTCACTAGTGACTTAAGTTCGTCCGAGCAGAAGCCATGAAAGTATTTATAGAACAGACAAAGGGAGGCCACATTTCGACGGTGGGGAAGTGGCTGCAGTCGAGCCGTATTTATCACATTAAAGATCAGTATTTATCACATTACAGACTCTCCTTTGGAGCCTGTCAAGAACACTGGGGAGAACGGCAGGGGTGCCTGACCATAAATGGCAGCAGTACTCCATGCACGGACGGATGGTTGACTTGTATATATGCAGGATGGATTCAAGCGGAAAAATATCCTGGATCGACTTAGTGACCCAACCTTCTTAGCAGTAGATTTTGTTATGGATTCAATGTAGTGGTTCCATTTGAGGTCTGAGGAGAGTTTTTTACCAGTTTATATTTAATTTATAGTAGAATTTAACTGTCATTCCCGGCATCTAGAATCACTGGTTTGTCTATTCTTCTGCTTTTGAAGTTCCTTGATCCTATGACAGAGCATCCTCATATAATTTCAGAATTATAGGAAAGTGGATTGAGCAATTACAAAATATTTCATCCGTAAAAACTATAGTCGAGATGCTAAACAGAACATCAATCAGTTAATTGATAGATTTCATTTATATTAACTACACACACACACACACACACACACACACACACACACACACACACACACACAAACACACACACACACACACACACATATATATATATATATATATATATATATAACAACAAAAATATAAATGTGGGGGGCAGTAAAAGGCCGTCCTCAAATGTACTAAGCAACATAAATTACTCAATACTTTCCTGAAGAAGTTGAACAAAATACACTTACAATTTTTGGGAATTGGTATCACACTATCCAGGTTTCGACAGTTATGTCGCTTCAGGCACAGTTACAGAAAATCGATGGATGTTGCCTCATAAATATAAACACCGAAAGAAAGAGTAGTATGAAAAGAGTAGGAGGAAAACATTTCACTATATATATATATATATATATATATATATATATATATATATATATGTATATAAACTTATTTATAAATGAAACTTTGTGTGTGTGTGTGTGTATCTGTCTGTGTGTGTGTGTGTGTGTATCCGTTACCTATAGACTCCGAAACGGCTGAACCAATTTCCTTGAAAATTTACACAGTTGTACTATAAGCGTCTGCGAGTGTTCTTATGTAGGTTTTGTGTCGAGGTACCCCCGATGAATATCAAAAATCGATAATCGAAAAAATAGGATTATAGAAGGAGTGGTATGATTTTAATCAAATTTGATACACTCATAGACAAAAACATAAGAAACGATATTCAGAAGTTTCAGGGTTGCAGTTCTTACAATAGTGCAGAAAATTTGATATCGATACCAGGAAATCAAAATTTGACTTACATCCATTCATTTGTTTTTCAGTCTATGGTTTCGCTTTAACTAGAAACAACTATTGCTTTTTAGTCTAATGTGCCAACGTGCAAAGAGTCTGAGCTCCAGGATTATGGATTAGTTTTAAAGCTTTCATTACACCCGAGCAACGCCGGGCTATACTGCTAGTATATATATAGTTTGAGTGAAAACTATCTTCCAATTTTAAAATTTATTTATGTCTTATAATTTTAACAAAAAGCGTTAAGAAGAGGTTTTATTTAAAATCCGATATGGGAAACAATATTCGATACCAGGTTTCAGAGCCGATCATGAATCTCGTCAACTGATTTCACTAAATACTCATGTAGTATGAAAGACATATTCGCCCTTCAAGTTCTACTAAAGTCTTGGTTTAGTAAATCAGCCTATACATATAGATAATAAATAAGTATATATATATATATATATATATATATATATATATATAAAGAGAGAGAGAAAGGAATAGAGGGAAAGAGACATAATGAGGCTATGTTCGTCAACGGAGAGAGGATGTCTATTTGTTATAAAATATTAAGAGATAAACCTGTATAAAGAGCTCAATGGATATTAACCAGAGCAATATGGTATATATATATATATATATATATATATATATATATATATATATATACGCAATTTTGAATATTAAGTTTGTGTATTCGCGTGTATATATAGCTTTCATAGATAGGTGTCTGGGAGTGTGAATACGAGATGGGATATACCCATAAGATATTTGTATTGATGTGTTTTATATATACATATATATATATGTGTGTGTGTGTGTGTGTGTGTGTGTGCCTATGCGTGTGCGCTTGTGTGTGTCTGCGTGTGTATCTGTGTGTGTACATGATTTGTGGTGATTCGTCCTGTCCAATCCCCACTATTAATATATGAACTCTTTCTCTCCCCTAATTTCTAACAAGATAAAACTAAAGATCTCTATATTACGTTAATTCCCCTTTATTAATTTTTTTTTAATATTAAATTACATGAAATCCTGGTCTGAAGAGATGGGCTTATACGCTAGTCAAAATAAAGTACAGTTTATAACCACTTCAGATGATGTGTTCAGTTTCAGTCTTGTATATATATATATATATTAATGCAGGTTTCATTGAATAATATTGACAAGTTTTGTCTATTAATTTTGTGTAGGATCCGTTCATACCGTCTGATATACTTGATGGTGATGTCGTTGAAAGACAACAAAAATCACAGTAATTGTTGATTTTTTTTATCAGGTCTAAGCTTTCGGTTTATATATATATATATATATATATATAAATTACGGAAATTAAAGAAGATTAACGAAACATGGTTATAAACAACCGACAATTTAAAATGATTTGTTTGAACATTATTTTTGATCGATACTCATATTTAAATATATATTCTGTTTTTAATTAAACAGTATTATATCTAAAGTCCTGATTATTTACGATAAATTTTAATTACGAAAATGCGTATCATTCGACAGGATTAGAACTTGCGACCCCTATCCACATAGAGGAAGCTACCATGTGATCTGGCACGTTTTACACCTCTCGACCACGAATGACCAATAAATATTCGTTCCTCATCATTTTGAACTGGTCTGAATTTTATGTACATGGCAATCGTCAGGCATTATCTTGAAATCTAACCCTTCAATAATGCTAATATTAATGTTAACATATTACTCAGAGTTGTACCAAAAGGTAGGAACAAACATATATTTATCATTAGTATTAAAGTATAGTTTGAGCTCTGTTATTTTACGTCAGCCACTGTTCTATTACTACCAGCAGTCAAAGTACCCCCGACACACACACACACACACACACACACACACACACACACACACACACATATATATATATATATATATATATATATATATATATATATATATATTATTCAACGTCTTGCAGAAGACAAATGAACAATCATTGCCTCAGCAAATAGTTTATTCCATCGAAAATCAAGCACCTTAACAATGGCCTTCGAATATACTTGTCACCTTTTACTAGTGTGGCCTTTTATTAGCAAGATGCTTTGCTCATAGTTCACATGATGCCTGGTTTTCTACCAGCTGTGCTGGCTTCGGGCAAGCGATTGAGCTTTGAGAAGAGTGACATTGGATATTATTATCGATGCTCTTTGATCTCTCGTATTTTAATACAATCTGTTTGCAGGCGCACACAGACTCGTAGCCGCCTTCACTCACACACATACACACACACGTGTACACACACTTATATATACATATATAAACTTATTTATAAATGGAACTTTGTCTGTGTGTGTGTCCTTTACCTATAGACTCCGAAACGGCTGAACCGATTTTTTGGAAAATTTACACAGTTGTACTATAAGCGTATGCGAGTGATCTTATCTGTGTCTGTTTATCTGCCTGTATATCTGTATTTTCTTCAGTCTTTTTTTTAGTTTTTGCTTCGGGTTTGGCTCTAAGTAGGTATAATTGTAGTTCTTAGTCACAACCATGATACCATTTACTCAGAGAACTTATTTCGTCTTCAAAATTCAGTTTACGACGAAAAAAAACTTATTTGCTATCGACACCAGGAAATCAAAATTTGACTTCCATCCATTCATTTTTCTTTCAGTTTACGGTTTCGCTTTAACTGGAAACAACTATTGCTTTTTAGTCTTTTATGCCAACGTCCAGAGACTCTGAGCTCCAGGACCATGGATTAGTTTTAAAGCTTTCATTACACCCGAGCAACGCCGTGCTATACTGCTAGTATATATATATATATATATAATACCTCAACTGCTGCGTAAAATCTTACAGCCAATGAAAATAGAGAAAAAATATATATTTTACATTGTTAGAGTCAACCACTTATTTAAATAGAGCTTCAAAAAATTGTTTTTTGAATTTATTCATTTGTTTTTCTAATTAGAAATGACTTGTATTCTGAGTGGTACCTTTGACTACATAAGAATGTCTTTCTGATTAAGGGGGTTCGGCTAGTTTTGAATCATTAAATAGGGACAATTTGTATAGTGAGACATTGATTTACCAGCTCGTCAAATGTCTATGACCTAAAAACGTCCTAAAATGAGTAGGAAATGCCCAACATCTTGTCTCAGTGTTGAGTTGCACGGCCATCATTCTGAAAAAAAATCGCTTTGCTACGATTATTATAATCGTTTGCAGAAGACTGGCTGGAATGCTATACCAAATGTCGAAGATGACTTCACGAAGAAGAGGCACTGTTTAGAATTAACATCTGCTCCTAAAGACTTCTCTTGTCATCCACCCCAAATAGTTTTTCATTAAAAACGACCGACAAGAAATATATCTAGGACTCTATTCCTTGTTTCTAGCGAAATTGTCCTGTTTCTTAATACTTTACTCAGCTTCTGGAACGCGTTCCTTGCCATACCAATTCGCCTTCGAATCTCTGTGTCACACTTTCCGTCTCCTGTTATAACAATTCCCAGGTATTTAAATTTTTGTACCTGCTTGATTCTAGTATCCCCGACCTGTATTTGGCATTTTGGGCTGATCTTTTTACTGATGACCATGCATTCGGTTTTCTTGCAGTTTATTTCTAGTTCTTTCTTGTTAATTTCTTCAGCTACCTTCTGTAGGGGGTCTTGTAGTTTCCTTTCTGTGTCTGCTATCAACACTGTATCAGCTGTTCGTGATTTAGGCAGCTCAAAAATCCACGCTCTCCTCCTTCCAACGGCTTTACTATTCCTGACAGATCTTTACGGCCTTGGACAACGGATTTTTTTCCTGAAGCCACCAAAATGCCCACATTACCTTTTTCGGGCGCACATTTCATGCATATAATGTTTTTATATGGCAATGTTTGAGGTTTAGCGAGATGACCTCGTCCTAATCAGGCTCTCTTGGTAGCAATGACACCACGGACTGCAATTTCTAAGGTAGTATTGACGGCTATGAATGGCCTTTTGCCAGCTTTCAATTGCATGATAGCTACAATCTCCAAAAATATAAATGCAACGTAAATCTTCTATCTTCTTGAATGTTGTTCATCTTCTATACTTTCCTCAATATAATCCTATACATTTTTATCACTGTAATCCTCTTTGTGGTACAGTGGATGTCGGCTCGGAACGAGAAAACCGGAGAGCCGAGTTCGAATTCCAGTTGTAATCCATTGCATTCACTTACGCGCAAATACTATTCGGAAAGGTATTAATCCGTCTCTTCCTTCCAGTTATGGGTTAAATAGCAGGACAGATTGGGTTCTATAGCCTTGGTCGGCAACCAGTCTACCGCAGAAAGCAATGCAACCTACTGCGGGATAATCTTCTGCACAGTCAGTCATGTCTCTTTCGAGACATGATCGCCCAAGCGTGTATCACGTATGGCACTTAATTGACTGACTATACACTGTGGACTAATTTTGGTCCCGCCTTGCTTGGAGTGAAATGATTAAAATCAAAGAAAAAATATTCTCTAGCATTTTTTTAATCGTTTCACCACAAGCAAGGCGGTAACGCCACTGGTGAGCAGGGGTTACATTAGAGTAAAAGTTTAGAAGAAGAATGAAGAGAAAGACGAACCATTACATAGGGTGTCAGAGAAAGGGCAAGAGAAAGATGGGAACACAGGTGTGAGACAGGTGCGAAAGCAGGGAGAAAGGAAAAGAACAAGATATACGGGGTAATGTAGAAAGGACTGGAATCAAGTGTATAAGAGATGGGTATTGACATTGCATTTAAATTCCTGGAGGTTGTAGCTGTCAGGAAAGCAAGCAACCGGAAAAGAAACTGAGGAGTAGAATTGTCGGCTGCATTTTATTGATTTAACTGTAAATTGGTGGGACCTAGTTGCCAGTCTGGTTGCACCAATAAATTCTTGTGGCAGTGGCACCAGTGTCTTGAGTTCATCGGAGAAGAAGCCATGAAAATATTTGAAGAATAGACAAAAGGAAGCCACATCCCACTTCTAAGAAAGTAGCTGGAGTCGAGCTGCCATAGTCGGGACCGATCACATTACAGATTCTCCCTTATGGAGCCTGTTGAGAACTCTGAGATGAACAGCAGGGGTGCGTGACCATATATGACAACAGTATTCCATGCACGGACGGATGGTTGATTTGTATATGTGCAAGATGGATTCGGGCGGAAAAAACTTCAAGGCCCGGCACCGTGACCCAGTCGTCCTAGCAGTGGATTTTCTATTGACTCAGTGTAATGATTCCACTTGAGCTCGGAAGATAGGGTAAGATCGAAAAGACGCCGTATATTGTTTTCAGGGAGAATCGCTTGGTCCATGCTTATGGGGGGCAAGAGAGGTTGCCTGTGATGGTTGACAGATAGCAGTTTCGTTTTAGAATCATTGAAATTGACAAGTTTTTAAGTTAAAGTCTAAATCTGTTGATTGAATCTCCGTAATGATGGCTTTCTTGGTTCTGTACAGCAAGAATAAAACATTCGATTTCAACTTATAACACTGCACTATGTAACCAGTTGTGTGTAAGTGATTTGTCTACATCAGCTTTTTTTTATACGGGCAGTCTATAGACCATAAATAGGGTTATCTCACCATCTTTTCTACATTACATACATTACGTTTGCTTTAGCTTTCTCTTTTAAGTTCTTTTCGGCCGCAATAAGTTTATTTTGGTTTATCAACACTTCTTCACCCACTTTGAATTAACTTTTGAATTTATAGTAGAATTTAACTCTCATTCCCGGCATCTAGAATCATTGGTTTGTCTATTCTATTGCTTTTGAAGTTCCTTGATCCTATGACAGAGCATCCTCATATAATTTCAGAATTATAGGAAAGTGGATTGAGCAATTACAAAATATTTCATCCGTAAAAACTAAAGTCGAGATGCTAAACAGAACATCAATCAGTTAATCGATAGATTTCACATTTATCTAATTTTCACACATTTATCTAATTCGAAATTTATACCGATGTAATCACTGAAACATTTTACAGTATTGAGGATAACATTCAATTTATTCTTGTCTTTGGCAAAGACATTGATATTGTTGTGGTATCCCCCCTTTGTATATGGTCATGGACTCGACTGAGTGTACATATACTCCTGCCATAAGGGAACAGCAGAAGAGAGTTTAGATTTGAGAGGAATCGAAGAGATTCGTTAGCGTTATCGGAGAGTACCTTTTTTTTTTTTTTTAATCATCTCACCCCAAGCAAGGCATTCCACTGACACTATTGTGCATGGGGCTACATAGGAGAAGGTAAAGAGAAGGAGTGGTTAGACATAGGGAATGTCAGGAGGAAGGTGACAGATGAGTAAGGATAGCGAGGATGAGGGTTGGGCAGATGGGAAGAGTGTTTGATAGAATGGGAGCAGGTTAATGTGTTAGGGGGTGTCTATTGACCTTACATTTAAACTCCTGGAGATTGTAGCCGTCGGGGAAGCAATCGTTTGGAAGAGAATTCCACAGTCGGGAAGTGCGAGGAAAGAAACTGTTGGAGTAGAAGTTACGGCTGCATTTTATCGGTTTCACTGTAAAAGGATGAGATCTAGTTGCTAATCTAGTATCTCGTTCAAATTCGTATTTAGTGGGCACTAGTGATCTAAGTTCATTGGAGCAGAAGCCGTGAAAGTATTTAGAGAAGAGACACAGGGAAGCCACGTCGCGCCGGTGGGAGAGAGACTGCAGGCGGTCTGCCAAGTCGGTATCTATCACATTACAGACCCTCCTCTGAACCTTATCGAGAAGCCCGAGGAGAACAGCAGGGGCACCCGACCAGATATGGCAGCAGTATTCAATGCACGGGCGGATGGTAGATTTATAAATGTGGAGGATATAAATGTACCGAAACTAAAACGTAAGTTACCTAGAGATACCGAAGTTACCAAGAGACTACCGCATCAGAAGTCAGACTAGTTCTGAGCACCAATCAGCCTGAATAATATACACGGATATACTATTTCCAACGACTTCACTTCAAGACTTACATATATTCATTTCTTACGAATAGTATTCCTAGATTTACTAACCTGCGTGCAACTATGTATATTACTTTCAATATAACCTAATTTTCTATCTCAATATCTGTTTTTGTTGTTCATTATTTTGTGCTGTTCTTCACCCTGAATTCACAACAGATATTATCAATGTAGAACAGGTGATTATCCACCGAACAATCAATCAGTTACATTAGCCACATTACAAAACTGATCGTCCTAATCCTAATGATTAGAGCGAGAAGCTGAATCAGGCCAGAGATAAGGCAAGAACAGTGCGGGTTCGTCAAAGTCACTGGAACATGGAACGCCATATTTATGACTAGCAGTATAGCCCGGCGTTGCTCAGGTGTAATGAAATCTTTTAAACTAATCCATGGTCCTGGAGCTCAGACTCTTTGAACGTTGGCACGAAAGACTAAAAAGCAATAGTTGTTTCTAGTTAAAAAGAAACTGTAGACTAAAAGAAAAATGCATGGATGTAAGACAAATTTTGATTTCCTGGTATCAATAGCAAATAAGTTTTTTTCGTCGTAAACTGAATTTTGAAGGCTAGATAAGTCCTCTGAGTAAATAGTACCATGGCTGAGACCAAGAACTACAATTATACCTACATAGAGCCAAACCCGAAGCAAACAATAAAATAAAAGGGCTGAAAAAATACAGACATACAGGCTGATAAACAGACACACATACAAATATCTTGCCTTATATATATATATATTATCGATTTTCTGCACTATTGTAAGAACTGCAACCTTGAAACTTCTGAATATCGTTTATGTCTTTGTCTATGAGTGTATTAAATTTGATTAAAATTGGACCTCTCCTTCCATAACCCGATTTTTTTCGATTATCGATTTTCGTTATTTATCGGAAGTAACTCGACACAAAACCTAGCTAAGAACACTCGCAGACGCTTATAGTAAGACTGTGTAAATTTTCAAGAAAATCGGTTCAGCCTTTTTGGAGTCTATAGATAACGGACGCACACACACAGACACACACACAGACAAACACACACACACACACACACACACACACACACACAAAGTTCCATTTATAAATAATTTTAGATTAAGGTGCTATCCAAAAGGATAACACAAATGAGAAAGGATGTGTACATATGTTTTATCGAATATGCGAAGGCGTTTGCCAAATCACACTACAAAGAATTGTTAGAAATGCTCAGCAACTTCGACATATTTTGGAAAAACATAATCAATCAAGAATCTCTGTTGGAAGCAAACCGTCTGCATACGAACAGGTAACGAATTGAGCAGATATACAAAGATGGAAAAGGACGTGAGACAAGGATGTGTCTTTTCACCGGATCTATTCAACTTATACGGCAAGACTATTCTGAGGATCCCAGATGTTATGCCAGAATTCGTCATTGGAATTCATAATTTGAACAACATAAGGTACACAGATGATACAGTCAGATAGCAGAAACGGAAAAGAAAATACAGAAGGTAGCTGAAGAGAATGAAAAAAAAAGGACTATAAATAAACTGCAAGAAAACCGAATTCATGGTCGTCAGCGAAAAGAGCAGCTCAATATGCCAAATACAGGTGGAGGATACTAAAATCAAGCAGATACAAAAATGTAAATACCTGGAAGTGTTCTAACAGAAGACGGAAAGTGCGACACAGAGATCCGAAGTCGAATTGGCATGTCGAAGGACGCATTCCAGAAGCGGAGTAGAGTTTTAATAGACAGGAAAATTTCAATAGTAACAAAAAAGAGTAAATCCTGGACAACATCATCAAAAATGAAGGAAAAATTTGAATCAACTGAAATGTGATTGTACAGAAGGATGCTGCGGATATCGTGGATCGAGCTTGTGAGCAATGATAAGGTTTTTGGAAAGGAGGGAAACGAAAAGAAAATTAATACTGAGCATCAGAAAAAGACAGCTAAAGTTTCTGGGACATGCAATGAGGAAGGAGGGCTTGGAGAATCTGATACAAGAAAGAGGGATTGAGAGTCTAGGGAAACAGCATATAACATACTTGATGTGAAGGTGGATGGCAAAATGGGGGTTGCGTAGTTTAACAAGAGAAAGCGTGCCAGTAGGAATAGTTAGACGTGGAATGCCATGATTGCCTACGTCCTGAATTGACAAGGCACATAGAAAAAGAAAAAGAATAGATGATAAAAGAATCTTTTTTTATTTAATATTCATAAGCATTACTGTTTACATCATGCGAAAGGAGGATAAAGGACAGAAAGAACAGAAAGGTGACAGGAAATCTCCGTTTAAGATTACTCATCGGAAATTCAACCAATAAGATGTGGCAGTGCTTCTGGTGTTTTCGACGGTTCCATGCAATATTTAAGAAACTTTCTTATCACCGAGGTGACTTTGTACATTTTCAAAGTGTGGCACACTATCACAGGTTTAAAAGCAATGTATCCAAGCTGTGCTAAGATTTCTACCATTTTACCTGAAATTTTCTAGTATCGTTTGATTTATAAGTAGTTTGTCTTTGTGACCGCATGAACCTCTTCGACATCCCTTCTGTTCAGAAAAGAATGCTTTTATTGACAAAAGAGTAGGTACTGGTATAGTAGGTGATCGACACGTTATGGTAATCTACAGCTTAAATCTATACAGGCTTGTGGTCTACATTTAAAATTATAGCTATATCTAAACTTATTTATAAATGGAACTCTGTCTGTGTGTGTGTCCGTTACCTATAGTCTCCGAAACGACTGAACCGATTTTCTTGAAAATTTACACAGTTGTACTATAAGCGTCTGCGAATGTTCTTAGTTAGGTTTTGTGTTTAGGTACCCTCGAAACAATCGGGTTATAGAAGGAATGGTCCGATTTAATCAAATTTGATACACTCATAGACAAAGACATAAGAAACGATATTCAGGAGTTTCAAGGTTGCAGCTCTTACAATATTGCAGAAAATTTGATATCGATACCAGGAAATTAAAATTTGACTTACATCCATTCATTTTTCTTTCAGTCTACGGTTTAGCTTTAACCGGAAACAACTATTGCTTGTTAGTCTTTCATGCCAACGTCCAAAGAGTCTGAGCTCCAGGACCATGGATTAGTTTTAAAGCTTTTATTACTCCCGAGTAACGCCGGGCTATACTGCTAGTAAACTATAAAAGCTGCTTTGATTTATATACCAAACCAATGGCATGTCTAATAAAAATGTGTAATTTTACAAAAAGGCAGGCGGTAATTCTCAAAGAAGGCGGCTTTACTTGAATTATGAACTTGTCATATGCCTTCTATAAGTAAGCTGCATACTCATCTGCATGTCCATTTGTATGTTTCTGTAATGAAAACTCATACTTAACATCAGGAAGAGAGAGCGGAGGTTGCTGGGAGACGTAATGAGAAAAGTTGGCCTGGAGAATTTAATACTCACAAGACGGATAGAAAGAGACATATTTGATAGACCTGAGCAAATGGATGTTGGAGCAGGGATTTTGAGAGATACCAAGAGGAAAACTATTGAGAGTGACAAGAGACAAAACCAAGTGGAAGTCCATGATCACCTACGTCCTGAAGGAACATGGTATTTGAAGCAGAAGAAGAAAATGTCTGCGTGTGTTTATGCGTGCAAATTGCTCTCTATTAATAGTCTACTTTGTGTTTACGTGACTTAGTTCTATTAATGTTTACGCGCATTTGTGTGTGGGGGTGCGCGTGTGTGTGTGTTATTGTGTCCGCCTGTGTCTCAGTGCGTAATGTAACTGCATGTTCTCGGTCAAAGATATTTGTTTGTCTGCCTTGCTTCAGCCCATCGGTGTACACAGGTATGCGTATGTATTGATATACGCGCATGCTTCTCTGTATTGAAGAGCCTTTGAAGCCAACCTTACATAATTTCTTGAAAGCCCTGTGAATTAATGTTAAAATCTATGCAAATAATTTTCTTGTACAAAGTCGCCACATTAGTTCAATCCAGCAAATGCAGTTAAACATAAAGAAAGCTGGATTCACGTTCTAATCATTTCGGACAATTTCTTCTGTCTAATGCTTTCATGTCGAACAAGAACCGAAAGACAACGGCTTCGAATAATCAGCCATTGTCTGTCGACCTCATGTTGACAACAATACTCTGAGTATGTCATATCCGTCTTCGCCAGCACTAAGCGTGGCGTCATTGATAAGAGGGTCGTCTTGATAGACGGACGATTCATTAATGTAGTGATATAGAACATCACGTGTGCTCGAATATGTTGATCATGTGCCCGGCTAAGTATAGTAATGAGGAGATCCGTTAATGTGTAATGGTTAGAAAAATATTTCTCAATATTCGGTTCTCTATTGTAGGGGCGCAAAAAGTAATGGCAACCTACTGCTGGGAAAATCTTCTGCCCTGTCAGTAATGTCTCTTTCGAGACATGATCGCCCAAGCGTGTATACCGTATGGCACTCAACTGATTGATTGATTGTAGGGGTAGATCAATTTTATGGCTTTCCCAGCACGTTGATCTTGCGTCAGGCTTAAGAATTTTCACCATTCAGTTCTCTGCTGTAATTTTTAGGTATGACGATAAACTACATCCGGCAGCAAAGCCTCTTTTTTGGAAAGAAGAAGATTTGAGAATCGTGAACTACCTTTAAACTGCTGTTGTTCCCATGTCCATTCTGACCCCGGGGTGATAACACAAACAAAATACTATGAAAGTATAAAAATACTTTTTTATATTAAAAAAAATACCAACAATACATTTCATCTATAGTTTAAGGTATACACTTGTGTTACAAATATATTCAGTTGAATCCATAAAATTGTGTTCAAAATATTCACGGAAAATATGTCTTACCATCATTATTAACTACCTGATGAGACATAGTTCTTTCAATGTCGAAACAAAATGTACAATTTTGTAGAAATTTGTAGATATTTTAAAAAATATTTAATATTAATTTCTCTATGTTTATATTGTGCACTATTAATGTTTTGAACGTTGCAATTATTTTCTTCGTTCCTTATTTATTTGGCTATATATATATATTGTAATAGTTGTTACAATGGTTCATAAATTCATAGTATCACTACACAAACATTTTCGAGTTTCAAAGCTAACCTTGTTTTTAGGTGCTACTCATCAGGTGAAGCGGTTGGAATGAAAATTATCGGGTGAAAAAACGGTTTATTTGTGGTGAATATGCTTTTTTTATGGTGAAAGTGGGGTTGGGAGCTTATTTGGATTCTGTTGGCCATATTGTAGTCTTAGAGTTAGGTGTTGGGAGAGGTGGCTTAGTTCAGGACAGGTTCCTATTTATCTTGTCTGGATGTAGTAGTAGTAGTGGCGTCGTTGTTAATGATATGCGTGGTGTGTGATTTTTGGATGGTCTACTTCCTCGATGTATCACTAGATTTAGTTAACAATAATTACCAACCATACGTAAAACCCAACGAATACCCACTATACATCCACCCAAAGTCAACCCCCCTAGTATAATCAAACATATACCCTCCCCCATAGAATATAGAATTAGCCAAAACTCGTCCATTGAAGCAATATTTAACAAACACAAAAGTCTCTACAACAAGTCCCCCCAAGAAAAGCGGCGACAAAAACCAAGACATCCAACACATAACAAACTATAACCATAACAAGAAAAATAGAAATAGAAAAATTATTTGGTACACACCTCCTTTCAACCAAATGATAAACACCAAGCTAGGACAAAAGTTCCTGAACTTAATCAAAAAACATTTCCCCACCAATGACCCTCTTAGTAAAATTTTCAACAAAAATACACTTAAACTAAGCTACAGTTGCACAAATAACAAACCATAACAAATATATCCTAAATCAACACGCAGATCAGAATAAAATCGACTACCAAAATACAATAAAGGACAACAATAAAAACATGTGTAATTGTAGAAACCCTAGTAACTGCCCACTACAAAATAAATGTAAAATAAACTCAATAATGTATCAATGCAACATAACATCAATTGAAAATCCAACTATAAATAAAGTGTATATCGGATCAACTAAGAACACTTTTAAGCAGCGCTGGTACATGCACTTAACTTCATTCAAAAACAACTTATACCGAAACCAAACATCCCTTTCTGCATAATTTTGGAAGCTAAAGGATTCAAAACAGAAACCCAAAGTAAAATGGTAAATCCTAGAAAAAACTAGATCTTGCAACTCACTTGACGACATCTGCCCTTTATGTTTAAGTGAAAAGCTACACATACTAAAGTAGCCCAACAGTAGCGAACTATTAAACCGTAGAGACGAATTAGCAGTGTTAGGCAAACATCGCAAATATTTCTCGTTAAAATTCAAATAAACAAAAAAGCACCCCCCCAAAAAATGCAATTAATACACATAATCAACCCTATTAATAAATAGAACAAAAAACGTAGAAATAAAAGACAAACCACACACCACACCAACAATAACTCCAGCTACCTGTCAATGGTAGAAAAATAAAAGCAAGTATCGACACTGCAAAAAAATAAACAAACAAGAAACCATATATCCCAATACAAAATAACCTAAACTAAACGAAAAAGTGACCAGCCCAAAACTAAATAATACATATCCTCCTCTAAACCAAATAGCAGCACCTTAAGAACCATAAAAGAATCGACTAGACCATCCAAAGATCACACATCACTCATATCATTAACAACGACGCCACTACTACTACATCCAGACAATATAAATAGGAAACCTGTCCTGAACTAAGCCACCTCTCCCAACGCCTAACTCTAAGACTACAATATGGCCAACAGAATCCAAATAAGCTCTCAACCCCATTTTCACCATAAAAAAAGCATATTCACCACAAATAAACCGTTTTTCACCCGATAATTTTCATTCCACCTTTTTCACCTACGAGAAGCACCTAAAAACAAGATTAGCTTCAAAACGCGAAAATCTTTGTGTAGTGATACTATGAATTTATGAACCATTGTAACAACTATTACAATATAACGCTCTACGTTGTATCGAGCACTCTTTATAAAAGTAAATGCATGAACAGCAGATTAAAAAACCTACGAGTTCCACAAGTTTGTTACAATATATATATATATATATATATATATATATATATATATATATATAGTCATCCGCAGGCAGATCTGTTTTGCTATATCAGAGCTCATCAGTACGGTTAAACATCCGATTGCTTCCAGCTAAGATTGAAACCCGACCGAATATATTTCTCTTCTGACACGCTCATGAGAGAGAGAGAGAGAGAGAGAGAGAGAGAGAGAGAGAGAGAGAGAGAGAGATAGAGAGAGAGGTGGGGAAAGAGAGAGGAGGGAAGGTAAGGCAATGTCGGTTCATTATGAAGACAATAGAGTGGTAGCGTTGGCTTAGTTCATTATCTTTACTACCAGTTATTGAACTTTACTACCAGTTCTGAAAGTTTGTGCCACGTGTTTGCTTTTTAACAGTGCCTTATTTTATTTATTTATTTTCGCACAAAATATGCCCTCGAGTATTAAAGGATATATATATATATATATATATATATATATATATATATATATATTCTTCAAGATGAAAAAAGAGATAGTTGGTTAATATGTATTCTTTGGGATCAAATCCCAAAATGAATCTCCATTCTGATTAGCCACAAGAAACACCCACATACATTCACAGCAAACAAAAGGTTTTTGTCATTTAAATGTAAATCATCTGCACAACTAATATCAACATTGCCTGATGATGAGAATCTATCTTGAAACATAGAAATTTCCATGTCGCAATGTACATTTGATACATAACTATATAATTATATTAAGCTCTATAATACTCATTATACTGAGCACTGTTGTTAACAAAATAAATGCCAGAGCACTCAACATAAAAAAAACCTTGAGTCCAATTCACCTGGAATTATATATATATATATATATATATATTGTTGCATGTTTAATTAATTCTTCCATGCAAACAAAATAGACTACTACTACTACTCGTTTGTGAACTGTTTAATACACTTAATAAATTTGTTATCTTTGATAATGGCTGATGTAAACCGAAAGCTCAGAAAGGATTAAATAAACATGTCTCGATATTGTGATTTTCTTTCTTCATTCAACGATAATGCCATTAAGCTTATCAGAAATATGAAAATTATTTACATAAAATAAATGGACAAAACTCTATATTATTTAATGGAACATGCATCAATGAAAAAAATGCTGACTAAATGCACACAATAAAAACAGTTTTCACTTCTGCAATGTATGCATTACTCTGCAGGAATGATTTGAGTTTTTTCGGTGACGGGTGTGTGTATGCACTGCTTAGCAAAAACTAAAATAAAAGGGCTGAAAAAATACAGACATACAGGCAAATAAACACACACACACACACACACACACAAACATCTTGCCTTTTATATATATATATATATATATATATTATCATCGATTTTCTGCACTATTTTAAGAACTGCAACCTTGAACCTTCTGAATATCGTTTTTTATGTTTTTGTCTATTTGTGTATCAAATTTGATTAAAATCGGACCACACTTTTTATAACCCGATTTTTTCGTTTATCGATTTTCGATATTTATCGGGGGTACCTCGACACAAAACCTAGCTAAGAACACTCGCAGATGCTTATAGTACAACTGTGTAAATTTTCAAGAATATCGGTTTAGCCGTTTCGGAGTCTACAGGTAACGGACACACACAGAAACACGCACACACACACACGTGCACACACAGAGAGACAAAGTTCCATTTATAAATAAGTTTAGATTATAATGATAAATGGTTGTAGATTCTTCTTTAGAAACCACACAAAATAATAATAACAAAAAAAGATATGAGAAATAAAATGTAAGTATATTGAAAACAATATAAACAACCTGGAACGCGGTTATTAGATTTAAGAATACTAGAAATACTGTTAGTAAGAATCAATATATACAATCTTGTAAATGAGAAGTAAGCCTGTGTAATAAGTCTGTATTCTTACTGACCAACTAAGCGGCGGTCCATCTACTCAACTGAACGCTTTAAAACTGTTTTCCACTGCTGCTCTCTGTACACCTTAGACGAGTCCATTTATTGTGCAATAAAGGGGTGAATCCCCAACGATAATAATATCTACTGACATGAGCAAAATTATGTAATTTAACGTATGTTAAAGAGAGTAAAAATTTCTCGAGTAAAATGGTGTAACAGATAACCAGAACATTAATTTGCAAATTAATTTACAGCAACTGCTTTAATTTTCTTTCTTTCCTCATATAGTCAAATTTAGGCCCACTAGATTTACAGAGTATAAACAATTTCTTTTTTTTACTTCAAATTTGCTTGGCCTTGAAAAATATCGTGTCATTCGTTATTACATCAAATTTTTATCACGCCCAGATACTATTGTCTCGACTGTCGATAAGCTGTCTTGCAGCCATTGTCTGCGATGAACGTTACTCCAAAGAAGTGCAACAAGGAAGAAAATGGTGACGCTGCACAAACACACTGGCAAGCCTTATAGAGATATCGCGAATTCTGTGATTGTTAGCCTTTCAACTGTCGATCGTATCATCAAAGCAAAGAATCAAACTAAATCCATCAATTCAAAATTTAAAAGAAAATAATATAGGGTGAGAAAATAACACTAGGAGTTGGCATATACGTGATCAGGGAAAGTGTGAAAAATCCTAGGAATACATTATTCGCTTTGTTTCAATGAATTTGCTCATGGCTGTGTTATCAACAAATACGATATTAAGAAATATGTATCTGTGGCCGATTATGAGTTTCAAGATATTGTCATTCTTCAAGTTCATATAAGAGTACTGTCGTATTTGATCTAGATGAACACCGTGAATATTTTAGTCAGTCACATATAAATGTTACTTAAATTATAAAATAAGTTAGTTCAGTGAATCATGCTAGACAATATTTCACACCATAATCAATCTTTCATGTTTATAAGACTACCATTCCTTCATGCCTTGAATATTGCTGCCAGAACTGGTATGCGGCTCCTGCTATATACTAAAGTGGTTTTCTAAGCGCGTCTTTGATGTGGTCCAAGGCTGAAATTATAGAGCATTCAGTGATGATCGAACTCACTAGTCAACATAATGATTCTAGCAAAAGCTTGCTAACCATTGTAACACATCGAGATGGCAGTTTTTTCCGGATTTTTTATTTCAAGTGAAGTTTGGTCTTCACAGATTAAATCGTTATCGTCTGCCTTTTTTTAATCGTTTCACCCCAAGCAGGGGCTACATAAGAGTAAAAGTTTAGATAAGAGAAGATTGTCAGAGAAAGGGAAAGAGAAGGATGGAGACACTCGTGTGAATAAAGTTGAAAAGGTAGAGAGAAAGGTAAAGAATATGATATACAGGGTGATGTAGAAGGAACTATATTCAAGTGGATAAGAGATGGGTATTGACAATGCATTTAAATTTCTGGTGGTTGCAGCCGTCTGGAAAGCAAGTATACGGAAGGAAGTTCCCCAGTCGGGAATGCAAGAAAAGAAGCTGGGGAGTAAAATTATCTGCTGCATTTGGTTGCTCTAACTGTAAATGGGTGGAACCTTTTTGCCAATCAGTTTGCACGAGTAAATTCTTGTGGCGGGGGCACCAGTGACTTAAGTTCTTCGGAGCAGAAGCCATGAAAATATTTGTAGAGTAGACAAAGGTAAGTCACATCCCACCGGTGAGAAAGTAGCTAGAGTCGAACTGCCATGTCGGGCCCAAGCACATTGCAGATTCTTCTTTGGAGCCTGTCGAGGACACTGAGATGAAAAGCAGAGGCGCCTGATCATATATGACAGCAGTACCTTATGCACGGACAGATGGTTGATTTGTATATGTGCAAGGTGGATTCAGGCGTAAAAAAACATCCTGGCCCGAGACCGTGTCCCAACCTTCCTAGCAGTGGATTTAGCTATTGATTCAACGTAATGATTCCACTTGAGTTCGGAAGAAAGGGAAAGGCTGAGGTATATTGCTTTCAGGAAGACTCGCTTGGGTCATACTTATTGGGGGTAGATGAAGTGGCCTGTGGTGGTTGACAGGTAGTGTAACACCCCAACGGACGGTCCGAACAATTTCTCCGGCGGCCGTTCTCCACGCTGTGATGTTTGCCGGGAGTTTGTTGAAAATGTCGGAGCCGCAAACTGGGGGTACAAGATTAAACTATAAGGAACGAACTTCCACAACTTGGATGAGTTGAAAGGATGCTTTATTTCGTTTAGAGCTAGCCTTTTCGGTTGGGGCAGGCGAATATGACACACAGCTCTAGCTCTAATTAATGGAGATCAAAAAATCCGAACTGACCGAAACAAGACGAACGGAGGTTCTACTTCAAGCACACGCCCGGCGGAACTAACTTAACCCAACTAACTAACTCAACTCAACTAACTGATCTGACTCGGAAAAATCACCTGAATTTATTTAGAATTAATCCGGAAATCCGGAAATGCTTTAGACCAGCGGGTGAGAACCATTGGCGACTGCAAGTCCGAAATTTCAGTTATCTTTTTTTTTTATCTTAATAAAGATTCCGCCGGAAAATTCTTAATGTGTGGTTAAGATACAGTAAAAGACAGCCTTTGATCTGGTCATAAAAAACTTATTTCCTGAATTTTATCTCTTATCACATTAAATCACCGAGTCAAATATATACCGGAAGAGTGGTAGGATTTTAAACAGTAATCTGATATCCTTTTCTCTTCCACAATTTTCCTCATAAAAGAAAAAGCGTTTATTTATTTATTTTTCTCTTCTTTTTCACTTTTATTAAACGAGAAACATGTTTTTAATCTATGTTCTATTCTTAATCATTTTCTATTTTAATCTATTATAATAAAATACATATTTTACAAAGCACCTTAATATACGCCTAGTTATCGTGTCACCTAATCTATTTTCTATTCTTAACCATTTTCTATTTTAATCTATTATAATAAAATACATATTTTACAAAGCACCTTAATATACGCCTAGTTATCGTGTCACCTAATCTATTTTCTATTCTTAACCATTTTCTTATTTTAATCTATTATAATAAAATACATATTTTACAAAGCACCTTAATATACGCCTAGTTATCGTGTCACAGGTAGTAGTTTCATTTCCTTTTTATTCCTGTTCTTTTACTGTCCTTGTGTCTTAACAATATTTTTCTTTTTTCATATTTTTTTGCAATCAATAACATCCTCGATTTAGGATCTTTGTTGTTTTCTTGCTTTGAAATAATTACAAATCATTAATACAATTAAATTACCTCACATTAAGATAGTGTTTACTTTCAACGATGTGTTGTTTGTTATACTTTTCTCTTAAAGTTAAGATTGGTGCCGGTAAAATATATAAACCAGAAATAACCGACAAGTTTCCAAACAGCCGCTTATAATGAAGATATTTTCAGAATTTACAATTAGTTATCATCTGTTTTCCCTAGATGCATATTACCCACCTGAAGACGGTTTGACTAGAGTACATTTTAAGACAACAAAGTCGGGACTCCTCTCTATGACGGTATATTGACATCTACTGCGCATCTAAAATGGCCGGAAGGAAACTTATTAGCGATGTGATATTGTATTGTTAGAGTTCCCGCCTTTTTCTAACACTGGCGTCAATATGGCGTCTGTATTTGTACTTTATAAAGAGTTGAAACTTTCCATTAAAAGATTGCCAACAGCCACCGGGGGGTATTTTGGCCTTAATGTAAAAAGAAAAAAATAGTTTGACAGTGACAATGGCGTTATGATAATGCATGAGGTTTAACCCATTGACGACTGTCATAAAATAGCTTTTACAGTTATTAAAATATTTGTTGACGATATTTTTTCTTGTATCTATTTAAAAGAAATGTTTGATAAAAAGTGAAACAAGAGTGATAGAAAAAATTATTTTCTTTTCACTTAAATTTTATATTTTTCGACAGGATTAGAAAATGAAAGAGAAAAGGCCTTACAGTATTTTTTGTTCTATTGTCTTCATCATTGTTGCAATTTGTACGACGTTTCGGCTTTTGTACACTCCGTGCTAAGAATTCCGACACATGGCCCAGTGGATATAGACGTTGGTTAGTTCCTGCGACTTGGCCCAAAGAATTGTGAGTTCAATACCAGGCTACAGTAGTTGTGAACAAGTAACTTACAAGGTTAGAGGGAGATAACTCATGACTTCCAAAACAGGAACTACTACGCAAGGAATGAAGTTCATCTACCCCAGTGATTGTAATAAAGGGATCGGTTCGAAATTCCTAGCACCTGAAGAAGGCCGTTGCGTACTACGGCCAAAACATCGTACAAATTGCAACAAAGATGAGGACAATAGTCCCAATAATGAAAATACTGTAAATACTACCTCATCTCAGAAATATAGATAAATAGAAAAGGCTTTGATATATAATCTAGTAATACCAGTGAAGGATTAGAAAAAATATGAAAGTTAATATTTATTTTGACTCGCCCACACCCTATAAAAATATTTTCAAATAATTTTGCGCAATGTTATTTCGTTTAAATTCTTTTATTTTTTTTTAAATAATTTAGAAGCATTGTATTAGATTGTCACACATGAAATTATGCACTTTTTTGAAAATTAATAAAACGCTTCTGAATTGTTAAATAACTAATTTATTTAATTGAAATAGGTATGATGTATGACTGTTCCTCAACGTATCCTTTTAAATTCTTGATCCCAGCTTTTAAAAATTTTCATCCTTGTATTTTATTAACAGTTCAAATGCTTTGATTATCGCTTCCTTACTGAAGAATATTTTATTGCGTTTGAAAAATTTAAAAAAAGATCAGTAGATGAGGAATCAGGTGAATATGGAGGATGTGGCAAAATTTAATAAATCAGGCTATGCGACTTTTCGACAGCTGATTGAGAAGCGGGAGGAAGTTAGGGTTGCACAACCAAACTTGTCCGTCTCTATTCACAACACTATATTGAATGAAAAATTATCTGGAAAGAAAATGAGTCAAGAATAAGTCCAGACTTTTTATTATATTCTAATGAAATTACTTCGTTAGACGATCGGATCAGCAATCAACCCCAAAATTCCAGTCATTTCATATGTGACCATTAATATAACCCCTTTTCAGAAATGCTTTATATATGACCAAACGTAACTTAGGACCGGAAAAAATAAATAAAATTGGTAGAAAGCGTATGGTATTTCTGGACGAATTCTTAAACTGATTCAATTTTTCTTATGAAATGGTGAAATGAAAGTTATCTGTAATGGCCGCTCTTCTAGATCTATTTTACACGATGACCTTCCTGATGCTATTAGTTCACACCTCAGTATCTATGCTGATGTTGCAACTATTCACTCCTGTCTTTATAGGAAGTCTTATTAGTTCGATAAAGTCAAATTGAAAGCTGATCTAAAACATTACTCACAATGTGCTGTTAAATGAGGCAAGAAGGTGGCTTCGTTTTTTTTTTTACACCTCAAAAACTAGCCTGCTCTATTTTAATTATCTGAGAGAATCATTTTTACCTTCCATCAGCATGGTTGATTCTAGCCTCTAGCAGATCGAGTCATTACATCTTAGACTAACGTTTCAGCTGGTATGATGAAAAAAGGGTATATTGAATCAATTGAAAGGTCTGCATCTAAGAAAATTGTTTCGCTATGTCTTGCCAGATAGTTTTCCTAACCAAAATCTATCTGAGACATTAATTGGTCCATGCTCGAATATTGCTACTACATTTGGTTTGCGGCTTTTGTTTTATATTTATAGATTCTTGATAAAACCCAAAGAACAATCTGCAATGTTATTGGTCCTGACCTGGAATCTCGGCTTAAGTCCCTTTCCATCGCTATAACAATGGTAATTTTTCTGATGAACTTTCTGCTATGTCATTTGTTTTAAGCGCAGTACTAGACTGGGATGTGTGTTGAGGTGCAGTGGATATCGACTCGTAACGCCAAGTCAGGGAGCCGAGTTCGAGTTACAGTTGAATTCCTTGAATTCACTTACGCGCAAATGCCCTTGAGAAAAAATATTAATCCGTCTCTTACCTCCAGTTATGGGTTAAATAACAGGACAGTTTGGGTTCTATAGTCTTGGCTGGTAACCAATCAACCGCAGAAAGTAATGGCAACCTACTGCGGGATAATCTTCTTCCCAGCCAGCCTAAGCGTATATTTCGTATGGCACTTAACTGACTGACTGACTAGATAAGCGGCAAGGCCTCATGAATTAACAGTTGAAATTGGCTAGATTTAACTCTAAGTTCTTTTCTAACTGTTTCTTTTGTTTGTTGAACTTTCTATTGGCTTCTTGTTTGCCAGTCAATTTTGATCTTCAAAAATTTACATACAATGCCATTCAATGTCTTCCATTTTACTTAAACTTGTTCTTTTACTGTTCTCTCTCCTTGATAAAAATTCATTTTCTCATATTCTCTAAGATTCAGTTCCCAAATGGGTTTTCATACGTTTTGACACATGTGGTCTAGCGTAGTTATGTTGCAAAATCATTTTGTTGTGTCTCAGCGTGTATAGGGGGCACTTTTTTCTTCAATGCTCGGCTCAGTCGCATCAATAGCGATCTCCTGCAATAATTTCAGTTGGTTTGAGCATCTCATACCCAGCCGATCCCCATTAAATGCAGAATAGAAGCATCGAACAGCAGCAATTCAGAGGTGTTTCCACGCTCCTCAAAACCTCCCAATCCTTGCTGCCAGTTACAGTTTATCATCATACCCAGGACCTGGCCGCAGTTTATCGTTATACTCTGTACGGATTTCGTTTGCAGATCATAAAATATATTGTTGGTAGTTTTATTTTTTTTTTATTGTTGCAGTGTCATTTTGCTATAAATATTATTGTTTGTTACTTTACTATATGAATGAACTATTGAATTTTGTTTGCGTGATCACTATTTACCCATAGCTAATATCCTAACAGGTGCTACCACAACGGGTCAGCGTAGACATAGAAACAACAGCAGGTGAAGGGGTGAAAAATAAAATAAAAATACATGAAGTGCTGTGGAAAACTTATGAACTTAATATCGACACTAGAATCCGCATCCGGCAGCAAGGCCTCTGATTGGAAGTTTTGAGGAGCATGGAAACACCTCTTAATTGCTGTTGTTCCCAGGTCTACCCTTTCGGCAGACAGGTCTATGATCAAGAGATTGGAGGTTTTGAGGAGTATGGAACCACCTCTTAATTGCTGTTGTTCCCAGGTCTACCATTTCGGCAGACAGGTCTCTGATCAAGAGATTGGAGGTTTTGAGGAGCATGGAAACACCTCTTAATTGCTGTTGTTCCCAGGTCTACCATTTCGGCAGACAGGTCTCTGATCAAGAGATTGGAGGTTTTGAGGAGCATGGAACCACCTCTTAATTGCTGTTGTTCCCAGGTCTACCATTTCGGCAGACAGGTCTCTGATCAAGAGATTAGAGGTTTTGAGGAGCATGGAACCACCTCTTAATTGCTGTTGTTTCCAGGTCTACCATTTCGGCAGACAGGTCTCTGATCAAGAGATTGGAGGTTTTGAGGAGCATGGAACCACCTCTTAATTGCTGTTGTTCCCAGGTCTACCATTTCGGCAGACAGGTCTCTGATCAAGAGATTAGAGGTTTTGAGGAGCATGGAACCACCTCTTAATTGCTGTTGTTCCCAGGCCTAACATGACCCAGAGTGGTAGCACCTGGTAAGGTCCCAGCTATTGGGAAATAGTTAACCCCTCAACTGGAGTCAAAACACTATGAAAGTATAAAAAAATGATAATAATAATTGACTTTAAGAAATAAATACATTTTTGAAGAAAAGATATGACCAACAATACATTTTTGAGGGAAAAATGTTATTACCAACAATAGATATTTTGAATACAATTTTAATAGACATCTTCAATTTGTCTAAAATAAGAAAAATAAATGCAAAATTTTCATCACAATCTGACTAAATTACCCTTCTTACTACAACCGAACACTAAAGAAAATACGTTAAAATCCCACTTTTTTGCCATTAAATATACATTTTTGAAGGAAAAATATTACAAAAATATATTTTTGAAGAAAAAATTATTGCCTAATAAAAGTATAAAAATACACTTTTATAGAAATATACACATAAAAATAGACTTTTATAGAAAATATACATTTTAATGAAAAAATATTACCAACAATACATTTAAAAAACAAATTATTAGCATAATTCATTTCTGAGTGAAAAAAAATATTCTCAGCAAATCATTTTCGAATACATAACTAGATGTTTGCAGTTTTCTGAAATAAATAAGAATAAAAACAAAATTTTCATTAAAATCTGACTAAATCCACCTTCTAACAGAACATTAAAATTGTATCTTAAACCCCTACATTTTTGGTTTTAAATAATCTGCAGAGGTTGATATGCCGTTAAACAAAATTCAAACTCAAACACTAGAATCCCGGCTCATGACTACAACATGATGACGCTTCGGTTCTCATACTATAACCGAATGTTAAGCAACGCTGAGCTTGATTAACAACTATATGGGTGACTTCTTAGGAATGTGAATGCAGTATAAAGAATAAAGGCTAAGAATCATCAGACGGTAAGCTGAATTCCAATTCCCGTTGCGGTCGATATATTCACTTACACGAAATGACCCACAGTAAAAGTTGTTTGCTATGGCGCAGTAGATATCTAAACATATAATAAATGGAACTTTGTCTGTGTGTGTGTGTGTGTGTCTGTGTGTGTCCGTTACCTATAGATTCCGAAACGGCTGAACCGATTTTCTTGAAAATTTACACAGCTGTACTATAAGTGTCTGTGAATGTTCTTATCTAGGTTTTGTGTCGAGGTACCCCTGATAAATATCGAAAATCGATAATCGAAAAAATCGCGTTAAAGATGGAATGGTCCGATTTTAATCAACTTTGATACACTCATAGACAAAGGCATGAAACGATATTCACAAGTTTCAAGGTTGCAGTTCTTACAATAGTGCAGAAAATCGATAATATATATATATATAAGGCAAGATGTTTGTGTGTGTCTGTTTATCTGCCTGTATATCGGTATTTTTTCAGCCCTTTTATTTTAGTTTTTGCTTTGGGTTTGGCTCTATGTAGGTATAATTGTAGTTCTTAGCCATGATACCATTTACTCAGAGGACTTATCTATCCTCCAAAATTAAGTTTACGACGAAAAAATCTTATTTGATATCGATACCAGGAAATCAAAATTTGACTTACATCAATTCATTTTTCTTTCAGTCTACGGTTTCGTTTTAACTTGAAACAACTATTGCTTTTTATTTTTTCGTGCCAACGTCCAAAGGGTCTGAGCTCCAGGACCATGGATTAGTTTTAAAGCTTTCATTACACCCGAGCAAGGCGGGCTATACTTCTTGTTTTCTTTTATAATCGTTTCCCCTAAACAAGGCATTACTGCCACTGATGCACGGGGGTTACATAAAAAGAATAGCAAAGTAAAAGAGAAACAGGTCACTGGGGTTGTCATAGAATGGGTAAGAGAAGGAGAGGAACACTGGGGTGAAGAGAGCTACGTGAGCATAGAGCGGAAACAAGATACAGTGTGTGTAAGGGAAAGGATGGAGGTCAAGGACATAAGAGAGGGCAAGTGACGTTGCATTAAAAGTCTTGAAGAATGTAGATATCAGTATAAAGTATCACAAGCAAGTATACGGAAGGGAATTACACAGGCTGAAATTGCGAGAAAATAAGCTATTAGTGTAGAAGTTACGGTTTCATTTTATTGCTTTCACTATAAAAGGGTTGGACGTAGTTGCCAGTCTGGTAGAACGAGTAAATTTGTGCAAAGGGGGCCCCTGGGAGCTAAGCTCGTCGGAGTAGAAGCCGTGAAAGTATTTGAAGAGACAAAAAGAAGCCACATCTGGTCGGCAAGAACGAGACTGGAGTTATGCTGCCAGGTCGAGATCGATTACATTGCAGGTTTTGATTTTGTCATAAACACCGAGATGAAAAGCAGGGGCGCCCGACCAGATGTGACAGCACTATTCAATGCACGGGCGGATGGTAAATTTGTATATGTGCAAGATGGATTCAGACGAGAAAAACGTCCTGAAATGACACAGTGACCAGACCTTCCTAGCAATAGATTTAGCTACTGATTTAATGTAATCGTTACACCTGAAGTCTGCTGTGAGACTTAGGTCGACGAGGCGGGGTTTATTGATTTCAGACTGACCAGCCTGATCTATGCTGATTGGTAGGAGCGGTTATTAAGGAATAGCAGCCTCGTTTTGAAAGCATTGAAATTTACGAGCTATTTCTTATCCCGATCCACCACAGATTGGATGTCCTTTTCAAGATCAGCAGTGAGGTTTGCTTTGTTAGCCTCGGCAGATTATTTATCGGCTCGGAACGAAAAAGTCGAGTTCGAATTTCAGTTGAATTCATTGTATTTTTCTTTTTCTTCTTCTTCTTCTTCTTCTTCTTCTTCTTCTTCTTCTTCTATGTGCCATGTCCCTTCAGGACCTAGGCGATCATGGAGTTCCCCGTCTCCCTATCCCTGGTGGCTCTTAGCACGCTTTCTCATGTTACATCACGCAACCCCCGTTCTGCCATCCACCTGCTCTTCTTCTTCTTCTTCTTCTTCTTCTTCTTCTTCTTCTATGTGCCTTGTTTTTTCAGGACGTAGGTGATCATGGCCCTCCATATCTTTTTATCCCTGGTGACTCTTAGCAGGCTTTCTCCTGTTACATCACGCAACCCCCGTTCGGCCATCCACTTCTTGTTCTTCTTCTTCTTCTATGTGCCTTGTTCTTTAGGCGATCACGTCCTTCCAGGTCTCTGTATCCCTGATGGCTCTTAGCAAGCTTTCTCCTGTTACACACATGTTCTGTCATTCACCTGCTCTTCTTCTTCTTCTTCTTCTTTACCTTGTCCTTTCAGGACGTTGGCGATCATGGCCTTCCACGTCTCTCTATCCCTGGTGGCTCTTAGCACGCTTTCTCTTGTTACACCACGCAACCGCCGTTCTGTCATCCACCTTCTTCTTCTTCTTCTTCTTCTTCTTCTTCTTCTTCTTCTTCTTCTTCTTCTTCTATGTGCCTTATCCTTTCAGGACGTATGCGATCATGGCCTTACCCGTCTCTCTATACATGGTGGCTCTTAGCACTCTTACACCCCGCAATCCCCGTTTTGCCATCAATCTGTTCAGGCCAGTTCAGTATGTTACTCGCTGTTTTCCCCTCTCTCTTCTTCTTTGTATCTGGCCTGTTAGTATCAAGTTCCCTAAGCCCTCCATCCTCATTGCATGTCCAAGTAACTTTAGCCCTCTCTTCCTGGTGCTCAGTATTAATTTCCTTTTCGTTTCTCATTATTGTTCACATGCTCGATCCATGATATCGGCAGCATCCTTCTGTAGAACCATTTTACGTGCAAATATCCTTGGGAAAGGTATTAATCCGTCGCTTCTCCTTCACTATGGGTTAAATAGCAGAACAGGTTGGATCCGAACATTGTAAATTATAAATGTAGCTGTTCGTAATAATAAATTTTTTCTTTCAGATTTGAATATGCCCACAAAATATCTTACAACTGCATAATATATACAGATAACGTTAAGACATGACAGAAATTAAAAGTAATTGTGGGATTTAGATAATAAAAACCTGGAGAGTCTGCCAGGATAACGGAACTTTATAACTGTTTATAACTGTGATTTATAACTGATTATAACTGTGGTTGGCAACCTGTCTACCGCAGGAAGTAATAGTAAAAATCTCTGCCAAAACAGCCATGCCACTTTCGAGAGCTAATCGTCGAAATGTGTATCACAAATGTCACATGACTGAAAGGTATGAATCCAACTCTTCTCTATTTATGCAAGTGGATGCATGGTTTGGAGCTATAAGGACAGTCTAATATGCTAGTTACAGATTGAAAATACCAAAATGAAACGGTGGAAATAGTCAGTTACCTGGAAAGCTAAAGTAAATCTAGATTTCTGTTCTAGATTTATTAAACCTCTTGAATACATAAATCTCAGAGAATTGTCTGTTTCTTATTCAATTAGACAATTTCTGGCTTCTGATTCCTCTCTCTCTCTCTCTCTCTCTCTCTCTCTCTTGCTACTTCTTATTTGTCCTGGAAGAATTTCTTTTGGTCCATTAGTAAAAATTTCATTTCTGTCTTTTAATCTCTTCTTCATAAAATGCTTGCCATTTCATCTGCTGTTTCAATATGTCTTTTGAAATTCTAGCCATTTCGCAAGAAAAGTCTGTTAGTGCTCCTATAATTTGCATTGTAAGTTTTGGTTTTCATATTCTAAACTTGTGTTCTTCTCCTTTGTGGAATACACCATTCTTTGAGAGCGATATTGTCGCAACGTACAATGCAGACGATCTCGCTTCCTGCTTCTTTCATCTTTTACATACAGTCTGTCGAT
Organism: Ascarosepion bandense; assembly: GCA_037127315.1. NCBI lineage: Eukaryota > Metazoa > Mollusca > Cephalopoda > Sepiida > Sepiidae > Ascarosepion > Ascarosepion bandense. The sequence goes on from JBBBDQ010001353.1 coordinate 4,996,088, forward strand.
CACATCCAGCCAATACAAATATTTTGTATTTGTTTGCAGTTTCATCTTTTTTATCACTTATTATCTTTTGATATTTCCGGAAGAGTCCCGAATCTCGTGAAATGCCCAACTATTTATCCTTTTGATCTCGCTATTCTCGTTGAATCGACTTTCGATTTTTTTTCTCGTTCTTTTTGACAATTCGACAATTCGAAATATTCGAAGATCCATTTGCCAAGTAATTTCCTGATTGAGTGATTCCTCTCTATCGACTGTTGCTACTTTGCTTTGAGATATCACCAACAATGCAGATTTCTTAATTCTAAGCAAAGTTCCGTTATCTTGGCAGACCAACCAGGTTTTTATTATCTAAATCTCACAATTACTTTTAATTTCTGTCATATCTTAAAGTTATCTGTAAATATTATGTAGTTGTAAGATATTTTGTGGGTATGTTAAAATCCGAAAGAAAAATAATCACATCATACGAACAGCTACATTTATAACTTACATTGTTCGGACTCTTATCCTCATCTTTGTTGCCATATTCACGACGTCACGGCTGTTGTACGCTCCGATCTTCTTAAGGTGATTCTAATGAAGAAAAGCTTTAGATTTTCAAGGATACATGACCAAGTGGAAAAAATGGTTGGTTCCATTGATGTGACTCGAAGAGTTGTGAGCTCAGTTCCTGTCTACAGTATTGGTGAACAAAAACATAGAGGGTTGAGTTAAATAGGGATATTTAAGCAGAGCACCTCAACGTGGTGTAATGGTTATCAAACTTGTCCCTGAAGGATCATTACAATTGAGTAGTGAGTTCGATCTTTACTTGGTACCCCAAACTCTCGGCCTACGCTTAAAAAATCATCTCGGCGTAGTATAATAGAAAGCTTGTCTCGTTAGAATCATAAAATTGGGCCGTCGGTTCGATCTTCACTGGGTTTCCTACATTTCAGCCTACGTTTAGAAAATCACCTCTCAACATGCGACCATAGTGTTACCCCACTACTCCCGCTTACCAACATTTGTACGTAGTGCGTTAATCTGTAGATCACATACATAACTAGCAAAAGTGATGCAATTGGCAAGCACATCTGTGCTTATATACGTGTTATTCGATTTACCAAAAACAAAACATTGTTACTACCTTCAATCATGGAATAGGTAGGTTCGCCTATCGGCCGATTGATTCTGATCCTCGGTCTTTTGATTATCCCTTTGTTTCCTGTTTAGGGTAGGGTTTTCTGTTTCTTCTAATGTTTTCTCGTTTTCTTTCACGCCAAGTAACCTCATTGCGTTTTATTGACGTTAGCGTCTTGCTTAGGGCGAATTTATAACCCCCGCAAAGAAAAAACATAAACGCCATATTTGGTGTCATATCAAAGTATTTATTTATTAGTATTTTTTAATCATTTCATTCTATTACGCCCATCTGTTAGTTTATCTGTCCTCTGTCCCCAGGATCATGCTAAGACAGCATTGGACAGAGTAAATTTGTACCTCTATTTTATAGTTCTAAGAATACATTTTCTGGGGTACGTTGAAGCTGTATATACATCCTTGTGCAAATTGATTGAAACAAAACGAATAACGTCATCCTAGGATCTTTCACACTTTTCCTGATCATGTATACGTCTTCTCTTGACGGTGTTTTTTGTTTTAAACTTATAGATCCAAATTGTTTCTTCGCCTTGATGACACGACTGAGAGTTGAAAGGCTGACACCAACAATATCAATAAGGCATGCCAGTGTGTTTGTGCAGCGTTAAAATTTTTATACGCTTCCTTGGAGTAACTTCCATTGCAGAAAATGGCCGTAGAACAACTAATCGACAGTCGAGACAATAATGTCTGAGAATGATAAAAATTTAATGCAATCACGAATGGCGCAAAGCGAAATAATTTTTATCATACACCACGAAAATAGATTCATATTACTGCACACCACTGCAAATAACTTAATCTGAGGAAAAATATAGAAATCGATGACACCCTGTCACTCCAGTGGGTCTAAAACTAACTGTATGGTGAAAGAAAAGAAACTAAAACAGTTGTTTCAATTAATTTACACAATGTGTTTTTAGAAAGAAGGACAAACAAAAAAAAAGGGAAAAATAGAAGAAGCGATAACGCTTTTGTGAGTTTAAAGTCTGCTTCAGCGAAATGAAGTATTAATAAATGTGTTAGATCGAAATTTGACAGTTTCAGTGATAAAAATTAGCAAAAAAATGATTAATTTACATGATTAAGGGAAATAAATATAAAAATCTATATAAAAAAATTATGAAAATGCTGTATCCCCTAGTAGGTGTATTTAAGGAATAATTACAATTTAACACCCTAAAAATATACTTACAATATTTCAATTTGCCAACCGTAGAATTATAGACAACAAGGCATAATTCTCCTCTGTGATAATGAAGAGTTTAGTCATTTCACCAAAACAAAGATGTTTACACTTCCAATCAATAATGACCAGAAGCCACTAATACCAGCAAGGAATATATTATTATTATTACCATGTCATTTTCATCATAATTCGAGTTCGGCTATGGTCACACAACCTACTAAGGCTGCGGTACGACCTAAGGCGGGTAGTGGTACGTTGTCATGGCTACATTTCATTTGTTTTTCTATCTCTCATCATAACGTCACTAGCGTTATATGGGCAAAGTTCGTTTTTAGTGTGTGGGCTGTACTTATCAAAACAATTTTTTGCATATCTTAAGCTGGGGTTTTCAGGGATTCTTTCAATATGTTGTTTTGTTGATATTTTTATCAAACTCACCTACTATCATTGGTACTATTCTTGTTTTCAGTTTTCTACATTTTTTCATTTCAATTTCCAGGTATTTATACTGTGACTGTTTTTCCAAATTCTTTGGTTGCTATGTTACAATCTGCTGGACAAGCCATATCAGTTAATAGGAAAGCTTTGCTTTTTTATTTCTAACAATAACCGGACTATTTGCTTCAATTTTCCTGTCTGTGTAGATTTTGAGTTTGAGTTTGAGTTTTGTTTAACGGCATATCAACACCTCTGTGGCTTATTTAATGCCAAAAAGTTGGGGTTTTAAGGTATTTTTTTAATGTTTGGTTATAGTTAGAAGGTTGATTTAGTCAGATTTTAATGAAAATGTTTTGATTTTACTCTTTTTTTATTTTAGAAAACTGTAAATGTCTTCTAGTTTTGTACTCAAAAATGTATTGCTGAGAATATTCTTTCTTTCAAAAATGTGATATGGTAATTATTTCTCTTCAAAAATGTATTGTTGGTAATAATTTTCCTTCAAAATATATATTTTTCTATAAAAGTCTATTTTTTAATATATTTCTATAAAAGTGTATTTTTATACTTTCATAGTGTTTTGACCTCAGTTTGGCGTCTAAAGTTTTGTTCATAGCTGGGACCCTAACAGGTGCTACCACTCCGGGTCAGAGTGGATCTGGGAACAACAGCAATTCAGAGGTGGCTCCATGCTCCTCCCAACCTCCCGATCAGAGGCCTTCCTGCCGGATGCTGTTTACCGTCATGCTCAGGACATGTCTGTATAGATGTGAAACGTATGAATCTACCTCTTATCTTACCAGTTATGGGTTAAACTGTATCACTAAAAATTTATTATCCCCTAAAAAATCATACAATCAAAGAATATAAATAGATAATGATTTAATGTGTAGTAGCTCAAAACTATTAATCGGAGAGTCGTGTTCCATATCCCGTTGGTATTGTTATATTCAATTACGCAGAAATACTGTTGGCAGTGGTAAGAATCCGACTTTTGTTCCCTTGTCGATGGGTTAAGTAGTGCGACTTGTATTACCAAAACCATTATTATCTCCAGAAAAAAAAAACTTGCGTTCAAACTATTTAGATTTTGGTATTAAATGACCCATAGCTGTTGATATTCCGAAAAAAAAAAAAAACATAAAAATACACTTCTACCAACGTTCTTCTTTTTCATGTGCCGTGTCCCTACAGAACGTAGGCGATCATGCACTCCCACTTGCTCTTGTCTCTTGTCGCATTCAATAAATTTTCTCCTGGTATCATTCTAAGCTCCGCTTTGCCAACCATTTACTCAGACCTAACAAGTACGTCTCTCGCTGCTTTCCCCTATCTCTTCTTTTATTTATCCGACCTGTGAGTATCAAGTTCTCCAGGCCTTCCTTCCTCATTACGTGTCCCAGGAAACTCGTTTGTCTCTATCTGATATTTATTGTCAGTTTTTTTTTTCGTTTGCATCCTTTCCAACACCTTATCGTTGCAAATGTGCTCTGTCCATGTTATCCTCAGCATCCTTTTGTAGAACTACATTTCTGTTGCTTCAAGTCTATTCTTCATCTTTCCTTTTTGTTTCCATTTCCTCTAAAACTTTATCATTGCTCATATGTTCGGTCCGTGTTATCCTCAGCATCTTTCTGTAGAACTACATTTCTGTTGCTTAAAGTCTCTTTTTCATGTTTCCTTTTTGGTTCCATTTCCTCTAAAACTTTATCATTGCTCATATGTTCGGTCCGTGTTATCCTCAGCATCTTTCTGTAGAACTACATTTCTGTTGCTTCAAGTCTCTTCTTCATCTTTCCTTTTTGTTTCCATTTCCTCTAAAACTTTATCATTGCTCATATGTTCGGTCCGTGTTATCCTCAGCATCTTTCTGTAGAACTACATTTCTGTTGCTTCAAGTCTCTTCTTCATCTTCGATGAGAACGTCCAGCATTCACTTCTATACAGAAGGACAGATATCACATAGCAATCTAGCTATTTTTTCTTTGTTTCTAGTGAGATTTTCCTCTCTTTCAGTGCTCGGATTAGCTTCTGAAATGCGTCTTTGGCTATGCCAATGCGCGTTTGAATCATCATGTTGCACTTTCCATCCTTTGTCAAAACACTTCACAGATATTTGAATTTTTTACTTGTTTTATTTTTACGTTTCAATAAATCATAAAATAAGCAAGCGACATAATTTTTTACAATTTTTGAACATTTGAGGTGATTAAGATGCAAGCGTAAAGCATTTTTCTTAGAAGACAATCATTCATTATCATTCAGAGATAGAGGATTGAGATTAAGACACAACGAACAGGAAACATAAACGCTTATTTACGATTAAGATTTGATTTTACGTGTATTTTTTAAATAAATGACTTCTCCCTTCTTTAGCGTGACAACTGCAGTTCCCCAGTCAGTAAACAAATGTCTATAACTCTTCCTTGATCCCCAATCCACAAAAAAAGAAAAGAAAAGAATGAAAAGGTTTAAAGAACAGCGCATTTTTGCACGAATCTATCAATATTTGTTTTTGGCTATTATGTGCGGATATGATCTCTCTAGAGAGCTTTAGAAACCCACACTGCCAAAACGCGGCTATCCTTGACCAAGTTTTATGGGAAAGAAAACGCTAATCCGGTAAGATATTTTTACAATATTAGCTTCGGTGTGTCATTTTGATTGCATATCAAGTTTAACAGTGACAGTATCTCTCTAAAATGTATTGGAAATGGATTATGTGAAAAGAACGTAATTGTCGTTTAAATTAGCAAAACGAATCGAACAGTAATCAGTTTTATTTAGCGTAAAAAATAATGCATTTTTGACAGTAATATATGCATAAATTATAGGAAACTGGCAGTCTTAGTCGAGACTATTTTCATTGCATTTCTATATGAAAATAATAATTATTATTATTATATATATATATATATAATAGACCTATTCCGTTGGTATTAATAATTGACTACTGAAAATACATTTATTCCAGATATTCTGTATATTTCTATAATAAAATTATTGTAGTGTATTCATTATAGAAATATACATAATATCTGGAATTCTCAGTAGTCAATTATTAATAACAGCGGATTTTTTTTTAATCATATCACCCCGAGCAAAGCGGTAAGGCCACTGGTGTGCAGGGGGCTACGTAAGAGTGAATAGATTCGAAAAGTGAAAGCCGGAAACCACGTCCTAAACAGGGAACAAGGGATGAGCCTTTACACCTGTTCAATAGACGTGGGTGGAGTGTGAACCGGGCGATAGTTCAGTCTATCTACTCCAATTGAAAAAATAGGTCTATTATATATATATATATATATATATATATATATATATATATATATACATTTAATACTAATGTATTATATATGTATGTATTTAATACTAATGTATTATATATATATGTATTTAATACTAATAGGTTTATTCTCTTCTGGTCGTAATGATTGAGTTAATCCTTGTTAAATGACAATTCATTTTCTTGATTGTCTATGTATCATGCTATTAAAATTATTAATATTATCATTTTAATAGTGTAATTATTCATATTATAGCCCAACTTTGCCAGTAATGCTTGACTTAATTCCTGTTAAATGACAGTCTCTTTTTCTTGATTGTCTGAATTACTTCAAAACATCATAGATAGATATGCATTCCTATGTACAATATCTATATACCAGCATATCTATCTGTCTATCTATCTATCTATCCGTATACATATCTAATTACGATCGCTGACGATATGGGGTTAGTTTCATCTGTTGAAATGGCTGTAGGATCTCGGGTTTTTTAATTTTTTATATAAAGTATATATATATATATATATATATATATATATATATAGCATAATGATGATCCACGTATTCTTTCTTAATATGTATAGGAAAACTACTATAAAAATGTATTTTTTGACAGTATTTATTTATTTCTATTATATATATATATATATATATATATTTGATATTTCAGACCGACCTCGGCCTTTCCTCATAAACAAATGATTTTAAAATTTAAACTAGAAGCGTTTCGTCGCGAGAGCGTTCGTCGAGTGATGTTTACATCACGTGACGTAGAAAACGTGTTTTTAATATTTGCAAACGTAAACCTATCTCTAATAATGCTTTTAAATGTTGTTTTAAAGAATTTTTTTAAGTGTATCAAAAAAATGTTTAACTATTGAAATATTTATAAAGATTCAAAACATCTAAGTCCCTATTTAACGCTAGCCTGTATGTATTTAATTTGAAAATCCAGTATTTTTCTTTCTTTCTGCGTGAGTATGTGGAACTAAAATCGGAATCTATCAGTAAACATTTACAGTTTTCTAATGTGTGTCCTGGTTGATTGAAGTGTTCCGCTATGTGTAAATAAGGGCTGTTTTGGCGTAATAGTAGTTTTTCTTATATATATATATATATATATATATATATATATACACACACACAGAGACTAATATATATATATATATATATATATATATATATATATAAATCATAATCACAATTAATTTATTGTTAATCTCAAAGTTCCTTTCGTCCAACATCTCATCAAAAGAAAATTCGTTGGAAAATGAATTAAGGGAAAAGAATAGTAACCGCGAAGATGAAGAGCACAAAAGAGGGAATCACAATAAAATAATTATACATATAACTATATATACTTATAACGAGGGGGAGAGGAATTCACGTGAAAATAATTAGCGAGGGACAATTAAAGAAGACATGTGTGTATATATATATATATATATATATATATATATATATATATATATACACACACACATGTCTTATACACACACACACACACATATATATATATATATATATATATATATATATATATATTTTATCGAGTACAAATATGAAATTGAAGCGGAGAACATCGAAAAACCTATTTTCAAATGTAAATCTAAAACTAGAAAAATAATCCGTAACCTTGAATATAATCAAACACAGAGTTTAAATGGAATTATATATATATTATAAATTATACTTTAAAAATGTACACATTATCATCTACTAATTTATCCATGTTCTAAATTATAACTAATGAGAAATATTCATAGCTCTTTTTTTATATTGAACACTGTTTTAAATTAATGTTTTGAACCTTGTTAATTTTTTCTTCGTTCCTTATATATATATATATATATATATTTAAATTCAGAGTTTGGTCCAATGGCCAAAACTCAGGGAAAAAGCTGGTTCGTAAGATCACTGAATGTAAGCAAAGTCGAGCCTGTTTAGTACCTAGATGAGTGACCACGTGAGAATACCATGTGGTGTCCGCTTGAATATGCGGGTTTACAATAGGTAATGGCTAGAAAAAGCAGGTAGAGAAGCTGCAGTTATAGATTTTGGAGAGGACAGAGGAGAGTTCAGGAGCACATTTCTGCAGGACAATGATTGGGATTCTGTCAGCTCCGCTCGCTGTTTGGGGGTCAAGCTTTAAAATTAGAGACTAGCGAGGGGGTAATGTGAACGTCATTCAGCTGGGCCTTAGTTCTAGGTGGCGAGTCGGGTACAGACACTCCAGATGAATCTAGTATCGATTTGGTGGAGAATCTACGAGCAATACAGTCAGCCTTGTCCGCTGAAGAAGTGAGGACCTCAAATTCATTGATTAGAGGGGGATTGAGGGGTTACTATTATTTAGTACACTTTTACACAGCCGCCAGTAGTCTTTGAAGACGAACTTACGCGATGCTATGCGCTGCTTCATTCTGGCAGCAACGTTGAATTCCAATTACTTGGGTGTTTTCTGTTCACTTACGGGCAATTAGTTAATGATGGATTAATTTGTATGACCATAAATTTATCTCCAAAAGAACATCTAAAACATTTTCTGGTTTTAAATAGCACGGAAATGGTTGATAAGCTAAACAAAATGAATAGATCATTCACTTAAAAAGATGCGTGTTTTTTTTTACTATGTCATTGCAAAAGCGGCACATATTAGAGAGCTATTAGCCCAGGTAATACTGATAAAATTCCCAAATTAAAGACTAAAGGACTTCCTAATCTAATTTACAACTGAACTTTAATAGCGTTTGCTGTCAGTTCACACTTAACTCCATAATAATAATCCATTTTTGATATTTGTCAGAAATTGTTCTGTCGCCAAGCATAAATGAATAACTCAACAACAGAATCAGAATATAAGTTGTATTCCGCGGAAAGACGGTTAGTATGTACAGAAGTGATTAGTAATATTTACAATAGAAAGATACAAGAGTCAGATTGGACTCTTGTATCTTTCTATTGTAAATATTACTAATCACTTCTGTACATACTAACCGTCTTTCCGCGGAATACAACTTATATTCTGATTCTGTTGTTGAGTTATTCATTTATACTTGGCGACATAATATATCTTAACATGTTATTGATAAAATCCATAGAAGAATCTGAAATGTTATTTAAGCTGACCTGGAAATGTCAGCTTCCGTTTCACTCACATCGCATAACTTAGGTTTCTTGTGCTTTTTCTATAAATAGAAATTATTTGTAATTATTCTGATGAACTTTCTCATATTGTATCTAGATTTGTTTAAATTTAAGCGCCATGTGAGGAAAGAACTCATCAGTTTACATTAGAAAATGCTCCATATAACCGTAAGTTCTATGGAAACAGTTTCTTCACTTGCACTTCTCCTTTGTAGAACTCTCTTCCGACTTCTTGCTTTCCAATCAAATTTTCTCTTATAATTTCTGTTTTTTTTTGTTGTTGTTTTTCTTGCTCCTTTTCATATTCTTTTCATATTCATATGCTTTTCATATTCTTTTCATATTCATATGCTTTTCATATTCTTTCATATTCATATTCATATTCTTTTCATATTCTTTCATATTCATATTCATATTCTTTTCATATTCTTTCATATTCATATTCATATGCTTTTCATATTCTTTCATATTCATATTCATATTCTTTTCATATTCTTTCATATTCATATTCATATTCTTTTCATATTCTTTTCATATTCTTTCATATTCATATTCATATTCTTTTCATATTCTTTCATATTCATATCATATTCTTTTCATATTCTTTCATATTCATATTCATATTCTTTTCATATTCATATTCATATTCTTTTCATATTCTTTCATATTCATATTCATATTCTTTTCATATTCTTTTATATTCATATTCATATTCTTTTTATATTCATTTCATATTCTTTCATATTCATATTCATATGCTTTTCATATTCTTTCATATTCATATTCATATTCTTTTCATATTCTTTTATATTCATATTCATATTCTTTTTATATTCTTTTCATATTCTTTCATATTCATATTCATATTCATTTCATATTCTTTTCATATTCTTTCATATTCATATTCATAGTCTTTACATATTCTTTCATATTCATATTCATATTCTTTTCATATTCTTTCATATTCATATTCATATTCATTTCATATTCTTTTCATATTCTTTCATATTCATATTCATAGTCTTTACATATTCTTTCATATTCATATTCATATTCTTTTCATATTCTTTCATATTCATATTCATATTCATTTCATATTCTTTTCATATTCTTTCATATTCATATTCATATTCTTTTCATATTCTTTCATATTCATATTCATTTCATATTCTTTTCATATTCTTTCATATTCATATTCATAGTCTTTACATATTCTTTCATATTCATATTCATATTCTTTTCATATTCTTTCATATTCTTTCACACTCAGTATCCCCCTTTCGTTTTATTTGCTTTATTACTTTTCTTGGCGTGAAATTCTCCAGATCAAACTGTCAAACAATACGTAACACACAAGCACTGAAGTAATTATATATTTAGATGTAGCTTAATTAGTAACATTGTCATATATATGGGGCCAATATGGATTGAATTAATTTAGGCAACAATAAATATTTTAACATACATAAACTAAAATTTACATGAAGCAAAATTATTTAACTTTGTTTTGTTTAAAAAAATATGTTTGTAAAATGCCATGTCGCCTTTTTTTATTAAAAAAGAAAGTTTTCGTGAGAAAAATAGGCTCCGAAAAAAAAAAAGAAAGATAGATAGATAGAAAGATGTTCATAAGAAGATTAAGAATTAAGGAAAGAAAGAAAGAAAGAAAGAAAGAAAGAAAGAAAGAAAGAAAGAAAGAAAGAATGTTTTTGTGAGAAGAATAAGACTTCGGAAGAGAAAGAAAGAAAGAAAGAAAGGTTTTTGTGAGAATAAAAATAATTTCTAAAAATAAATAAATAAATAAAGCAAGAAAGAAAGATGATAAAAAATATATATGAACAAAAGTCGCACATTAAATTGTAGACTGAACCAGAATTACTAACGGTTTCTGATTAAATCCACTTAAGACAAGTTGGTTAAGTAACGAAACAGCCGTCGTCATGCGTCGTGTGCTTTCTTCGAATTCAGATGAAAAATTCTGGTGATTTTTATCATGATTTTTTTTTTACCACATGAAAATTCATATTTACTTCGTTCTTTGTGTTTTAAATGTGCTTTCATGTTTGAAAGTTTCAATATTGATATAAGATATTAAAAAATATTCCAGGCCTTCCCTAACCACCAAAAATATAATGGTAAACAATGAAAAGAAAACAAATGGCAAGAGTAAAAGGATGAAAAATAGAAAAAAGAAAAAGAAAAAATACACAAAAAAATAAAGAAAAGGATGTTCGTAAGGTAAATAAGGCTTCGTAAACGAAAGAAAGAAAGAAAGAAAGAAAGAATGAAAAGAGAGGTTGTAATAAAAATAAGACATCGCAAAAATAAAAAAAAATGAAAGAAAGAAAGAATGACAGAAAGAAAGAAAGAAAAATGAAAGAAAGAAAGAAAAAAGAAAAGAGAGTTCGTAATAAAAATAAGGCTTTGTAAAAGAAAGAAAGAAAGAAAAAGAGTTTGTAATAAAAATAAGCCTTTGTAAAAAAAGAAAGAAAGAAAAAGAAAGAATGTACTCGTGAGATGAAAAAACTTCAAAAAAGAAAGAACGAAAATGAGAATAAAAAGAAGGAAAGAAAGGAGTCCCCGAGAATAAGCATTCAAAAAAAAAAAATGGAAGAAAGAAAAATGGATGTTCTTAAGAAAAAAAATAACGTTTCGCAAAAGAAAGAAATAAAGAAAGAAGAAAGAAAGTAAGAAAGAAGGTGTTCGTGAAATGATTAAAGCTTCGTTAAAGAAAGAAAGAGACAAACAAACAAACAAAGGTTTTCGTGAATAGAATATGTCTTCGAAAAGAAAGAAAGAAAAAAACAAACAAAAGACTTCGGAAAGAAAGAAAGAAAGAAAGAAAGAAAGAAAGAAAGAAAAGGGTGTTCGTAAAAAAATAAGGCTTTGTAAAAGAAAGAAAGAAAGAAAGAGACAAACAAACAAACAAAGGTTTTCGTGAATAGAATATGTCTTCGAAAAGAAAGAAAGAAAAAAACAAACAAAAGACTTCGGAAAGAAAGAAAGAAAGAAAGAAAGAAAGAAAGAAAGAAAGAAAGAAAGAAAAGGGTGTTCGTAAAAAAATAAGGCTTTGTAAAAGAAAGAAAGAAAGAAAGAGACAAACAAACAAACAAAGGTTTTCGTGAATAGAATATGTCTTCGAAAAGAAAGAAAGAAAAAAACAAACAAAAGACTTCGGAAAGAAAGAAAGAAAGAAAGAAAGAAAGAAAAGGGTGTTCGTAAAAAAATAAGGCTTTGTAAAAGAAAGAAAGAAAGAAAGAGACAAACAAACAAACAAAGGTTTTCGTGAATAGAATATGTCTTCGAAAAGAAAGAAAGAAAAAAACAAACAAAAGACTTCGGAAAGAAAGAAAGAAAGAAAGAAAGAAAATGGTGTTCGTAAGAAAAATAAGGCTTTGTAAAAGAAAGAAAGAAACAAACAAACAAACAAACAAACAAAAGAAAGAAAGAAAGAAAGAAAAAAGAAAGAAAGAAAATGGTGTTCGTAAGAAAAATAAGGCTTTGTAAAAGAAAGAAACAAACAAACAAACAAAAGAAAGAAAGAAACAAACAAACAAACAAACAAACAAAAGAAAGAAAGAAAGAAAAAAGAAAGAAAGAAAATGGTGTTCGTAAGAAAAATAAGGCTTTGTAAAAGAAAGAAAGAAAGAAAGAAAGAAAGAAAGAACCATAAACTAAAACAAAATTCACTAAAAATGAAAGAAATATATAATGTTATATTTATGTTAGGAAAATCCGTAATATTCAAAAAATAATATAAAAACGAAGGGATGTAAAATGGCCGGGAAGAAGCAAACGTTACAAAAAACAAAAGATAGAAGGAAGAAAAGAAAATAAGGAAGACTGATAAAAAGATTTATATTGAAGCCGCAGTACATTAAGAAAGAAAAGGGACAAATATATCTTAAAAAGTTACAAAAACTCAACGTATTCAGGAAAGAGAAAGCAAATGCCCTCCCACCAAAAGAAAAGAAAAAAGAAGCAGACGTTAAAACAGAAAAATAATCATCTTCGCTCGCGCCAATAATCCGCCATTTGTAATATAATTGCCAGTCAAGCGAATGAAGAACGCCAGTCTATTCCCAATTCTCTGTCCTTCCCTTTATTCTCCATCGCCACCAGTTCGATCTCGCCATCGACTCTCATTGTTTAAATATCAAACTGATAGCCTGCCCCCATCAACTCACAAATATATGCCGGGTATAAATTTGGGCAGCATTCAATCATTATAATTTATAACTTTTATAAACCAAGATAATATTTTCACTCAGTCTGAGTAACAAGAAAAGATTAATTTATGCATGTTTTTCCTTTGACCTTCGTCCAGAAATTCAAATAAACAAGGCACATTTTTTTTATCTTCTCAACTCTTTTACTTGAAAGGTGAAATATGACGTCGTTCAGAGCAAAAGTTCACAGAGCTTAAATTTTGGATTATTGAACAGAGTCTGAGCGTCTTGTCCGATGACGTTAATGTAATATATTTAACGACTTTAAAGAAAGGAAATAGTATGGCGTTTGGTATCGGAAGGTTTTTATATATTTTTAGGAGACTTCATGTAATATGGAAATCAAGAAACAGCGATGTTAAGTGTACGGGTTTACCTCGTCGAAAGTGAGTTTCAAGGTCAAAGTAGCAAGATCATTTCTAAAAGGCAAAAAAGGAGATGTTGAAGGAGGAAGTAACAGAGTAATTGGGGAGAGAGGGTGGTGTTTGAGTAAATATTAGAAACGATCTCAGGGAGGGACGAAAAAAAAAAGAAACGATGTCGCCAAGGAATGGAAAGTATTCATTAAAGATAAACAAATGAGATGAGGAAGAAAGCGGATGAGGAGGTGAGATGGAAAAGAAGAATGGGAATGATGTTGGGAAAAGCAGAGGACGAAAGAAAAAAGATGAAGGCGCATGTGAAGAAAGGTAAAAAAAGAAGAGGGTTTAAAAAGCCTTATCGGAAATGGTCGAAGGAAAAGGATTGAAAAAAAAGAAAGTGAAGATAAAAGAGAAGGAAGAAGAATAAAAATGAAAACGATAGAGAAGCAAGGGAAAAGGAAGGAAAATATGAAAACAAGATGGAGAAGCAAATAAGAGAAGTGCAAAGATGTCTAAAAAGGTGGAAGGGAATAGAAGAGTGAAAAGGATGGCAAAATATTAGGAAAGGAATAGGAAGAGGGAAAACGAAAACAAAAGAAAAAGAAAAGAATAGGAGGAGTGCAAAGATGACTAAAGATATGGAAAGGAATAGGAGCAGTGAAAATTATGGCAAAATATTAGAAAGTGAATAGAAGAGGGAAACGAGAAAAGTTGGAGAAAAGAATAGAGTGTAAAAGATGGCTAAAGAAGATAGAATGAAATAAAATTGAAAAAGATGTCAAAATATTAGGAAGGGGAATAGGAAGAGTAAACAAAAAGAACAAAAAAGAGAGAAAAGAGAATAGGGAAGAGGGCAAAGATGGCTAAAGAGGTAGAGGTAAATAGAGGGAGTGAAAAGAATGTCAAAATATTAAGGAAGGGAATGAAGAATGTAAATAAAGAACAAAAAGAGAAAAGAATAGGGAAGAGAACAAAGATGGCTAAGAGGTAGAATGAAATAAGAGGGAGTGAAAAAGATGTCAAAATATTAGGAAGGGAATTAGGAAGAGGTAAACCGAGAACAAAAGAGAGAAAAGAGAATAGGGAGAAGGCAAAGAAGATGGCTAAAAGTGGGAATGAAATAAGAGGGTGAAAAAGATGTCAAAATATTGGGAAGGGAATATTAAGAAGAAATTAAATAAAAAGAACAAAAGAGAGAAAAGAGAATAGGGAGAGAACACGAAGATGGCTAAAGAGGTAGAATGAAATAAGAGGGTGAAAAGATGTCAAAATATTAGGAGGAATAGGAAGGAGTAAACCGAGAACAAAAAAGAGAGAAAAAGAGAATGAGGAGAGGCAAGATGGTACTAAGAGATGAGATAGAAATAAGAGGGTAGAAAGATGTCAAAATATTAGGAAGGAGACAGGAAGGGGGTGGGCGGGGAACAAAAAAAGGAGAAAAAGAAGATAGGGAGAAAACAAAGATGGTAAAAATTCAAGATGAAATAAGAGGAGTGAAAAAGATATTCAAAATATTGGGAAGGAATAAGAAGGAGTAAACCGGGAACAAAAAGAGAGAAAAAGAGAATAGGGAGGAGAACAAAGATGGCTAAAGAATAGAGATAAAATAAGAGGGTGGGGATATTAAAATATTGGGAAGGAATAGGAAGAAACAAACCGAGAACAAAAAAAAAAAAGAATAGGAGAAAGACAAAGATGGCTAAAAGGGTGGGGATGAAATAAGAGGGGTGAAAAAGATATTAAAATATTGGGAAGGAATAGGGGGTAAACCGAACAAAGAGAGAAAAAGAGAATAGGGAGGGGGAACAAGATGGCCTAAAAAGTGGATGAAATAAGAGGGTGGGAAAAGATGTCAAAATATTAGGAAGGGGGGAATAGGAAGAGGGGGTAAACCGAAAACAAAAAAAAAAAAGAAAGGGAATAGGGAGAAAACAAAAGGGTAAACTAAGAAGGTAGAATGAAATAAGAGGGTGAAAAAGATATTAAAATATTAGGAGGAATGAGGGTGGAGCCAGAACAAAGAGAAAAAAGAGAATAGGAGAGGGCAAAGATGGCTAAAGAAGGAGTGAATGAAATAAGAGGGTGGAAAAAGATATTAAAGTAATGGGAAGGAATAGGAAGGAGTAAACAAAAAAGACAAAGAGAGAAAAAGGGAGGAGGAGGGGGCGGGGTGGGGTGGGGGTGGGGTGGGGGTGGGGGGTGAAAAGATATTCAAAATATTGGGAAGGGAATAGGGAAGGAGTAAACCGGGGAACAAAGAGAGAAAGAATAGGGGAGAGAGGGGCAAAGATGGCTAAGGGGAATGAGGTAAATAAGAGGGTGAAAAAGATATTAAAATATTAGGAAGGGAATGGGAAGAAGGGGTAAACCGAGAACAAAAGAGAGAAAAGAGAATGAGGGAGAGAGACAAAGATTAGCTACAAGAAGATAGAATGAAATAAGAGGAGTGAAAAAGATGTCAAAATATTAGGAAGGGAATGAGGAAGGAGTAAACGAAACAAAAAGAGAAAAGAAGAAGATAGGGAGAAAACAAAGATGGCTTCAAGGGGTGGGAATGAAATGAAGAGGTGAAAAAGATGTCAAAATATTAGGAAGGGAATAGGAAGAAGTAAACAGAGACAAAGAGAAAAGAGAATAGGAGAAGGGCAAAGATGGCTAAAAGTCAGAATGAAATAAGAGGTGAAAAAGATGTCAAAATATTAGGAAGGGAATGAAGAGGTAAACCGAGAATAAAAGAGAGAAAAGAGAATAGGGAGAAGGCAAAGATGGCTAAAGAGGTAGAATGAAATAAGAGGAGTGAAAAAGATGTCAAAATATTAGGAAGGGAATAGGAAGAGGTAAACCGAGAACAAAAGTGAGAAAAAAGAATAGGAGGAGTGCAAAGATGGCTAAAGAGGTAGAATGAAATAAGAGGAGTGAAAAAGATGTCAAAATATTAGGAAGGGAATAAGAAGAGGTAAACCGAGAACAAAAGTGAGAAAAGAGAATGGGGGGAGTGCAAAGATGGCTAAAGAGGTGAAAGGTAATAGGAAGAGTGAAAAGGATGTTAAAATATTAGGAAGAGAATAGGAAGATGGAAAAAGGAAAAAAATAAAGAGAAGAGAATAGGAGAAGGTAAACTATGACAATTGAGAGGGAAGGAAGAGTAAGAGAAATGTAATGGATGACGAAAGGTAGAAAAGGAAAGAGGGGATGAAGTGAAAAGATGACAAAGGAAAGGGATCGGAATATTACGAATAAAAGAAGTTCAAAAAGAGGGTGAATAGAACGTGCAGGAGGAATGAAAGGATGACAACAGAGAAAAGAATAGAGTAAGAAAAGGAGTGAAAAGATATCAAAAGAGAGAGAAGATAGAAAGGAGAGGAGTAAAAAGGGCGGCAAAGAAAATGAAAGGAATTAGTGAAAGGATTGTGAAAATTATGACAAGGGAATAGAAAGAGTGAAAAGAAATGCAAATAATGGAAAGCAGATAGGAAAACAGTGAGGCAGAGGAAAGGTAAAGAAGAAATAGAAGAAAGGAAACATGATAAAACAGAAGAGAATAGTACAAAGAGTTTAAATTCAAAAAAGGGGAGTAAAAAATGGGAAAGTTTGAGAGGCGGTTGAGAAAGGAAAGAAAAGAGATGAAGGCAAAAAAGTAAAACAAAAAAAGAGAAAATGATGTTCAAGAAGCAGTTTTTTTTTAATCGTGTCCCCCCCCAAGCAAGGCATTATAGCGCAGGGGGTTACATAGAGGGATTGGCTATAGGAAACGTCAGAAGGAGGGTGATAGACGACTTAGGATGTACATAGGGAGAGAGTTGGAGAGAGTGGGTGTGAGTTAGTGTGTTAGGAGGTGTCTATTGACCTTACATTTAAACTCCTGGAGGTTGTAGCCGTCGGGGAAGCAAGCATGCGGCAGGGAATTCCACATAAAGTTCGAGTAAAGTTCGAGGAAAGAAGCTGACTGTCGATACCTTGGCCAGGATAGCTTCGCATAACAGAATATATAAAATAAATAAATAAAAAACCCAAAGCAGGGAGGCTATATTTTTTTTTCAAATGAATCATGAAAGCCAAAATGTGAGACCAAACAAAATACAGATTTAAGAAACAATTCACACATACCACGCAGTTTCACACAGGAAATTTGAATTAAGAAAGTTCCACTATCTTCAACTCTTGCTTTTCCCAAAAATTAACATCGAGTTAAGCTGTAATGAAGAAAGATAAAGAAAAGAATAATGATTTTTTTAATAATAATCACACACTAGCCACTCAAGGTAGAGATGTTACTAGTTGGAGTTATATTGGCGCAAGAAATTTAAGATAGACAGCTAATTCTAGACTTGAGAAGCTCATGATTAAATTAGCGAATAAAATTCCCGTGATTAGAAAGAAACGTTAGAAGCATAGAATTGAAGTAGACTTTAGAAAGAACCAGAAACCCAATTCTAAAGAGGAAATAGGGGATGAATATCTACTCTTGTTTAGGCGGCATGTGTTATGTTTAGATTCGACTATTTATATATGCTGGACAACTGTGTTTTATGGTCAGTTTTGATTCATTATTCTAACAGTTATTTAGCTGGGCGGTAACGGCTATGTTTCGAATTAATCTTAGGGCTATTGAGTAAAAATAATTATGGAGCCGGACACAATTTTGTGATTATTTTATAGTATCGTTTGTTAAATTTTTACTCCTTACTTACGTTTGTTTTTTAATATATTTTGATGGTCGTTATTATTACGTTTACTTGTGTTTATATGTGCGTTCGTGATTTCGTAATTTGTTTACTATTTACTTCGTTTTTTTACGTATTTATTGATTTGGTTTGACTTATTTATTTCATTTTGTTCGTTTTTAGTTTTCAATTTTAATTTAACTTACTAAAATTCTGCTCTCTTATCAGCATTTTGAGATGAGTTATGTGCGTTATGGGGCAATGGATATCGTCTCGGAACGCGAAATCGGGTAGCCGATTTCGAATTCCAGTTGAATTCATTGCATTCACTTACGCGCAAATACCATTGGGAAAGGTATTAATCCTTCACTCAGGTTAAGGGTTAAATAACAGGACAGACTGGGTTCTAGAGACGTGTCTGCCAACAAGTCTACCGCAGAAAACAATAGCAACCTAACGCGGGAAAATATTCTGCCCAGTCAGTCATGTCTCTTTCGAGACATGATCGCCCAAGAGTGTTTCGCCTATGGCACTTAACTGACTGACTATGATCATATATTTAATGATTTGTGTTCGTCTAGGAAGTTAAATAAAGCTATTTTCTACTTCAGACACAGTTTACATTTTTTGAATTTATTGTTGTAGGCTAATGCCGTTTTCCCCAATTTCTCATACTTTGGCATGAGTTGATTTTTGTTTTTATTTTTTACAGATATGCTTAAAAAGCATTGTGCTGATCGCATATTCATTATTTGTAAAGGATGATTTCTGTGCGTAGTTTATTTGTTTCCAGATTTCTTCACTTACACACAAACACACACGCACACACCCAAAATGAAATAATGAAAAAAAAACAAAAAAACTAAAAAGTTAAGGTTGGTGCAAATAAAAATACATTGTATTTGCCGTATATAAAAAAGAGGAAATAACGCAACACTTGATACCTTTTTAGCGGGGAAACGTTAAATATGAATATATGAGCCTGTAATTTGAGAACCTAACCAGAAGATATTTAACTCCACCGAACTATCAGCTTAATGAGTCATATTATAAAACTGACCGTCGGAACTCTGATGAGCAGAGCGAATAGCAGAATCAGGCCAGAGATGAACACAGAGCGAATAGCAGAATCAGGCTAGAGGTCATCCAAAACTCTGGAACAAGGAACGCCATATTTATGATTAGGATGCTCTCTGAAAAAAGCAATACAAATGAGGAAGGACTTGTACCTGTGTTTCATCGTTTATGCAAAGGCATTCAAAAAAATACACCACAAAGAATTGATGGAGATGCTTAGCAGCCTCGACATATTTGGGAAAGACATAAGAGTAATTAAGAATCTCTACCAAAATGCCTGCCTATGAACAGGTAACGAATTCAGCAGATATACAAAGATAGGAAGGAGTGTAAGACAAGAAAATGACTTTCCACCGGATCTCTTCAAATTGTACAGCGAGACTATTTTGAGGACCTTAGATGGTATGCCAGGATTTTTCATCGGGGGCGACAATTTGAACAACATAAGATACGCTGATGATACAGTACTGATTGCAGACACGGAAAATACAAGACCTCATAAAGAAGGTAGCTGAAGTGAGTGACAAGAAAGGACTACAAATAAACTGCAAGAAAACCAAATGCATGGTCATCAGTAAAAAGGGCAGACGGGGATACTAAAATCCAGCAGGGACAAAAATTTAAATAACTGGGAGCTGTTTTAACAGAAGACGGATGATGCGACACAGAGATCCGATAGCGAACTGACATGGCGAAGGACGCGTTCCAGATGCTGAGTAGGGTATTAAGAGACAGGAAACTTTCACTAGAAACAAAGAAGAGAGTACTAGATTGCTATGTGATGTCAGTTCTTCAATATAGCAGTGAATGCTGGACAATATCTTAAAGGTGAAGGAAAAACTTGAAGAAACTAAATTGTGGTTTTACAGAAGGATGCTGCGGATATGATGAACTGAGAAAGTGAACAATGATGAGGTTTTGGAAAGAATAGAAACGAAAAGAAAATTAATACTGAGCATCAGGAAAAGACAGCTAAAGTTCCTGGTTCATGCAATGAGTAAGATGGGTTTGAAGAACCTGATACAAACAGGCCACATAAAGGGAAAAGTGACAGAGGAGAGCTGCGGATAACATATTTGAAGGGCCTGAGCAGGTGGATGACAGAACGGTGGTTGCGAGATGTTACAGGAGAAAGCGTGCTAACAGCCACCAGGAATAGGAAGACATGGAGGGCCATGATTTCCTACGTCCTGAAAGGACAAGACACCTAGAAGAAGAAGTCAAAATATTTTTTCTTTGGGAAGAAAATTTTCCGTAAGTCGCCCCAAAAATGATCGCTTGAAAATGAAGTCATAGTAAAAATATGATTCCGAAATATGGGAGATTCTGTGTCGCTGAAATATTTAATTAATTATATTACAATATATATATATATATATATCCGATAATTCAAATTTTCGTGAGAACGCAGTTAGGTTTTCGTCAATTATTGGGCTGTTTTTTGTTTTTCGACCTGATGTCCTGTTCTGTTTTTTTTTTTATTATTTATTCAGAGCTTGGTTAAATTTGATATTTTGTTGTGATGTTCTTATTTGCGGTTGGTTGGTTAAATAATTAAGCGGACACCTATTCAAAATATAGCATTAAAGTGGAAACCCATTCACCCGTCCATTAAAAAGCAATAAAAAGCAATCAAAGTCCTGCACAATAAAAAGAAAATCAACAACAAAATATCAATTTACACCAAACTCCATATAAGTAAGGAATCAAGAACATAACAGCAGATCGGGAAAAAGCCCCAATAACTGAAGACATTATAACTCTATTCTCACAAAATTATAAGGTCGGCATGAAGCTGCTCTGTTAAAGTGACAATTTATTTGCCTTAACACTATGAACGCTGTTTTCTACCCCGATATCGAGCACATGACGATAAAAAAAACCTGCTAACCCAAATACCTTTTATCAGTAAAACTACTAAAAATAACATCAATCTTGTCGATAAATATTATCACAAATCAACACTATATATATATATTCTAAAAATATACTGTTAAATATAAGAGACAATGAATGTCTATTATGTTTAATCATGAGCCGTTCTAAACGTCGTATTTTGGCTTTAATTTCAGTTGAAAATAAAGACAAAAATTCTCCAACATTTAGATAACTTTTTTTATTAAGCTTAAAGTTTTTCCTTTAATCGAATTTGATACACTCATAAACAAAGACATAAGAAACGATATTCAGAAGTTTCAAGGTTGCAGTTCGTACAATAGTGCAGAAAATCGATAATATATATAGAGATATAAAAGGCAAGATGTTTGCGCGTGTGTGTCTGTTTATCTGCCTGTATTCTTTTTCAGCTTCTTTTATTTTAGTCTTTGCTTCGGGTTTGGCTCTAAGTAGGTATAATTGTAGTTCTTAGTCTCAGCCATGATACCATTTACTCAGAGGACTTACTTAGCATTCAAAATTCAGTTTACGACGAAAAAAACTTATTTCATATCGATACCAGGAAATCAAAATTTGACTTACATCTATTCATTTTTCTTTCAGTCTACGGTTTCGCTTTAACTGGAAACAACTATTGCTTTTTAGTCTTTCGTGCCAACGTCCAAAGAGTCTGAGCTCTAGGACCATGGATTAGTTTTAAAGTTTTACACCCGAGCAACGCCGAGCTATACTTCTAGTGAACTTAATAAAAACATCTTGCCTTTGCCTCTTGTGTTTATACAATTACATCATTATCTTGAGGTTTTCGACAAAATACGAAAGAGGATATGCAATATAATCGATCCTGACTTGGCAGCCCGTCCTTAATCACTTTCTTCCCGACATGATGTGACTTCCGTCTGTCTTTTCTCAGAGAATTTTCGCGGCAACTGCTCTGACGATCTTTTTACCCTGGTTCCCAGATCACATGTATTTACGCGTGCTACTAGATTGGCATCATGATTCCACCATTTACATAAAAAAAATTAACTATAACCCTCTCTTCTACTCTAAATGTTTCTTTTTTTGCACTTCCCGTTTGTCGAACTCAGTTCTATTTGCTTTGCCTCCCTGATAGCTACGATCTCCAAAATTTTAAATGCGGCGTCAATTGCCATCTTTTATCTACTTGATTACCATCCATGTCTTATCCTTTCTTCGACATCTCCAGTACCTTTTTTTATCCTCTCAGTGTAACAACCTGCGCACCATAGGCATTTCTGCCTTACTTAGGTTGAAATGATTATTGTTTTTTTTCTAATTTGAGAGGCTTTTGGGTATTGTATTGAGTGAAGAAAGAGGCTTTTGGGTATTGTATTGAGTGAAGAAAGAGGCTTTTGGGTATTGTATTGAGTGAAGAAAGAGGCTTTTGGGTATTGTATTGAGTGAAGAAAGAGGCTTTTGGGTATTGTATTGAGTGAAGAAAGAGGCTTTTGGGTATTGTATTGAGTGAAGAAAGAGGCTTTTGGGTATTGTATTGAGTGAAGAAAGAGGCTTTTGGGTATTGTATTGAGTGAAGAAAGAGGCTTTTGGGTATTGTATTGAGTGAAGAAAGAGGCTTTTGGGTATTGTATTGAGTGAAGAAAGAGGCTTTTTGGTATTGTATTGAGTGAAGAAAGAAGCTTTTGGGTATTGTATTGAGTGAAGAAAGAGGCTTTTGAGTATTGTATTAAGTGAAGAAAGAGGCTTTTGGGTATTGTATTGAGTGAAGAAAGAAGCTTTTGGGTATTGTATTGAGTGAAGAAAGAGGCTTTTGAGTATTGTATTGAGTGAAGAAAGAGGCTTTTTGGTATTGTATTGAGTGAAGAAAGAGGCTTTTGGGTATTGTATTGAGTGAAGAAAGAGGCTTTTTGGTATTGTATTGAGTGAAGAAAGAAGCTTTTGGGTATTGTATTGAGTGAAGAAAGAGGCTTTTGAGTATTGTATTAAGTGAAGAAAGAGGCTT
The DNA here is from genome assembly GCA_037127315.1 of Ascarosepion bandense. Lineage (NCBI taxonomy): Eukaryota > Metazoa > Mollusca > Cephalopoda > Sepiida > Sepiidae > Ascarosepion > Ascarosepion bandense. The sequence continues at coordinate 5,019,504 of JBBBDQ010001353.1, forward strand.
TTGGGTATTGTATTGAGTGAAGAAAGAAGCTTTTGGGTATTGTATTGAGTGAAGAAAGAGGCTTTTGAGTATTGTATTGAGTGAAGAAAGAGGCTTTTGGGTATTGTATTGAGTGAAGAAAGAAGCTTTTGGGTATTGTATTGAGTGAAGAAAGAGGCTTTTGAGTATTGTATTAAGTGAAGAAAGAGGCTTTTGGGTATTGTATTGAGTGAAGAAAGAGGCTTTTGGGTATTGTATTGAGTGAAGAAAGAGGCTTTTGGGTATTGTATTGAGTGAAGAAAGAGGCTTTTGGGTATTGTATTGAGTGAAGAAAGAGGCTTTTGGGTATTGTATTGAGTGAAGAAATACTCTGGGTAAGAATAAATCTTTACAATGTCAGATGTCAGTAGTGGTTTACTCAATTCAAGTCAGAGAATTTTAACCCCAAAATTCCTTCCTTTCTGGACAACCGACTGTAATCGACAATCAATCACTTCGAGTTGTAATTAAAGAAATTCCAATGTTGACGGCACGCGAACTAAAGAGTTAATCAGAATCTACTTTCAAGAAATCAGGAACGTGTTAAAACTTTGCGAATGTGTTCTACATGAAGTTACCGCTCCTCAAACTAATCAGACAGTCATTAATGTTTAGTTATTGAGAAGACGATTCTTTGAAGGAACGTCTCTGAAAAACCAGTAACGAGAAGTTAATATTTTATTATCTTTTTTTATGGTGAGTTATAAGTAAATTTCGTTCTGGGGAAGTACTTCTAACTACGAAAGTGTAAACTTGCTTAACATTAAGACTTTCACTCTCCTCTCATGTATCCCTCTGCGCACCAGTGGCCTTATCGCCTTGCTTGGGGTGAAACGATTAGAAAACAAATTCACTTACACGCAAATATCCTTTGAGGAAGTTATTAATTCGTCTGTTCCCTCCAGTTATGGATTAAATAACAGGATAGATTGGGTTCTATCGCATTGGCTGGCAATCAGTCTACTGCAGAAAGTTATAGTGACCTACTGAGGGGTTAATCTTCTGCTCAGTAAGTCATGGTTCATTCGAGACATGATCGCCCAAGCGTGTATCACGTCTGGCACTTAACTGACTTTTTGAGTAGAGTCAATTAGTCAAAAAATCAGATAATTAAATGTAGGTAATTTATAAAATAGTTTGATCTTTCATTGCATATTTTTGAATTACCTATTTTAACCATTATTAAGTAAAAATAAACAATTCTATTCAAAACTATGTACCAATAACCAAAACTAGCCAATACCAATGAGATGGATGGGCTTGGTTTTTTTTTTTTCCAACAAGCTAATTTATTCGAGAGGAAACTTTAGCAATGGCACAACGAAGATCGTGATCAGGAGTTTTGAGTTTTTGTTGTAGAGTAGTTTTTGCACTGAAAATTATAATCGTGTTATGTCGATTGCTAATCGACTTAACGTACCCAAAATGTTAGGAACTTGGTAATCTTCCACTGAAAGCTGACTACTTACTATTCGGCTAACTGCTGACTAATATCAACTGCTTTAGTCTAACTATGTGCAAGCTGGAACTAACAGTTCTACTGAACTCTAATAGAACCCTAAAGAACTCTCTAGAACTTCTAAGAACTCCTAAGAACTTCCCAAGAACTTCTCGAGTTAACGTCCTGTTATAGAAGGGAGAGTCCATTATCTGAGGAATAGGTGGGTTTCACCATAACAGTTTTGTACTTTGATTTTATCCCTAACAACACTGGGTAATGCTGACCTACAAAGTTATGTCGTTGGAAATAGAAACAGTGCTCGAATAGCAGATTTAGCATTAATATTAACTTCATAATAATTTTTTTTAAAATTACTCTAATATTGATATAACTTAATTAAAAGTTTTACTTAGTAAAATGAGGAAACTGAAAAAATCCATCGTGTAATCTGGTGGCAGAGTAGGGAGTATTCTCTCGGAGCCGATGTGAGCACATATACCCCTAAACTAACAAATTAAACATTTTCAGCTTCCTAGCTTCATCATCTCACCCGTTACACCCAATGGCGTGTAGGGCAGCAACTTTTTGTAACTGTTTCCGTAACAAACCGTTTTTTATGGCGTAGAGTTGTTAGCCCTGCGCCCAAACCTGAAGGACCGGTAGACCATTCTTGGTCCTAGCGTTTACAGCACCTGTTATTCCCAAACGGTTACCCATCTAAATACTGACCAGGCTCGACTTTGCTGATCGGACGAGAACCGGTGTATTTAACACGATATAGCCGTAGACAGCTTACTAGGTGTTAATTAACCCTCTAGGGCCATTCGTATCATATTTGATACAGTATTTCCCTATAAGGAAACATTTGGTATTTCCCTATAAGGAAACATTTGGTATTCATTGACTGAGCAGTCAGTACTGCTTTCATTTGAAATTTATAAAATATTTCTCTTAAAAAGTTTTTCAGGAAAATATTTCTTTCAAGGCTGGTTTTCATACTGTATCAAATATGATACGAATGGCCCTAGAGGGTTAATCCAAAGAAGGTATGAAATTTACTAATTCTTAAATCTAGAGGATGAATCCCAAACATTTGACTTATAACATATATATATATATATATATATATATAGTCATCCGCAGACAGATCTGTTTCGCTGTATCACATCTCATCAGTACGGTTAGACTCCGATTGCTTCTAACCCAGGATTGAAACCCGACCGAAATGACGTCAGTCGGCTATTCTACCTCTGGCCCTTGGGCGCACGGCAGAAGAAAGCAGACTCTTTAGCATGTATATTATCACCATACACGCCCAATAGCCAGAGTGTTCTAATTCATTAGTGAATGAATTTTTGCATACACGTGTTGGTCGAAGAAACGATAACTAAATTTCAGATGTAGAAAAAAAAATCAATATGGACAATTAGAACAGGAAGATTGCTTACCGCCAAACCTTAAGAGGTCGACAATCTGCAAACGAAACTCGCGCATTGGCAAAAAGACGTTAAAGATGAATGCTGGTAGTCAGAAGTGAACTCTAGTCAACAGACAAATCATTAGTGTAAAATTTATACTGGCAATATCAGTCCAGACAGATGATGCCAAAGACAAATTGACCACCTAGTGGGGTGCCTTGATAAATGTGTACGTTTTACCTATCTGACCTTTGCCGGTCTGATATCCCTGACAATATTTTAACGATATCTTAAATCCGGTCGTGGCGGTAAATCTTCTCGTCTGCCAACGCACAGCCTGTTAAATCACTAGAGTGCGGATTGGCTTGCAGTTGTGATAAGGGCCGGCTTTTCTATGCTTGATAGCATCAATTAATCCTTTCTGAAGCGTGTGCAAGACTCCCAACTAAAGATAGCAATGATATGGTTGAGAGTTCGATCCTCACTTATATCGTATGACGTTTGATTTTCACTGCAGATTAATCTAAGCTAAGAAATTTCATAATACAATTCAAAGATGTCAATGTTCAGTTTAGTTGTACTTGTTCCCATTAAGAACGTAAAGAAGGGAAAATTTACTGCAACCGTATCAAAAATGGATGCATCTAGTGCAGCGATTCCCAAACTGGGGGGAATTTGGCCCTGGGGGAATTTTGAAGCTACCAGGGGGGAAATAATTATACTACTAAATAAGAAAATCTCAGATGGATTTTCTCATGTCAGAGAGAGAGAGAGAGAGAGATAGAAAGTAAGAGAGAGAGAGAGAGAGCGAGAGAAAGAGAGAGAAAGAAAGGGAGAGAGAGAGAGCCTGATGCACAAGATCTTGAATTCTGAGTTAATATGCGTGGAGCATAACAAAAAATGAGCAACAACGCATTAAAAATCCTCATTCTGTTTTCCACAACCTATTTTGTGAGTCAGGATGTCCTACTTTACCCACAATCAAGCCCAAAGCACGAAACCGACTGGAGGTGGAATGTGACATACGTTGCGCGCTTGCCAAAACTAACCCTGATATTGATACACTGGTGCACAAGAAGCAGAATCACCCTTCTCACTAATTTAATTCTGAAGTAGAAGAGCAAACAAAAGTTCTTTTATTTGTTACTAACCGCTCTCTATGGTTATGCTTAGTTGTTACTAACTGCTCTCTATCCACTTTACTCTGTAACTATGAGTTTATCAGTTTATTTGTACATTTGAAAAGTAAATTAGTAAATAGTCTCAGTGTGTGTTTAACTGTTATTTTTCTCATGCACATGAAGAAGGAAATCTGGAGGGTTGAACTGGGTGTAGGGGGAAATGACAGAAAAAAGTTTGGGAACCTCTGATCTAGGGCAAAATTACATATCGTACCCCATATCTACTTCGAACTGGTTTTGAATTCATTTTTTTCCATTTAAATTGGTTGCCATACTAATGAAAAATATCTAAATCTGATCTACTATTTACGACGGTTTTAGGACAAAGGTTTCTTTTTTCTCGGCTGACTACCACCGGAAGCAAAAAGAACCTAGTCTGCTTTGCTATTTTAACAACAGCTTGAAGGAGAAGCAAATGCATGTGTTATATATCGCCGTACGACGACAAAACAACAAACACGCATATATAAAAATATAAGGTTATATTTTTATTAATGACGACGAACCGTGTGGAATAGAGAACGGAAGAGTGAGAGCGCACATAGAATGGGTCGACGGGAGTGTAGTTTTTGCCTGTGGTGTTTCTCTGCTTCCACTGGCCGTTCTCTGCTGGCGAATCCGTGTGTCGAGGTCTTTATATAGTCTTCTAGAACCGGGACTTTCCTTCCGGTTTTGCCTCGCCCACGAAACACCTACGTAATTCCCAGAGACACCTGTTCTGTCTGCCTCCGCAGTCATTTCTGCCGTTGTCGGAAATAAGGTCAAACGACATCCGCTCCGGCCTCGACAGGATGTATTTCACAAACACCTGCCCCGCCGCTCGCCGACCCCCCCCACCGACGGGAAACACCATTGCTTGCATCACTTCCTCGGGTGGGGCCAGATTGTTATATTACACATGCACTTCCCAAGAGCACTAGCAGGAAATGAGAAAAACAGATTTGGTCCGAATTAGAAGTCGATGTGCTATTTCCACTTTCATCGTTGGTGGCATTTTTGCTACCTCTACTTCTATGTTCAGTTAACCTCATGAAATAACAACGAGTCTTGAAAAAGTTGGATCAAACAGTTTTTCAGAAGTTTCAGTGACCAATATTCAAAAGGGCGGAGCAAATGATGCTCAGAATGACTGATAGAATAGTTTCGAATTAGGAAGGTCGGATTATTAATTTTCGAGAAGTCCAGATCAGTGTCCAATGTTCAAAAGGGCGGATTAAATGGTCGTAATTTTTTTTTCCGCACCGCTTAGTTGTGGCCCAAGACCAAAACCATAGGCTAGGGAGTGAGAAACGAACTCACTATTCACTTGTACCAGGTTTTAGCGAGACAAGCTTGTTAACCATTACACCACCTCGAGGTGTCGAAATGGTGTTCAGATTGACTGATAGAATAATGTCAAGTTTTCAAAAGGCCGAAACAAAGAGTTTGTCAGAATTTTAGATCAGGATCCAATATTTGAAAGGGCGTATCAAATGGTATTCTGATTGACTGTCTCTTTCTGATATTAAGTATAGGTTTTCTTCTTGTTTTCATCCTATCCAACACTTCATTGTTGCTCATGTGATCACTCAATGGTATGCTCAGTATCCTTCTGTAGAACCACATTTATGCTGCCTCAAGCCTCTCATTCATCCTTACGAAGATCGTCAAACATTTGTTTCCCCACAGAAGGACAGATATCACACGGCAGTACAGCACTCTTTTCTTTGTTTCCAATGACATTTTCCTGTCTCACAGTACTCTGGTTAGGTTTTAAATGCATCCTAGACCATGCCAATGCGTCTTTGGATCTCAATGTCGCACTTTCTAGCCTCTGTCAGAACACTTCCAGGTATTTACTTTTTTTTTTTACTTATTTTATTTTAGTTTCTCTAAGCTGTAGGTAGAATGTGTTGCTCTTATTTTTGCTGAATATGAAAATGCGCGCTTTAAAATCACAGAAGTAGCCGGTTTCATTCGTTCTTTGGAATAAGGAAACAAATATATGAAATAGATTTACCGTTTATTCTTTGCGATCAGAGCTTTTTTTTTTCATATAACGTGAAACAACACCTGGACGAACAATATGGAAATGCGTTTAGTTATAGTATTGTTTCTATAATATCTTAATATTGGTCTGTCCAAGTAAAACGTGTTTCTTTTTCTTTCTTTTATTATTTTTAATTTAGCCACCCACTGATCAAATATAACAAAAAGACATTATCTTGTTTTGGCTATCCACTGGTCTTTTATATACACTAACGGACATAATTGTCAGGTCCCACCAGTGTTTTAAAAATGTTGTATTTCATGCTATTTTTAGTATTTATTCCCAAGTGAATAATTGTAAATGAAAATAGAATGGTTCTTTTGTTAATACTGCACAATAACATGTGCATCAAATGAATGAATTTATAAATATTTAATAATTACCTATATTGCCGTTTCATCAATGGAAGAATGAAAAAGATTTAGGGTGATTCGGATGAGTTTATATTTTCTTCCTTGCCTTGTAAAATTTCGCAAAGTAATAATAACAAAAAACATTGTATTTTCATTTAGGATTATCCACTTGGCAATGAAGTCTAAAAATAGTATGAAATACATAATTTCTTTTAAAAAACTGGGTTACCTAATAATTGTGGCCGGTAGTGTACATCCAACGCTTTAACGTATAATATACGATAGAATAATGAAAAAAAAAACATATAATCCATACAAACTCCCGAGATTACATGTAAAGAAATAAGATATCGCTGGGAAAAAATAGGACGTGAAAGTGTGTACGTATATGATGATATAAAATGCCGAGTGTTGGTTGGTCGCCATGACTAGATTGGTAATGCTTTCTTTCACCTGGATGAAGTTGACGAAACAAGAGAGATATTCAACTTTTTTTTTTCTGTATGATACCACTTGTCATCAATGCACTTGGTCCAACGATGCTTGAGCATTGCAATCGCATCACGTCCTGGTCCCACAAAAACTCTTCCACAGCAACCGTCACATTGTTTTCAAAACGGCGACCACACAGGTAGGATCTGAGTTTAGGAAACAAAAAAGAAGGATGGAATAGCAATTCAAGGTCACAGTTCGTTGCTTCAGCTACGGCAACCATAGCAAGGGAAAGGGCGCGTTATGCTGAAGCAAAAGCGCGCCTGTCCTCAGATTCCCGCTGCGTTTCAATTTGATTGCTTCCTTTAGTTTACAGTAAGATGTCTTTTAATCAAAACTATACGGTGAATGGTATCATTAGTGGTTCGGGTTTTTAGGTGACCTGACCGACGGTCAACTTCTGTGCTGTTCTTGCCTCTGTTGAATTCTGCACCACTTCTTCAGAGTAGCATAGGAAGGGGAAGTCCTCAGCTGATGTCTGTACCATGTCCTCATGGATTTCCTTAGATGTCATCGATTTCTTCTGCAGACACTGCATGAGAGTTTTAGCCTATTTTCCCACCTATCTTTTATGTATGGGCCTCATGTACAAAAAATAAAATAAAATAAAATACAAATCTGAATTAGTTTTTTTCTAATTTTATAAAAAGTAATAATGTGTTACCACAACAAAATGTTCAGCTATAGCGCTTCTTTTGAGGTAAGGCTTAGAACTCTTTGACCGACCCTTGTACCCATGTCCAAACCTTGTTAAAGTTTATTATCTTCCTGTTAATGGTAACTATTTTACATTTGAAAGATCTAAGATATCGAGATAAAAACAACCCCATTGATATGAAAGGTGCACTCGTTATAAATTTATAATAAAAATGTATCTTTTATAATATGCAGAAACAATTTAAACGTATGTCCGTTGCTTCTGTGAATCTGAAATTAGAATTGACCATGAATTCCGTTTGTTGGTCGTTGGGCTTCTGTTGTTTTACAGTATCAATATATATCTCATTTACCAGATCACCCTATGAAGTAGGTCCTAGTTAAAACTTCTCATTTATTTCACAGCCTGTTTCCACTGACATTCTGCTCTACCTAAACTAGAATCCAGAACCAACGCTTTAATAAGCAAGACTGTTATCACGTGGGACAATCCGAAGTATAAAATCTGGAATCTTAACCATTATGTTTTCTGCTGTGACAGCTGCTATTTTTCATGTTTGATTAAATTCTCTGAGAGTTCTTGGTCTGGGTCTGTGGGATTAAAAGCCATCTAACTACGTAGATTAAATAAAGAGTCAGCTAGTCAATTAAGTGCCATACGTGATACATGCTTAGGCGATCATGTCTCGAAAAACACATGACTGACTGGGCAGAGTATTTTCTTAAGGTAGGTTGCCATTACTTTCCCTAGTAGACTGGTTGGCAAACAAGGCTCTCTAATCCATAGCTGGTGGTAGAAGAGACGGATTAATACTTTTCCCAAGTGTATTTGCGCGTAAATGAATGCAGAGAATTCGACTGGAATTCGAACTCGGCTTTCCAATATCTCGTTCCGAGGCGATATCCACTTTACCACACCGCACATCTATAAAGGTTACTGAGGGTTATCCGGATCAGCAAACATCTGATAAAGACCAGAGGGAATAACGTCGAAACGCTGTATTAATGACAGAAAAAATTAGGACAATAGTCTGAATATAAATTAAGTAAATAACGATAAGGCACCCCGCCGGAAATCCAGACAAAAAAAAAAAAGACTGATGGGATTTGCCAAACTTTAAATTACGTTTTGTAAATCAGGCAAGAAAATCAGTTCAAACACTGATCTCTGGTGCCATTTATCTAAGTCACATGGCCAGCTCTCAGCTCAGTGGTCTTACAATGTCAATCTTTAACAAACATGAATGAGAATTAAAACCACTTGTGGCGATAAAAATACGTGTGCACTCTTCTGGGTGCCTATCTAGCGAGAAAACGATAAAACCAACTGTGCGGGGCGGTCTGCTGTGGCTTGAAAAGGATCTCGTGTTTTCAAAGAGGAAGAACGGTGAGACGCAGTGTGATAAGTTCTTGAACCGGGTAAACAGTTCCCTGCCTGGCTTCACTATCGGCAGACAGGTGAACGTTTCTCTGGCCGACCGGCACATCAGAAGAAACGAGATCGTCAGTTGGATATTATTTTCCGATTAAATCTCTGAAATTCAGCGCCATCTTGAGAGCTTTTCATTCTTTCTCTGTTTGAAGCGAGGAATGAAATTTAGAAGTTTCGCTGTGCCGTCCAGATAACATTATCGATAATCTCTCTTTTGTTAATTCGTTCGCCTACTATTGCCCTACCCAGTCCCTACTTTTGCTGCAGAAAGTTTGAACCAGGAAAATTTTGTTGTTGCCGCTAGTGTAGCAGTCATCTTCTAAAATATCGTGTACATTTTATAGCTTCCGTTCTGACGGCTACTAAAATGTCCAGCAGTGTTCTGCTGTTGTTCGGAGTGTCAAGAGATACATTACCGGCCATAATTATTAGGTCATCCCAGTATTTTAAAAAATATGTATTTCATACTATTTTTTAATATTTATTGCCAAGTGAATAATTGTTAACTGAAAATAGAACGGTTCATTATTCATTTGATGCACATGTTATTGTGCAGTATTAAAAAATACTGCACAATAACAAGTGCATCAAATGAATAATGTGAGCGATACCGACTTGGCAGGCCAGCTGCAGTCACTCTCTCATCGACGTGAAGTGGCCTCCCTGTGCATCTTCTATAAACGGCTTCTGCTCCGATGAACTTAGATCACTGGGGCCCCCTAGGTAAGAGTTTGCACGAGATACTAGATTTGCAACAAGGTCCCACCCTTTTACAGTGAAACCGAGAAGATGTAACCACAATTTCTACTCCAACAGGTTCTTTTCTCGCACTTCCCGCCTGTGGAATTCCCTTCCACATGATTGCTTCTCCGACAGCTACAATCTCCAGGTGTTTAAATGTAAGGTCAATAGACACCTCCTAACACACTAACTCGCATCCATTCTCTCAAACACTCCTCCCATCTGCCCAACCCTCTCTCTTCACCTTCCCCTATATAACCCCCTGCGCAATAGTGGCAGTGGAATGCCTTGCTTGGGGTGAAATGATTAAATAAAAAAAAAATATATATTTAATAATTACCTATATTGCAGATTCATCAATGAAAGAATGAAAAAAAATTAGGGTGTTTAGGACGTCTTCATCATTGCTTCTTTGCTATGTGCGTTGTGGTGCATTGAATATCGACTCGGAACGAGAAATCGGAGAGCCGAGTTCAAATTCCAGCCGAATTCATTGCATTCACTTACGCACAAATACCCTTGGGAAAGGTATTAATCCGGCTATTCCTTCCAGTTATGGGTTAAATAGCAGGACAGATTGGGTTCTATAGCCTTGGTCAGCAACCAATCTAGCTCAGAAAGAAATGGCAACCTACTGCGGGATAATCTTCTTCCCAGTCAGTCATGTCTTTTTCGAGACATAATCGCCCAAGCGTGTATCACGTATGGCACTCAACTGACTGACTGAATTATAGCAAAAGGACCATTCTATTTTCATTTGGAATTATCTACTCAAAATAGTATGAAATACATCAGTTAAAAAAAACTGGGGTGGCCTAATAATTATAGCCGGTAGTATATATCGTAACTATGGAAATGCAAATGTGAGGTTAATATAACGGTTATTAGCGCTGAAAGGGAAATCAACATGCCGAGTTCGAATTGCGTTCACTTTTTCACTAATTCCTTGAGAAAACGAATACATTTCCTCCCTCAATACTTGGTTAACCAGAGACTCTAGCCGTAGGTGATAGCGTAAGTGAAGAAAAAACTCTTAATTTCAAACTGTAGAGAAAGCAACGAGAAACCACTGTACTGTTTTTTCAAAGAAGTCATGGCTATTCAAGGTAAAAGAAGCTGGGGTGAATCATAATCGCCTACATGACCAGGCATGAAATGAAAAATTAGTGTTAAAATATATAGCGTTGTAATATTTCAAACGCATTTAAAAAGACATCGCCATACGACCATACGAATGTAGTTAATAGTCAGTTAAATGCCGTACGTGATACACGCTTGATCAATGTTTCGAAAGAGACATAACTAACCGGGCAGAATTTTTCGTTTCGCAGTAGGTTGCTATTACTTTCTGTGGTAGATTGGTTGCCAACCAAAGCTACAGACCCCAATATATCCAGCTATTTAGCCCATAGCTGGAGAGAAAAAAACGGATGAATATCTTTCCTAAAGATTTTTGCTCGTAATTAAATGCAACGAATTCAACTGAAATTCGAAATCGGTTCTAATTCGAGGATGTGCGTTATCTCGGAACGAGAAATCGGAGAGCCGAGTTCGAATTCCAGTTGAATTCGTGGTATTCACTTGCGCGCAAATATCCTTGGAAAAGTTATTAACCCGTCGCTTCTCCCTCTAGCTGTGGGTTAAATAGCAGATCAGATAAGGTTCTATAGCTTTGGTTAGTAACCGTTCTATACAGTAATAAAATAATACAACCATATCAATAATAAATATATCAATCCACGAAATTTTCAAACAGTTTGCCCGTGAGTAGACATCCATTCACATTCTGACACAATTTTTTTTTCAGAATCGATTTCCTTTTTACCTTTACAATGGTACCGAATCCTGGCATCAACAAAACGTGGCTCGTGGGCGAAAACAAATGAATCATAGAACAACTGTTATAATACTGACAATACTTGTAAAATATTAACTGTATAACTAGGTTTTCAGCACCCGCCCTGTAAGAAATGGCTCGTAAATTTTAATGCTTCTAAAACGAAGCTGCTATCAATTAACCATCATAGACAATCGCACGGACCAGGCTTGCCTCCCAGAGAGTAAAACACTACGCCTCCTTGGTCTTACACTTTCAGCGGACCTCAAGTGGAATGACTATATCGAATCCATTGCTAAATCCGCTGCTATGAAAATCGGTTCTCTGTGCAGGGCCCGGAAGTTTTTTCCGTCTGAATCTATCCTGCACATATATAAATCTACCACCCGCCCGTGCATTGAATACTGCTGCCACATTTGGTCAGATGCCCCTGCTATTCTCCTCGGGGTTCTTGACAAAATACAACGGAGAGTCTGTAATGTGATCGATACCGACTTGGCAGACCGGCTGCAGTCTCTCTCTCACCGGCGGGACGTGGCTTCCCTGTGTCTCTTCCATAAATACTTTCACGGTTTCTGCTCCGATGAACTTAGATCACTGGTGCCCTCTAGGATGAATTTGCACGAGATACTAGATTAGCAACTAGGTCCCATCCTTTTACAGTGAAACCTATAAGATGTAACTGAAATTTCTACTCCAACAGTTTTTTTTCTCGAACTTCCCGACTGTGGAATTCCCTTCCACATGATTGCTTCCCCGACGGCAACAATCTCCAGGAGTTTAAATGTAAGGTCAATAGACACCTCCTTACACACTAACTCGCATCCATTCTTTCAAACACTCTTCCCATCTGCCTAACCCGTCCAACACCCTCCTTCTGACATTTCCTATATTTAACCACGCTCTTTATCTTCCCCTATGTAACCCCCTGCGCAACAGTGGCAGTGAAATGCCTTGTTTGGGGTGAAATGATTAAAAAAAACAATTTATATACACGTATAATAATTTTATGATTAACAGAAACAGACACATTAAAGAAAATTCATTTTATTCTTTATTCGTTTTAGTTTTTTCTCGTTTTGATTTTTACTGATAACGGTGATGTCTAGTTTGATGGCCTCAACAATGACGTCTCATGTTCAAATTCCATATGATTTTGACTTCTCAGTTGGCAACTGTAGCATTTCTCTTCGACGTCAAGTTCTTGCTTCCTACATTGGCACAATGCAAATTGGAGGTCATTTTATCATGGTAACATTTATATTCTTTCTACGCATGCGTTAATTATATGATCGATATATTATTATTATTATTATTATTCATATTTTGATTTCTGCTATGGTCGCACTACCTACCAAGTCTGCGGGAAGACCTACGACAGGTCGTGGTGTGATGTTATGGCTCCATTTCATGTTTTTTCTATCTCCTCTAACATCCCTAGCTTTACATAGACAAAGTTCTTCTTAGTGTGTGGGCTGTACCTAACAAGACAATTTTTTGTATATCTCTTAAGCTGGGGTTTCCAGGGATTCTTTCAATGTGTAGCTTTGTTCCATTTTTTATCATTCCAAGTGCACCTACTATCACTGGCACAACTCTTGTTTTCAATTTCCACATTTTTTCTATTTCAATTTCGAGGTCTTTATATTTTGACAGTTTTTCGAATTCCTTGGTTGTTATTTTACAATCCGCTGGACAAGTCATATCAATTCATAGGCAAGTTTTTTTTTTCTTTCTGGTTTTTAACAATAATGTTCAGCCTATTTGCTTCAATTATTCTCTCTATGTAGATGGTGTAACACCATAGAACGGTGACATCTGCTATTTCTGTACCAGAGTTCGGTGGTGTTCATACCAATGTTTTTTTTTTTGCAGAATGTAGTTTTTTGATATGTATCCTGTCTTTCTGCTCTTGTTCTGTCATTCATGCAAACACAATCGTCAAGTAGTAGACTTCTCCCCTACTTTCCTAGTTTGCAATACAAAGTTGGCCGAAATTTTCATAGGCTAATTATGAAGCAATAATGTTAGAACTGTGAAATATTACATACGTTAATTTCAATTCTTCTGATGAAGAACTGCATCTTTTTTCCCAGTTACGACTGTGAACTGAAAAATTCATCAGCTGACTATGAAGGATGGATTTTAGAACTATTGAAATCTTGCATGTATTAATTTCAACTATTCTTTTTAATGGCTGAGTTGTTTATTTCAATGTACGAGGGCGAGCTGAAAGGTTCATAGGCTGATTATGAAAGACTGATGTTAGAACTGTGAAATCTTGCATGCATTAATTTCAACTCTTGTTTTTAATAGCTGCGTTGTTTATTTCCAGGTACATGGACGGGCTGAAAAGTTCATAGGCTGACTATCAAGAAATAAAATTAGAGCTGTGAAATATCGCATGCATTAATTCTAACTTTTCTTATTAAAAACGACATTGTTTTTTATTTTCAGGTACAAGGGTAGACTGAAAAGTTCATGGGCTGATTTTGAAGAAGGACTGCTAGAACTGTGAAATCTTGCATAAATTAATTTCAACTCTTCTTTTGAATAGCTGCGTTGTTTATTTCCAGGTACAAGGACGGGCTGAAAAGTTCATAGGCTGACTATGAAGGAATAAAATTAGAGCTGTGAAATATCGCATGCATTAATTCTAACTTATTAAAAACGACATTGTTTTTTTTTCAGGTACAAGGGTAGGCTGAAAAGTTCATAGGATGATTTTGAAGAAGTAATGCTAGAACTGTGAAATTTTGCATATATTAATTTCAACTCTTGATTTAATAGCTGCGTTGTTTATTTCCAGGTACATAGGCTGACTATGAAGGAATAATATTAGTTCTGTGAAATATCGCATGCATTAATTCTAACTTTTCTTATAAAACCGACATTGTTTTTCTTTGTTTTTTTTTTCAGGTACAAGGGTAGGCTGAAATGTTTATGGGCTGATTTTGAAGGAATGCTAGAGCTGTGAATCTTGCATACATTAATTTCAATTCTTCTCATGAATAACTACTCTACTGAATTCCCGGTAGGAGTGTAGGCTGAAAAGTTCATCAGCTGACGATGAAGGAGTGATGTTATAACTGTGAAATGTTGCATGCATTAATTTCAACTCTTCTTTTTAATAGCTGCGTTGTTTATTTCCAGGTACATGGACGTGCTGAAAAGTTCATAGGCTGACTATGAAGGAATAATATTAGAGTTGTGAAATATCGCATGCATAAATTCTAACTTTTCTTATTAAAAACGACATTGTTTTTTTGTTGTTTTTTTTTTCAGGTACGAGTGTAGGCTGAAAAGTTAATCAGCTGACAATGAAGGAGTGATGTTAGAACTGTGAAATGTTGCATAAATTAATTTCAACTCTTCTTTTTAATAGCTGCGTTGTTTATTTCCAGGTACATGGACGTGCTGAAAAGTTCATAGGCTGACTATGAAGGAATAATATTAGAGTTGTGAAATATCGCATGCATTAATTCTAACTTTTCTTATTAAAAACGACATTGTTTTTTTTTTGTTTTTTTTTTTCAGGTACGAGTGTAGGCTGAAAAGTTAATCAGCTGACAATGAAGGAGTGATGTTAGAACTGTGAAATGTTGCATGCATTAATTTCATTTTGTCTAATTAATAACTACTTCTTCCCAAATACTGGAAGTATGGCAATATTTATAGAAAAGGCACAAGGAAGTGACTGAAGTCGAAATGCCAGGTCAGGATCGATGATATTGCGGATGTATCTTTTCGATATTATCAAGAAACCCTAAACATCAGCCCGGTTGTAGCAGCAATATTCATTGAATGAACGAATTTTAGAATTATAAATATGTAGATTTCAGCAAGAAAAATGTCTAGCCAGATACAATTAAGCAACATTTCTAGAAACAGATCTAGCAACTGAAATAATATAATCTTTTTATTTCTTTTCATCGAAGAATGATAACCCTAGAAGGTGGAATTAGTTATTCTCTAAGCCTTGTTGAGAGAAAGTAGAAACGTGTTTCTCTGCTGATTAAATGAGAAAAGTTTCGTTTTGGGGGCATCATAATTAAGAAGCCGTTCCTGACAGAAATATTCAAAGCAAGAAGAAATGTTAGTATGCAAAAGAGATTATGGCGATGAATTTCTTTTTTTTTTTTTTTTTTTTTTTTTGCATGACACAGCTAGCCAACGTTCTTAGAAGCAGATCTGAAACCATCCTTGTTGAATTCCTTAAAACAAAACGAAAAAGGATCTTTCACATTTTTCTTGATTTCGGATACGTCTTCTCTTAGCGTTGTGGTTTCTTATGAAGTCCTTGTTATACAAATGACGCCTAATGTATAATTTATAATAAATAATTAATCTCCCTGTAAGGCGTCTTGAAGGATTTTTGACACCTACCCTACATAAGGGCGATAACTGTGTAAAAACGTATCTACTCGTGTATCATGCGACTTTTCAAAGAACTAAATTCGAATCTAACCTTAAGGGATGCTCATCATACATGAGACATAAAAACTATCATATGACTTGCCAGCAACACATACCCCAGCAATATATATATATATATATATATATATATGTGTGTGTGTGTGTGTGTGTGTGTGTATATATATATGCTAATTTCATGTCTCGTGTATAATACGTTCAATTTAAAAGTAGCTTCAAACTTAGGTCTACATATATCGCATGATACGCCGCAAGAACATACGGTATATATATATATATATATATATATATATATATATATATATATAATTAAATTTTTTTTTTTTTTTAATCATATCACCCCAAGCAAGGCGGTAACGCCACTGATGTGCAGGGGGCTACATAAGAGTGAGTAGATTAGGAAAGAGAAAAACCGGAAACCGCATCCTAAACAGGAAACAAGGGATGAGCCTCTTCACCTGTTCAATAGACGTGGGTGGAGTGTGAACCGGGCGATAGTTTAGTCTATCTACTCCAATTGAAAAAACAGTGAGAAGATTAGAAAAGAAAAACCGGAAACCGCATCCTAAACAGGAAACAAGGGATAAGCCTCTTCACCTGTTCAATAGACGTGGGTGGAGTGTGAACCGGGCGATAGTTTAGTCTATCTACTCCAATTGAAAAAACAGTGAGAAGATTAGAAAAGAAAAACCGGAAACCGCATCCTAAACAGGAAACAAGGGATGAGCCTCTTCACCTGTTCAATAGACGTGGGTAAAAAGATATTGCGATACGGAAATTTCTGTTTCGAGATTTCTACCCCGTCATTAGCCAATGTAAGATCATTGTTGTGAAAAGGATTTTCATTTAAATATCAGAAATAATACTCTTGTAATTTATAGATAGGGGAAGACATGAAAATCTATGTGCGTGTTCAATTTAATTAATTAGAATAGAGATTCATTTTAAATTTGAAAAGAAGTTCTTATTTTTTTTGGGGGGGGTGACATGATTTCTTCTTTCAGTATTAACGGCCCAATTCTCACCTTATTTTAATCCCTTTGTAGACCCTATTTTTGTTGATGTATCCATTTTTGTTACAAAAACTTTTCGTTTAGCTTTCTCTATATCTCAACGTTTTCTAACACAAAAAGAAAAAAGAAAAGCGATGAAGAAAGAAAGAAAGAAAGTATTTTGAGTAAAATATCTTTCCCAACCTTTTAACTTATGAGTAACATTTTTAATATCTATTAATTAATTAATTTTTTTAATTAATTTTATTCTTTTTATATAAAATCTATTATATTTTTATTATATTCTAATGCAATTCTTAATATCATAATCAGTTAAGTCAGTGAAGTACCATACGTGATACACGCTTGGGCGATCATGTCTCGAAAGAAACATGACTGACTGGGAAGAAGATTATCCCGCAGTAGGTTGCCATTGCTTTCTGCGCTGGATTGGTTGCCGACCAAGGCTACAGAACCGAATCTGTCCTGCTATTTAACCCATAACTGGAAGGAATAGACGGATTAATACCTTTCCCAAGGGTATTTGTGCGTAAGTGAATGCAATGAATTCGGCTGCCATTCGAACTCGGCTCCCCGATTTCTCGTTCCGAGCCGATATCCAATGCATTACAACGCACACCCAGATTGTATTATCATAATACAATTTTTTTACATATCTATTTAATTGTTAAAATATATGTTTAATTATTATTTTTATAAAGCAAATTATTAGATATATGCAAGTTAATATACATTTTTTCATCCATATTTAATTTTTCAAGTTTACATATGATATTTATTTCATATATATATATATATATATATACACATACAAGCCGGTATCACTGCTCATTGGTTTGGATAGACATCGACCTGCTTCTGGCCGGTTTCGAAACTCGACCCATTTGGTGTCAGTCGATGTCGATAACCCCTAAGCCATAGGCGTATGAATCAGAGAAGGAAAATTCTAGCCTGTTGTATATAAGTGAGGTATACACACGCCAATCACCGAAAGAACTCAATTCATTGCTGAAGAGTAATGCATAATATATATATCCTTGTGCAAGCGAGGCTCCGCCGAAGATTAGAGTTTCACGTGGGTTGAGAAAACAAGTGGCCCACTCAGCGTTATGAGATATTTTTGGCTAAGCTCAAGGGGTCAGACTCTCACATAAATCAACATTGTGTCACACCTGCCTTCGTGCATTCTCTTTACAATAAACCTCTCTTCTTTCATCTACGCGCGTTTTACTTTTCTTTCACTCTAGTACGGCTATTTGTAACCTCTTTAAATGATACAACTCTGAGAAAAAATAGAAATTGATTACACCCTGTCACTCCAGTGGGTCTGAAAGTGACCGTATGGTTAAAGAAAAGAAACTAATGTAGTTGTTTCAATTAACTTGCACAAGAGAATCGTTCTAATAATAACTTGATAATTTTAATGAATAAATAACTACCAAAAGTCTAATTAAAATGTTACAGAACAGACTGTAAACTTTTCACAAACATATGAGAGGTAAAACTCGTAGCAATTGAAATAACGAATAAATGAATTTAAAAAGGATTTATTTTCACAGAACAGTGCATTTAATGCATAAATTTATAACAATCTTACTTTGATTTCAAAATGCAGTTCAGATAAAAATTAATTTATTAATGCAAATATCTTTTAATTTTTGAGTATTTCGCGATCATTGAACTTCCGAATTAAAGTGTATATTTCAAAACTTCAGCGATAAAAAAATGAAATAAAACAATAAACGTTAGAAAATTAAATACTATTGTCTATAAGTGTGCAGCTGGACACATCAGGTGCCAGAAATTAAAAAAAAAAAATTCAAGCGTTCCAACATCTCGAGCGTTTCTCTTTATGTATAATTATATCCCATAATGTTTGTTCTTATCTTATTCCCTTCCTCAATATATTGCTGAACCCATCAATAAAACATGAATTATTCTGAAGAAGTAGTTTTTGCATTTCATCATTCAATTTAACCATATATTCAAAATATAATCTATATATATTATCCTATGCACACACACGCGCGCAGTCACAGACAAATATCAGTATATAAATATATATATATATATATATATATATATATGTGTGTGTGTGTGTGTGTGTGTGTGTGTGTGTATACTGAAGAGAAAGATGGCTTTGTACAACGACTGTCATCAGCAGACTGGTATACGGCAGCACGTACGCCAGGCAAGTGAGGCTTCTAAACACCTTTCACTCGATAAGTATCTGCTTCATATTCGGAATATCATGCCCAACTCTGAAGTCGTATCTTGCGCGGGTCTGCTTATTATGTTAAACAGGGAAGACATGTCCACTGCATGCCAGACTGCCACATCCCAAAAGACCTCGTGTATGTAGTTGCCCTCTGGAAGAAAACCCACTAAGCATCCACAGCTGCGGTATCGTGGCATCGTTAAACGCAGCAAGAAGGCTGTAGACATCAACACGGACTCATGAGAGGGCGTGGCAATCAACCGGTCAGAAATGGAAAGGAACCCTTGCCCAACAACTCAAATCAAGAAGAAGCAGCTGGCACAAGCCGCCATGTAGAGGCGGGATCGCAGAAAGCAAAGTGACAATTTCGGCATGGTAAAAACGTAACATTAATGCAACCTTTTCAACAGGGACTGTCACTTCCGCATCTCTTCTACAGTCACAGATGCCGATGCTCCAGTCAAGCAGACAATTAGGATGCTATCCATGGTCAACACTAACCGACAGAAGCCTACAATATATACGGAATCGTTTCACCCCATGCAAGTCATTACTACTACCAGTGCGCAGTGTTACAACGAGAGTAGAGGAAAGACCGAAAATAAAACAGTACAGGTGATGTTGTAGAAAGGGTAAAAGAGAGGTGGGAGTCAAGATGATTGATGGCAATTGATGTAGCATTTAAACCTTTGGAGTTAGTAGCTATCAGGGAAGCAATATCCACAGGCGGGAGGTGCAAGAAAAAGAAGTGTAGAGTAAAATTGACGGTTACATTTGCATTTTTTTTTTGACGGTAAAAAGATGGGACATTATTATCAATCTATTTAGACGTCTAAATTGATTTTCATAAAAAAGAAATTCCGACTATATATTTTGTAAAAAGATAACAGTGATATATTTTCAAAAAAAAAAAAACATTACTCAAGCTGATAAGAAAATTAAATTTCTATATTAAATGACCTTTATACAGCTAGTATGCTGTTAAACAATCAATATAAGAAGCTATGCTATTCTCAGCATTTTCCTATTAAACCACATGTCGGTTGTCTTAGGTCTTCTCTTAATTTTCGAAGATTTGTCCACTATTTACTGAGATATAGAAAGTTTACCTCGTTTCTCTATAGTTTAAACGAAATTTTCTAGTCTCTTATACATTCTTTTGTTTTTGAAAGGCACATTTTACTATGCTAATGTATCTTAGGATTCATTTTCTATAACATGACGTATTTTGAA